>OX578140.1:83386045-83993545 GCA_951213105.1 Amaurobius ferox | reverse complement strand
AATAGTATCTTTTTCCATCTATCTCAATCTTCTAAATATTGCATTTTTGTTAGACTAAACTAGCTTATTTTCATATTCTAATTGATTATTACGGTTAATTTCTTAATTATTTTTGCATGAACAGTGCGATTCCGCAATTCAGTTACTTCATGTGAATTGCCGAGAGTACGTTAGTATCTTTTTCCATCCATCTTCAATCTTCATCATTTAAATGTTGCATATTAGATCGACTAAACTAGCTTATTTTCATATTATGGCTAATTATTAAGGTTAATTTTTTAATTATATTTGCATAATATAAATTTTTCTATTTAAAAAATGGGTATGAACTCTGTGAAGGGATATTTTCCTAAAAGTGGTATTAAAGCAATGATTTAGGCAAATAAGAAGAAAAAAATCTTGGCTGGAATATAATTCAGTGCTATATATATATATATATATATATTTAATTAAAGATCAATATTTGTTATTCTCTTTAGTGAAAACCTGTGTTTTTCTAAACATAAATATTTGTTTTCATTATAAAATAATTCTCACCGGATAAAACCTTTATATATTTTTGTTTCATAATTTATTGTCCTGAAATTTTATAAAATTGGTGTCCTGAATTTTCATATTCTACCAGTACTATGCCTGAGATTTAATGCAGTATTTTTTTAATGCAGGCACTTGTACATAGTTAAATTCAGTAGAAATGCCATTTGAACGTGTAGTTAAAAAAAAATCATTATCAATGTCATTCGCGCAAAATTTTACACATTCCAATTTTCCCAGGTTGGCAGGTATGATAAAGATTGGAACAATAAAGGAAACATAAATACCTCAAAACGCACCTCTTCAGCGCAACCATGACGAGCAAAATATGACTGGATCAACGTTGCCATATGCCAAAATGAAAAGATGTGATTTGCTGTTGCCAAAGAGAGTAATAAAAACAGTACTGCGCAAAAGCAATAAAATGAGTTATTCAACTGTTAAAGCTTCGAGATAAAAAGATGAAAATATAATTGCAGGAGAATGAAGAAGTACGGCTAAAATAAGATAATAAGGGGAGAATATGAGAATTTTAGGCTAATCGAAACTTATTAACTATACTATTGACTAAATATGCAGGATATTGATACATTTTACAGGTAATTTTGAGGTTATTAATGTGCAAAGCATGAAATTTTTTATCTGATAATCTATAAATTCTAAAAAGTTGATTAAGTATAATATTTCTAAACAATTGAATCGAGTTGCAGGAATTAAAAGGTAATAATTTATTAATATTAAATTTAAAAAAATCTTTTTTATCATATAATTTAGTAACTATCCCATGAGCAGGTTCTATAATTAGATTTAAATCCAAATAATAAACATTATTACTAATAGAAGTTTCATTAGGTATTAATTCCAAATTATCCGGATAGAAATCTATATCTATGACATAGTTATCAGTAAATACAAGACAAATCAGATCATCTACATATCTATAAATTTTATAATCAGTTGAAGTAAAGAATTTTTCATAATGATATAGGTATAAATTAGCTAACATACTGCTACTACAGCCACCTTGTGGAACACCTGAGACTTGTAAGTATAATTTATTACCTTGAAAGATATAATTATTGAAAAGAACAAAATGGAGAAGCTTAGGAAAATTGGTAAATTTTGTAAGATTAGAATGTTTAGTAATATAAGCATTATATAAAGCTAAAATGACATCATATAGATCAGTGATCTTAATATTATTAAATAGATCTTTAAAATCAAAAGTTTGAAATCCTATTATTTTACCATGCGTTTTTAATTTATTTTTTAATTCCTTACTGTTATTTAGAATAATGTAGCTATCACCAGAATCTCGTAAATTGCTATTTAGTACATTTAAATAATTTAGTAATAATTTACTAGCAGTAGTAGAGTATGAATTATGACCACTAGTAACAGTTCTAAATTTAATAGGATTTTTATGAAATTTAGGTATAAGCACAATATATGGAAATGTCAAAAATTTATTATTAATATCTAAATCACTATGCATATTGATAATTTTCAATTTGATACTATTAAGAGAGTGTGAATCAATTTTAAATAGACTATTATTTTTTAAATAATCTAGCAGATATTGAATATAGAATTTTTTACAAATAATAGCATAATTATTAGAAGCTTTATCTACATAAGTAATAACAAAAGATCTATGTAAATCATTAACAGAATGCTTTATATTATCCATATTATATATGGATCTAGATAAATTAATACTACAAATGGTATTTTTAATAGATCTTAAAATAGTAAATTTCCACATATTAAATGCCTCTAAAGGCTGAGCATATTTAGAAGCTAATCCATAAATAAATTTATCAAGGTCCAGATTGATTGACTTTAACACTTGTTTAGAATTATTACATGAAGGTAACCTGAATTTAGTGCCAAATGACATTATAGTTCTTAAAGATTTATCTTTTACAATGGCTAAGTCTCCAGTAACTATATGACCCAAGTGTGGATTTATAAATTCAGCATAATTATCAGCACTACAAATACATTCACAATCTAAATTTGTTGAGGAATCTATGTCGACTGAGAGAGATTTTGAAATTGCATTGTAATTAAAAATGGTTCTTCCAATAGGCTTGTTATATTTAAAAGTTTTAGTAACATTCAAATCCTTTACAGGCAATAAATGATGAAATTGATTAAATAAATTCTTAAAGTTTATGGAATTATAAATAGGATGCTTAAATGATATTACACAATAAGAATTGGAACAGTTATTATGATGAAATTGATTAAGTTTTATTTTTAAATATTTTGATCTAGTAATGAGCAAATCATAGAAAATATGATTAAAATGTTCATTAGTAAGATTTAACTTTAAGAAAATAGCATAAACTGTGTTTAATTGTTTTTTCTTAACTGCAAATACCCATGATTTAATAAATTTCCATTGATATGTGTTATTGAATTGTTGATGCATACTTTTAATCTCCGCTTTAATATCATATTGGGAGGAGCTTCCTTTACCGCGTTTAAATCTTTTGAGTTTAGCCAATTTACTATTATGTAAAAGAGGTTTAAAAAAAAGGTGATTAAAAATAGAATATTTATATATATATATATATATATATATATATATATATATATATAAATATATAAATATATATTTATATAGAGATCATACAAAGCAGTGGTACACTGTTGGGTATCCTATGTATTATCATCCAGTTTTATCTTTTTTTGTGATATGTAACAAATTTACTTTTAAAAGTGTAATTTTTTTTAGAATTAATGGCAGGACTATTTCATTAACGTTGTCATATTTTCTACCTTACTTTCAACATTTTTGCAATTTACATTGCCCACTTATCTCCAACAGGTAAAGAATTAAAGCGCGTTTCAATCTTTTTGGGACACCCTGTATGCATTTTTTGAATCAATCTTAAGTTCCTCATTTTGTGGAATTTGATAAAATGGATTTTCCGAAAATAGTGTAATCCAATAAGAATGGGAACACGCCAATTTTGTAAATACTGTAAAATGTATAGCAAAGACAACCAAGTTTTTTGGTAAAAAAATTATTTAATATTAACACCATCAATAACGTACATTACATTACAAAAGATCTAGAGCGATTTCAGACACTACCACGTTCTCATCAGTGGAAATGTAAATTGTTTGTAGGCAATTTAACAATAGACAATAAACAATTTACATTGACACTGATGAAGGACGTTGTACTGTTTGAAAGCGCTATAGATCTTTTATAATTTAATGTACGTTATTGATGGTGTTAGTATTAAAGACTTTTTACTTTCCTTATATACATATAATGTATAAGGAAAGTATAGTGACGGGGTCGAAAATTCGAATTCGAGTTTTCGACGGGAGAGCACGTTTCAAACATCCCTGAACACGAATCAAACGTTTTTCAGATGATGTCTGTGTGTGTGTGTGTGTGTGTGTGTGTGTGTGTGTGTGTGCTTGTGTATAAGTGTGTGTGAAAGTATGTATGTGTGTGTGTCAGTGTGTCTATGGCAACGATATCTCACGAAAGAATTGAGAGATTTAAAAGAATTTAGTACAAAAATTACAATCCGCGAATACTGGAAGCCTATTGTTTTTATACGTAATCGAATGTTCAGAACCCCCTAAATTTTCGCGAGAAATACTGAAAAATTCATCAAAAAATCAAAACCTTTAGTAAATTTACGTAAATAGAGTCATTTTTTTTATGTAATTTTTCATTAGAAAACGATTGACACAAATTTTAGAACGCTAGCATGAACCTTTCTCGGAATATTACACATTTAAAAAATATCAAAAAATAATATGAAATTAAAATAAATATTAACTATTGTGAAATTAGTTCACTTTTCATAAGTAATATCATCTGATAAATTTGCTTACATCATTTTCGTGGATCTAGTTCGTTCCATTCATGAGAAAAGTTACTTTGGGTAATACTTTTGTATTTGGACGCCAATAGTCATTTATCGGCTATAAGAATAACTTATTTCTCCGTCCATAACACTTGACGATATTTTGGTGGAATGTCGCCAACTTAGCGACTTTTTAAAATGTTGCCAAATTAATGAAAATGTCGCCAAATTAATAAAAATGACATCAAATAAATGAAACTGACGACTAATTGATGAAAGTTCAATATCTTAGAAAGAACATAAAGAGAGTAGACTATAAGAACGACCCATTTCTCTATTCGTCCGTAACGCTTGGCGAGAAATTTAGTGGGATGTCACCAAATTGGCGAAAATTTTGCTGGTTGCCAAAATGTCAAAAATGTCGCAAATTGGTAATAATGACGCCAAATGGAAAGTAATGCTTCGCAAATTTTGATTTCCGTCATATGACAGGCTTACCTTCCAATATATAAGAAATTCTCTTTTCTCCGTTTGACTGTAACACATGGTGATGGATTTGGCGAACTTGGTGAATAATTTAGCAAAGTATCGCCAACTTAGCGATATTTCGCCTCCAGATTGACAAAAATATCGTCAAAATTGCAAAAATGACGCTAAATTAATGAAAATGAAGCCTAATTGATGAATTAATTATTAAAGTACTTTAATATATGGACTATATCGCTTATTCAGAATGCCATCAATATTGATAATCGTTTATTTAGAGTTGCAAGAAATATGAGTTAATTGGGTATTTTGAAATAGTTTTACATGTTGTCATCCGGAAAATCTCCAAATGTACAATTCAACTATAAAAACACACTACAGTGGATATTATACATTATTACTTTCCTTATATACATAGTATAATGTATAAGGAAAGTATTATGACGGGGTCGAAAATTCGAATTCGAGTTTTCGACGGGAGAGCAACCTTCAAGTATCCCTGATCACGAATCGAACATTTTTGAGATAATGTCTGAGTGTGTATGTGTGTGTGTGTGTGTGTGGAGACGATATCTCATGAACGAATGAAGCGATTCGAATGAAATTTGGTACAAAAATTACACTTCATGAATACTGGAAGCCTATTATTTATAAACACAATCAAATGTTCAATACTCATATAAATTTTTGAATGAAATTTTGAAAAAATCATCAAAAAATCAAAATCTTTAATAAAGTTATGCAAATAGACATTTCTTATGTACTTTTTCCTTAGAAAACGATTTACATAAACTTTAGAACGCTAGTAGGAACCGTTCTCCTGATACTGCAAATTTTTCAAATAAATGTATAAAAAAAATCCTATAAATTAAAAAAAAATATTAACTTTTGAGAAATATGTTCACTTTTCATATGGAATTCCATGCGATAAATTTGGTGACATCATTCTCGTGAATCTAGCTCGTTCCATTCATGAGAAAAGTTTGAGTAATGCTTTTGTATTTGCACGCCAATAGACATTTACCTGCTATAAGAATAACTTATTTCTCTAACCATAGCGCTTGGCGAGATTTTAGCGACGAATTTGGCAGAATGTCGCCAACCTGGCGATTTTGTTAAATGTTGCCAAATTAAAAAAAATCTCGCCAAATGGATAAAAATGGCGCTAAATCAATAAAAACCACGACTAATTGACGAAAATTCAATATCTTGGAAAGAATATAAATATCTACTAATAGAACCTATATAGTAATAACCTATCTTAGAATAACCTTTTTTTAACTGTAAAAGTAGTAAATTCATTGCATTATATAAGGAAAGTCATGTGCTGCCCTGATCATTTTTTATGAAACATGATTTTTTATGACATGAACCCTGAGATTTTTTATGAAACAACTTGGTTATCTCTGCTGTATATTTTAAAGTGCCTAATATAAGCATGTAAGTATATATTGGTAGTGTAGACCCTAATAGTCTAGATCTGTTTATTGTTGGTGACATTTAGTCAATTAGACTTGACATATATAAATCAGACTTCAATTAGTCATTCAAAGCGTAGTCTAAATATACCTCGCAGTACTAAATGGTGAAGTAAGTAAACAGTAATCAGATATGTAATTCAACCGGGAATACCCGTTTGACAAATGCATTACTAGCATGTATATTATAGTGACAGCATACGACTGCTTACATACATCTCATAATGAGTATCAGTGACCCGTTTAATGTATATTTACTTTCTGCATATTTCTATATAAACACACACACACACACATGTAACTGACAATAATTGAATCATATGGATATGAATATTTTTTTTTTCTTTCAAAATTTACGGAATAAATATATGATTTTGTATTGATTAATTGACACGAGCGGTAGTTGAATCCAGACTGTTTATACGAGTATTATGAAACATCACACTACTAACAACAAATCCATTTTTATTATAACAGTCTCTTCAATTAGCTAAAAAACTATAGCAAGAGCCTAGGTAAAATTTACTGGAGTATGATTCAACTCGACTTTCTCATATATGAATTAATTTTTTTTAAATTTTACAAGAAAAATGTAAAAAATCGGTATCGTGTGTCCAAATGATTGCAACAATAAAGCGTTAACCTTCATTTTAATGGGCTTAAAAACATATTTCGATTGATGCTATACTGGAGGAGGTAACTTGCCCCCCAAGGGGAGATAATGACGTCACAAACAAAAAAATTATATCTCGGTTATTTTTCGCAACAATAATTGAAACTGTGAATTTTTGTGATCAGTGAGCCATAAATAAACCCTTTTATGCATGATTATGTTAAATTTTGTCCTATGCTGCCATGCTAATAAAATATAAAATTCCGAAGTTTTCACTGAAATTAAAAAAAAAAAAAGAAATTCTATCTAGTTCCATATTTTTAATAGCAAAACTGGATATAAAGTTTCGTGAAAATTCATTAATATTTCTGGCTGCTATCGTTTACACAAAAAATCGACTACAGTCATCAGATATACAGACAGACGGACATCACTCCAGAAATAGTCAAAAGGTGTTCAAGAAGTCTTGAAACATATATTGGCATCAAAATCTCGAATTCGAAAATTTCCGTAAAAGTAATACTTTCTCTATATTATATTACATAGTATAAAAAAGTAAAAATTACTTCATTTGCAAAGAATTCCCCTAGACCTTCTAATATACAAATAAATAAAGCATTTAACGTTAGTATTCTGCAATTCCTGAGAAATATCGTTGCTCTTTAATTGTCATTGGCTCTTTTATGAGTGAAAAGAGGGGACATTAGTGATGATCGATCTGTTTAGTATTTAGTTGCCGAGTCTCACGTTTCTACAATCTTAACTTCACTACACTTGGTCACGTGGTAACGAATTCCAGGACGTCGCACCTTAAATTAGAATATTTTACTATTTTATATTAGAATACCTAATTTACTCTAAAATATAATATTTCATCTTTAGATTAGAATTCTTTATTTACCTTAGATAAAAGTTTTATAAAAATTCCGCCTTCGTGAGTGTAAAATACAACTTTTCAAACAATTAAAATGATTCAGCTTAATCCAAATTAAACGTCGTTAAATTAGAATATTTCACCTATTTTAGATTAGACTACTTAGCTTACCTTGAAATATAATATTTCATTTTTTTAACACTTGACAACAAAGTTGAAAAGTGTTTATGACTTTGTTCATTCTGTCTGTCTGTCTGTCCGTTAGCACGATAACTGCCGTAAAAATGACTTAATCAAAATGAAATTTTAGTATGTTGTTCAGACGGTCTGTAGAACCTATGGGAATATAAATGAATAATATCACCTAATTAGTTTTGGATTGAACCCGGGTCGAAAAAATGAAATACATTGAGCCCTATGGGACCTAATTTTTCAAACATTTTTTAAGCGAATTTCAAATTCACAAATTGCTTCGAAAGTTTTAGGTAATATTCAAATTGTTCCATAAAATATATAAAAAAAATTCAGCGAAATATATTCAGTAGTTTTTTAAATAAAAATTAAAATAATAATTACACCTCTTATATGAAGCGATCACGTGACCATGATATGAAACGATCACATGACCCACTTCAAAATGATATATGGCATCCATCTTGTTTCAAAATCGTGATTTTTTTAAGTTCTTTTTAATTCATATTGAGTGTTGTATCCGTCCTAAAACTACTTTATTTTTGCTTAAATTCTGTGCATCTACATACTGAAACAACGCAATGACAATATATTTAAGTTTAAATGCTCATCAAAATTTGATTATTTCTGCAACTAAGCCTATTTTTCACCTATGTAAAATGTAAACAGCAAAATATATAGAATGAGTTGTATTAGAATTCCTGTATTTTTTTAACACAAAATAATTCAGTCCATGGAGTCTGCATGGCTGATATGAATGAAATATTAATTGATTTCATAAAGAGAAGGACGATTTTTTGGATGAAGTTTCAAGGATAGAGTTTAATTTTTTGTAGCTCCATGGTCTTAAACAAAATGTTTAAATAAAATAAATTATTATAGTATTGTGATGAATGAAATGAATGGGAGAAAGTTATGAATGAAATCCTGTTTTTATAAAGAGATCCAGGCGTGTTATTTTTTCTATCACGTCATTTGAATTAATTTCAGTTGTTTTCGATGAAGTTTTCAAATATAATAAATTATCGTAGTATTATGATAATTCTAAAACTATTACTGAGGAATGTATAACATTTTAGAGTTGTTTAAACCAGGCAATTTATATTTCAATGCCGTCATTTGAATGAAGTTCATTTTTTTCGATGAAGGTTTAAGTTTTCAAATATAATAAATTAATGCAGTATTGTGATAAGTTTCAAAATATTACCGAGGAATGTATTGCACTTGTTTAAATAAAATTGCATTGAAGTTGGAAAGTGTTTCATAATCAATGCTTTAAGCATGATTGATCTTTCTTGTTTTAGATTATAATGCTTTGTTTACCTTAGATACAAATGACAATTCCATGTGGCTATTTATGGCTATTCCTTGTTCGTGAGTACAAAAGACAAAGTTCAAATTGATTATTAGCTTCCACAGACATTGAAACAAACCGCCAATATTGGCGTTAAAGTCCTCAGACTCTCTGATATGACAATTCACCCATATTCAACATCAGATGGATCATTAACTACCCCCCCCCCCCCCAAAGGAAAATTTACATATTTGCGTTGACTCCCTGCCAATTCTTCGTTAATTTCTCTGTGAGTAACTTTACCTGTTCACTGTGTGATTCGGAAATAAAAATATTGTTGTTAACCCTAATAACATACCCTTTTAACCGTTTAACAAACACTGGATGCTTTGTAGAGTCCACTTCAAAGATAAGAGCTTGCACTTTCGTCCCAGTAGCTCAACGGTAGATCGTCGACTGGCTAGTTCGAAGATCCAGGGTTCGATGCCCGGTTGGGGCAGCAAGGTTCTTTACAATGGCGCCCGAACCAATCAACTCTTAGATTAGTGCAAATACGTCTGAGGTCTGAAAATAATTCTAGTATGACTAGCACGGATTCAGTGGACTCTGAAATATGGAATGCCGATTTCAAATTAGGAGGACAACTACCACGCAGGATACTTACCTGTGTGAAGTATCAGGAGGTTAATCTGAGATAAAAATAGCAGGAGGTGGTCAGTCAGATTATCAGTTGTGCGCAAATCTGACATTAGACAGTGGAGAATGCAGAGTCCACTTCAATAATAAGAGCTTGCAATTTCGTCCCAGTAGTCAAATGGTAGAACGTCGGTTGGCCCTTTCGGATATCCAGGGTTCGACTCTCGGTTGGGACAGCAAGGTTCTCTACAGCGTACATTACATTCACCGTTCCCTACTTTATATATGACATCAATTTTTTGAATATTAGTTGTAGCTATTTTAAATTATTGCAAAAACATAATTTGTAACTTTAAATTTGTCCACGAATGTATTTTCACGTTTGAAACCGGTTGATATACTAAAGCTTTTGTTTTATGCTGCTTACTAGTGAATATTTTTATCCACAAGATCTCTCCTACTATAATCCACGTGTAGCTCGAAACTTCGGTGCATTGATGCAAATCTGCGATTTTCGTGCCTAATTGGGGGAATTTAATTGTTTGTGTATCAGCCTAGAGGCATTTTGCGGGGATCGACCAGAAGGATTTTGTTTGCAGCTCAAATATACGTCATCAGGTGCAGTGATAACCTTAATTGTCTAGGTATATTTATCGATAGTAGCGTTTACTAGCAGACAGTGCCTATTGAAGCGAACTTCAATTAGTCTTTCGACATATGTAGTCTAAATAGACATGCGTAAGTACGAATGGGTGAGGTAAGTAATTTGCGAACAGGTTTCCTATTCGACCGAGAAGATGCTTTTGACTTAAGTATTACTAACATGCTCGTTACAATATAACTAATTCGTTACAATATACTAATGCTCGTTACAATATGCTAAATTCCATTGCTAAGATGCTTACAGGGAGAATTTGTTTTCATGTGATTGTTCTATTTTCTTTCTATATGATACTGAACAAAGTGAGCCCATAGTACTTGATAATGTTATATTCATATTGTTACGAATTTACGAAACATTGCCATTTTTGGCGATTTATTGCCAATTTAGTTACATTTGGAGACTTTCGGAAGCTACGAGAAACTCTCAATATTCTACTCAATATTCTACGTGATATGAGAGATTTCTAGAAGTTTATATGGAGAGTCTATAGAAATAAGGCATCTCTCAGTGGGAGAGCAGTTCAAGATCTCAAGACAAGTACAGGGAGCGCCTAGGTCAGCTCAGAATTTGGCTGCCTTTATCTCCATTTAACGGGGGACAGAACATTTTCATATATCGAATTTAGCATATTTAATTCTCAATGAGAACGAAAAGTTGGATCCAAAATGGGGGAGCAAAGAGGGGGCATTTTGTTAGGATTTGAGTCTCACGTCCTACCTTCATGCCAATTATCATACTGTCATGACAAAGCACTGAAGAGAATAAAAATTAAACAACTAAAAATTTCGCGGTGCCGTGAGATTTGTCCTTGAAGAATTCAAATGCCCTTTGGGTAGGACGAAAAATTCCTTAAGTATTTTTTACCCGAAAATAGGAACACGCAAAGAATTATGTCTACAAAACGGCTGCTATGTAGAGGAAGACTGGAAATTTTTATAAATATTTAGATAAAATTGATTTAATATATTTAATGCAAAAAATGACCTTATAACTTTGAAAGTTATCTAGAATGAAAGATAATTGAAAATAATTAAATTTTTATGTTGTCATTGATAAATAATATGAAACTGAATTAGATATTTTGGAATGGAAAAATATAATAAGGTTCATAAATTAAAAATTTTGACTAAATTTGAGTGTTGGAATACATCGCAACAAAAGGCAAAGCAGGTATTTTTATTTCCTTTATTTTTATGCAATGGTATCAGAAGATAGAATTTGAACCTAAAGCATTATTTGCATTCGATCACTTCAGAGCTTAAAAAACCGTTCATCAAAATCCATCACATATTTCAAGAGATGTTTATCTTAGAGGCGTATTTTTAAATTTTTCCTTTTACACGCTAACGCCGTACAAAATCTTAAGCCATACACCTACTCATTAATCTTGAAAAATAGTGAAAAGACGCAACAAACAGTGAAAAGTATGCAAATTTATTGAGCCGTTCTCCAGATATAAGTTGTCATGACAGACAGACACTAACAGGTTTTATTTAATTTTCATTATTACACACTTTTCTGTTTTTCCCGGCCGTCCAAATAGCTGCTCTTAGTCCTCTGGACGAGTCGGACGGTCTGGGTCTTCAACACTTTTCTGTTGCCCGGCCGTCCAAATGGTTGCTCGTGTCCTTTGGATGAGTCGGACGGTCTGGGTCTTCTACACTTTTCTGTTGCCGGTCGTCCAAATAGACACTCAAGTCCTCTGGATGAGTCGGACGGTCTGGGTCTTCAACAGTTTTCTGTTGGGTGAACATCATCACATAGAACATTCAGAACACATCAGAACATTCTAAAACACATCAGAACATTCCTTCGACCTCATGAAAAAAAACATCAAAACCTGTTGCGTGGTTTAGGAGATATTGAAGTTAGAAGCGTGTATTGTGCAAAACGTACACATATTTCAAACAATTGTATAAATACGATTCTTTATAGAATGTCTGTTCAGTTTGTAAAACTTCTAAAACTATCTCGATAGGCGTTTATGTATGTAATGACCAAGTGTTATGAGAGATATTTTCAGGCATAAATAATTGATATAAAAAATAACTGATTACATTTAAAAGAATAATATGTAATAGAATGTTACTAATGGATTTAAATTTTGCGATGGTTATCTAAATATTTAACAAATAGTCAAATTGAGGCATAGTGTGACAAATTTTGAGCAATATTTCATTACTATTGAACATAGACATCTGTAACATTAAAATATATGCAATGATGTATGAATGTTGTTTATATTTAGATTATGACATTGTTTTTATAAAGTTTAAATGCAATACCTGACACTTTAGGCTTAATATCATTCTAAATGTTTGACCTCAAACAAAACCTAATGTAAGGGAAATAAATTACAGATACGCAATTATAAAAGTTTGAGCAAGACTGAGTGCATCTGACATTCTTAAACTGGGGATCGTGAAAAAATTTGCTGGGGATCACAGAAAATTTGAATACATCCATATTTTGCTGCCTGCTTCTTAATTTACAAGACAGCGTGCGTCGGGCATTGGGGCACTTTTTGTTATAAAAAATGTATTTTAGCCTAATAAAAAAATATACATGTAATCAACATTATGAGTATTTAATTTCAATTAAATATTATATTCGTTAATATTCTCATATTTTGTTATTAAATTTGTTAGTAATTTTATATTTGTGAGTACTGTCTTCCAGAGAATGAAGATTACTTTTTTTTTTCTTGTCATTAGTTACAGCCAGCCGATGTAATGGGTTCGCTGTAATTTTTATTTTCTCACACTGTATAATATAGTGTAGAAATGTATTGTTTTAACTCAAATTTTTGAATTCGAGATTATGCTGCCAATATATGTTTTAAAACCTCCCACGTTGTGAATATTTTGAGTGATGTCTGTCTATCTGTCTGTCTGTATATCTGTGGTCAATTCTTGTGTCACAATAGCGGCCGCAGGTATTAATGAATTTTTACAAAACTCTATATATCTAGCTTTATTATCAAAATAAAACTAGATAGAATTTTTTTTTAAATTCGAGAGAAAGCTTCGAAATTTATTCGAAATTATATAATTTTTTAACATGACAGCATAGGACAAAATTTGGCACAATTATGCATAAAATGATTTATTTATGGCTCAACTATCACGAGACTTAATAGTTTCAATCATGGTTGTGAAAAATAGCCGCGATATAATATTTTTTGTTCGTGACGTCATTAGCCTCCCTCTAGGTGCAAGTTACCCCCCGTGGTGTACATTGTCTAGTATGATATCAATCGAAAGGTTTTTTCAAGCCCTTTAAAGTGAAGGGTAACATGCTATAATTGTAATCATTTGGACTCACGGTATCGATTTTTCAAAATTTTTCTTGTAAAATTTAAAAAAAAAGCTGCTAAAAATGAATTCTGATATGGAAAAATTGAATTCAGCTATACTCCAGTAAATTAATACGAAAAGGGACCGTGAGACCAAAAAGCCTAAGAACCACTTGTCTAGATCATTAATCTCACACGTTGCAGTAAGAGCAGCACTGAATAAATTTGAGTTATTGCACTCTAGCCACGCCATGATTCCTCTTCTTACCATTAATTTATTCAACAGGTTAAAATAAACCAATTTTATTTCTGTCATTGGATGGACGTTTAAAAATATTTTTAAATATACAGAGTGAACAGAAGATTTCGAAAAGATTACACACTTGAAGCAACATTCCCACAAAAGAGGCCACGAACCAAATGTCCTTTGTTAAACTTTTGAAGAAAATAGAAAAGCACTAAAATATCACGATACCTTTCTTCGGAGCTTTTATTGTTTTCTTTCCAATTATTTAAGCCCACAAATTATGCTATTTATCTTTCCTATTCTCTCATTGCAAAAACAATTTTCCTCCTGTTCTATTCTCTTTTGCTTCCTACCGTAACAATTCCGGGGCGTACATCTCGGAATTCCGACAACTGCCTAATTTATATGGAGAATCCTTGTAATTCCTTTCTGAGCGGTGGTTCTAAGACCTGTAATTTTACGCTGCAATCCATGTGTTTACCGCCATAAAACAAGTTCTGGATTCACGTTGGATCTACTCCAACAGAAAACAACGTGAATGGTAAAATTGGCTGTCGTGCTTTTAAGCGTATTCCATGTGAATATGTGTTCAAGGTCGTGATTGCGCGAGAATATTAAAATTGCACTGGAATATCGCCATTGTGGTTGAGAGTATTAAATGCTTTCAAGAAAACGCGAAATATTTATGCATACCTCTTTTTGTGATTTCTCTCATTCAAACATCTGCAAATAAAGCAAATATTTGTTAGTCTCATAAATTGATTTTGAAACGGCTTTATAAAATGGCACTTGAAAATAAGCATTTCATTCTTCTTTATTTCTTCTTCCTTTTATTGACCCTGGCACGAATGCCCCATTAGTTTTTAGCAACGTACCCAGTACGACTTTTTACCCCTAATAATCGTGCCCTATTTGAGGCTCACATAATCCTACCCATTACAGGCCCACTGCCTCAGTAACACACAGACACACAAGACAACACCATACACAGCCATGAAAATGCTCACCCTCTCATGCAGGAATCATACCTGCGACCCTTTGGCTGCGAGGTAAGTCATAATGCTGAATGTCAAGAGGATAGTTCAATAATTTACAACAGTGCTGTGGTCAAAAAAACGAAACATCGCCCTTCAAAATGCGATTTTCAATATGGAGCTGATCCCCGAAAATTGCACATTTCGGAATAATGAATATCTTCGGATATAAAGATAGAAACGTCTTGAAAATTTGAATTTGGACAAATTTGGGGGTCTAGAACTTGTGGGTGACGTCAAAATTGGGTGTTGCCATTGAAAATTTCAAAGTTTGTGCTCGTTTAGATATGAAGACGGCCCCTTATGCAAATTTTACACACATTAATTTGTTAAGTCCTCTGGACGAGTCGGACGGCCTGGGGCTTTCACACATTAATTTGTAGAGGATGTTATTCCTAATCGAATGGTATCATTCAATTTTCTCTACGATGAACGATGCTCGATTAACAGAGGGTGGGGAGTTTTTTTTTTCCCGCTGTTGTACATCATATGAGGGATGGAGTATGTAAAACTATGTGCATTTATGGAAATTAGAACCTTGTCAACTATGTACATTTGTGGAAATTAGTAACTTACAAACAGATGTGGCAATGTTTTTAACTTCACTTCATTGACACTATATTATATATACACTGAAAGAAAATATAAAAGCAAATATGCACCCAAATGTCTCAAATTCAACTGCTTTGTACGGAATAAAAAGCTTTGTTTGTTTGTTTTGTCAAATAAATTATTTATTAAGAAAATTTCTTCAATCGACGCTTTCGGCTGCCATGTTGGACTTAATAAAAAATTTTCTCACTCTTTTGTTCTTATCCTACACCCGAAAGATTGTTTGACCAGGACTTACAGTTTAAAGTGTATACCCTTAAATATGAACATGCATGTATGCATAGTATTTTTCACTCATAGTCGGTTATTGTCCTAAGGTAACTTCCTTTTTAGGACACGCCCGGTAAGAGCGCGAAGAAGAAAAAAGGCCGTGTGTATTTATGTGTATTTACAAACATTAATTTATTTACACTATATAAAATATTTACAACAAAATTGATTCAAAATATTCAAAATGAAAGTATACCCCTTTAAGATAACAAATAAACAATTACAAACGTATATGTAGTCTCATAGACTAAAATGTGAAAGATGGTAATTAAAAATTAAATTTAAACAATCCTATGCAATATTTTAAATATCCTTAAATCCGGAGAGAGAGAGAGAAAATATGCAAATCAGGCATAGGCCCTTAAATGTGGAACTCACCGAGCATTCGCTGAATGAACAGCCTCTCATGGTTGAGGACAATGCTGCTGGAGTATCTGTTCTCACTCACAACGCCAAAACTTCTCCCTGCTCCTCTTTCAAATTTCTCAAAAACTCTCTCTCTCCAAGATTTTAAAACACGCCCCTGAGGCGCATACAAACATCCCATTGGATTCAGGGTCTTAACCCCTTGACCCCAAAGCACCGCCATTGGCTTTAGGCCTTCCAAAAACAAAAAGCCCCTTCTCAAGCCCCTGCGAAACTGATATTCCTTCGGCCACTAATTCAAAGTCGCCGAGGACCCTATGACCCTTCCGAAAAGGACAGGACGCCCGTTAAATCTTTCGGTACGAATCCGAGATCCAAAGCCACTTCGACATCCTGGTTTTCTATTTCGAGTGCAGATGGCCGAACGAAAAGGCTGACCCCCAAAATAAATAAGAAGACTCTAGGTCGCATTCCCGAAAATATTGGCTCATGGGTTTACCATGCGACAATATACCTCCATTTCCCCATTAAAAATTCCAAAATCCAAAAATTAAAATTTCAAAAATTTAAAACTTTTTTTTTTAAAAAATTTACCATAAAAAACATTAAGCAAATTACCAATGCAATACGCCTTTCTAAAAATTACCTCCATTTCCCCATTAAAACATCAAAAATCCACAAATTTAAAAAATTTTAAAATTAAAAAATCAAATTAAAAAATTCAATTTTACAAACAAAACCATAAGGCAAAATCAAAATGTGCTGGAGTGCAATCTGCTTTCCTTCCAGCTACTAAAAACTAACCTCTGAAAACAGAAGTTTCCTCCTATAGTATAATCAAACACATAGAAAAAACATCATATTGCATATAAAAGACAAAAAAACAATTGTCAATATAAACACAATCCAATAAAATCAAAATATAAAACAAATTGATGAATTCAGGACAACAAATCAGAAAGTCTGTTAATTGTGTTGCACAAGGCTGTACAAAGTCACTCAAACTAAATTACTTTTCTCACTGATAATGTTTTTTAGTTCTCCAAAAGTTTTTTTCAAATTGTCCACCAAAAGGCAAAAGCATTGGGATCAGGCATCCCTGAAAATTGTTGTGTATTTTGTTGGCCACTTCTTCTTACAAAAATTATCATACCTGCATACGTTCCTTGTTTATGATAAGTGATTATGGAAAATTACCACTGTGTAGAAAGTTTATCACCAAAAGTTGTTGTTGATTGACCGCAATGATGAGGAGTGTCTATTCTGTGCACACCCCATAAACACATATTAAAACATTGAACACAATGTCCGATGTCTGCCCTCGCGAAATCAAATTGACTGGCATCTGGAACCGTTTGCCCTGTAAACAAATAAACACAAAGTTTGATGTGTGGCAGCAATAAAAATAACTGGAATCTGGACCCGTAGAAAACTGGAAAGTGGAAAACTGTAGAAAACTGAAAACGTAGGCAAATTTTCCCAGTATATATAACTGGAACATGTAAAACTGTAGAAAACTGTCCTGTAGAAAACTGGAAACGTGTAAATGTATACATTGTAAAACAAGACAGTAGAAATCACGGAAACAGTAGAAAACAGACGGTAGAAATCCCAGGAACGTGTAATTGCCTGTTCTGTATACAAAGTCTGATACATGTAAATTGTTTATAACGAAAGGCATGTCTGTGGCTATAAATGTTTATACGCCTTGTACTTGGCATAAACTGAAAAAAAAAACAAAAAAAAAACTGATGCCAAATGCTCTATAATGGCAAAAATTGCTATCCATTGTGTAGCACATTTCTACATATTTTTTGTGACCAATGTGCGTATTGTGACAGTTTTAACATCAGTACTGAAAAGAACGCAGTCACCCCGCACAATTCAGGACACAGTTCTTTCGTGTGGTATCGTGCACTTTCTGCACCCCGTCCGTAGAGGAAAAAACAAACACCGGTGGAATCTTCTGCACCCCGTCCGTAGAGGAAAACTAACACAGTAATTGACTCTGTGTTGATCTGTACGACATATTAAAATGCCGTAGGCAGTCATCCAAAATTGTTTATATAGTGTTGGCATGTGCCAACATCCGGTCACCTGCTGACCCGAAATGAAAATTGTTGAAATGAACATATCATATAGCACCTTCCGTGCGCATCACCTTGGAGTTTTCGTGCTGTGCAAACTGCTTCAACAGTATTAATAATAATTTTTATACAAAATACAATATATATATATATAGACTGGCCTTAGTGACGGCAAAGTTACCACCAAGAGACCTAGCCAATATGCACTTTATTCTTCTCTCCCTCCGAGAACAAAACATTTTAAAACAAAATGCAAAATTTCTAAATGCATGAACATGAACGTAAAAATGTATAAAATTTTACTCTCTTAGCTATAAAAACTTTACTTCTTTACATATAAAAAACTCTACTCCTTTACATAGAAAAACTTTACTGCCAAAGGCAACTTTACGTTAAAAAACATGTTTCATATACCATGAAATTCAAAAATTCAAAACCATAAAATATCACACAAAATTTTCATAATTAAATTACATGATCTAAACTAAAAATTTTCTATCCAAAGAAAAAAAAAAACAAAATCATCCAACACATTAAAATATCTCATTAATTGCAAGTTACAGAAAATTATACATTCCCTGCCAAAAAAAGAATGTTTCCAACCCATTCGAAAATTTTTCATTTAGCTATGTCTAACCCGTCGCTTAAAACTTGACTTTATCTCAAAATGACAGTGTCTTACTGCATAAAAAAAAACTCTTTTTTTTTTTTTCTTTCTTCAATTTATTCTCTAGTCTGTATGAACAAAAAAACCAAAATATCTCCCAAACGTGTACCTTTCAGAAAAAAAAAAAAAACACACCTCGCAAAATTTTGCCTGATAAAACGAAAATCCTTTTCTTACCTTCGAAGGGAAAATTCACTCTAAGTGCTAAAATTTTGTTTCATTAAGCAAAATCATCTTATTCACTCATTTCCTCACTTCCTTTATTTTCTTTACAAAAAGGGTTTTATCACACTTTTTATTAATACTTTCACCACTTTATGCATTAAGCCTTATTTTCCTCAAATAAACACTAGCCTCACATTAAAAATATAAATTTCCCCCTTTTTTTAAAATGAAATACCATTGACCTTCAATTTTATATCTTATCCATTCCATCTATCATGAAAAATACCCCTATCATTCTAACCACACTATATCCTAGCCTATTATTTACTGTAAAAATACATATTTAACCATGACCATTTATGTAGGTAAAGAGATAACACCCTAACAATAAAACCAAATCACAAGAGAAAACACCATATATTTTTCCTTTCTTTTCTTTCTTTTTTTAGAAACACTACTTAAAATTGCTAAATTAGTGATATTATTATCCAACTGCATTCTCCCACAACTACATTTTATAACTTTTTATCTTCCAATGCTTTGTTAGCTTTCAACATACCCGAAGGAAAAAAAACTAGCAAATCTCACCTTTTCTTCCTAAACTACCCATAGAAACTAAAAAAAATCTCCATGCGTTCAGAAAATATGCCGGCAACTGTCACTTACAGTACTACGTGTAACGATTTAAGAAAATTATTGTATACAAAAATTGATTCCCTTTTGAGCCTAACAATCTAACAAACCTATCAATTTTCTATTCCGAATAATTTATTAAATTATGTGTGTTTTAACAAAAGTAAAATATAAGTGAATGTAGGAAAGTACCCTTTATAGACGATAAAAATATTGAATAAAAAAGTTAAGAGATACAAAAAAAAATGAAATACTTTTTGCTTATTTATTTAAAATAAATCCTTTCAACGTTATGTGTCTTCAGAAGATGAAAAAGAGACCCTTTGTTGATCACTCAAACAGTCTGATTCAATCACCAATGTATAGAAATATACACTCTAAATCCCAAACATCACACCATTCTGCCCGCAGAAAAAAATATGTGCCTAAGGTCAAATTATATATCCTACCAACAAATGTTAAAAAGGCTTATTCATGTATTTATTTGTTTATTAAACTTTAAAATTTACTCTTTGTTGTTTGTTCTTTGTCTGTTATCTTTGTCACTTTATCAGAATTCCCTTGTAAACGAAAGTTTCCTTAGTAATCAAAATTTTGTTTCCATTTCTGTTACAACTTGAATTAATATAATATCTATTTATTTTCATTATTTACTATTATTATTATTATTACCTTTTTTCGAAAAACAATATACTTATTACTTTATGTATTTTAATTCCCAATAACCTAACTAACTCTCTCCAGCTGCAACGCCATTCTATTACTCACTCAGTAACTCTATCCAAACGAAAGGCAGTCTCTCTACTTGTATGTGTCGTCCATCCCTCTTTGAAATTTATGTTCTCCTCCGCTAACTAACTCCCAGCTCCCGTAAAATATATCTGCTAAAACCACTCCTTTTTTCTTTGTAACCATTCTGCGGGTCTTGTGTTTTGTCTGTGAAAATGACCCTCCTTTGGAAGTGAGGAAGAAACCCTACTGCGACGTATCAAATTTCAACCAATGTTGCCCCCCTTTGAAAACATCTGTGTTGTGTGAACAAGAAACTTTTGGAAATCCTTGTGTTTGCCATAAAATGGAACCGTCAAAGTTAAGAGAAAATTCTGTTGCCTTTGAAAATTCGATTATCTAACCCACTCACATTCTAAATACCATTTTCAGAACCATTTGTAAAATTTTTGTAAACTCGTACCCATAACATATAAAAGGTTTATTATAATCTCACATTACTTCTAATTTCAGCAAAAATTTTGTTCTAAAACTAAAAATCACTCAAATGTGTATTAATTAACTAATCTTCGCGACCAAAATTAAAAATGTCAAAAATGAAAATTTGTCCCAAAAATACTATACCAAAAAATTTTAACTGAATACGACAAAACCACCCAAAATATTTAGAATTCAGAGTAATTTACCCTAGGAGTTTGTCTAAAAGAATAATTTTTATTAGTGCGAGAAAAAGACACTTGTTGGTAAGGACACGCCCGGTAAGAGCGCGAAGAAGAAAAAAGGCCGTGTGTATTTATGTGTATTTACAAACATTAATTTATTTACACTATATAAAATATTTACAACAAAATTGATTCAAAATATTCAAAATGAAAGTATACCCCTTTAAGATAACAAATAAACAATTACAAACGTATATGTAGTCTCATAGACTAAAATGTGAAAGATGGTAATTAAAAATTAAATTTAAACAATCCTATGCAATATTTTAAATATCCTTAAATCCGGAGAGAGAGAGAGAAAATATGCAAATCAGGCATAGGCCCTTAAATGTGGAACTCACCGAGCATTCGCTGAATGAACAGCCTCTCATGGTTGAGGACAATGCTGCTGGAGTATCTGTTCTCACTCACAACGCCAAAACTTCTCCCTGCTCCTCTTTCAAATTTCTCAAAAACTCTCTCTCTCTCCAAGATTTTAAAACACGCCCCTGAGGCGCATACAAACATCCCATTGGATTCAGGGTCTTAACCCCTTGACCCCAAAGCACCGCCATTGGCTTTAGGCCTTCCAAAAACAAAAAGCCCCTTCTCAAGCCCCTGCGAAACTGATATTCCTTCGGCCACTAATTCAAAGTCGCCGAGGACCCTATGACCCTTCCGAAAAGGACAGGACGCCCGTTAAATCTTTCGGTACGAATCCGAGATCCAAAGCCACTTCGACATCCTGGTTTTCTATTTCGAGTGCAGATGGCCGAACGAAAAGGCTGACCCCCAAAATAAATAAGAAGACTCTAGGTCGCATTCCCGAAAATATTGGCTCATGGGTTTACCATGCGACAGTTATATATAGGATTTAAGTAATATTTTCAAATTTCCAAACGATTGCTAAAGAACACTACATCAAAGGAAAAATATCAAGAAAAAAAACCCGATTGTTATTGTACTTTACTTATGCTGTTGTTGAGACCCAGACCGTCCGACCTACCAGAAAGGTGTAAGGTAACTGTTTGGACGGTCGGGAAGTACCACCCAATTTAGACCGGAACCCAGTGGGGGAGGCATCCACAGGGACCGTACCCTCCTTCCCCTACCACCAACCTCTCGGAAGGACTTGCGGACCCAAATGTTTAACGTGATCATACTCCGCATGAAACGACGGCAGTTTTGGCAGCGTGCAAATCTAGAACGCAAACCACCGGGCTACCGCGCCCGAAATGTGGTTTGCGCGCTGGATTTACACGCTGCCACAACTGCCGCCGCAACACAACTGCCAACCGCCACAACGCACGCTGCCACAACTGCCGCCACCACAACTGCTGCCGCAACTGCACGCTGCCACAACACGCTGCCGCCACTGCCGCCGCAACACGCTGCCACAACTGCCGCCGCAACAACTGCCACGCTGCCACAACTGCCGCAACTTTACTTATGTAATAATTCTGATCATAAATTTTGATAGGCGAAGCAATATTTTATTTCAAAAATTCGTATACAATTTATGTATTTTGCAAAGTACTATATTTAAATATCATCTTTTAGTCATATATCTTCCCATTTTTCTCTTTCCCAAAATATTATGTACAGATGAGATTACTTTCAGTGAAGTCACATAGTACTACAATTTTATTACCATAGTTTTCCGGAAAAACATATTTGAATTTATAGCGATATTTTCTTTTGAAATTTTATTAAATCTATGACTAATCCACTTTTAACTGTGGCTACACTCTTCATTATTATTATTTTTATTATTATTTATTTTTAAAAGCAAAAACCATCCTATTCGATATACACAATTCTACAAATGCATTCGCTGAATTTAGATTTTGTATTCGCTTCTACATACATTGAATTTACTCCAATTTATGGGAGATAGTCTTACACATGCTATAACCAAACCTCATGATAAAATCATCAAATAAGATAAATTTAGTTTGGTTTCAGTTTTCTTTATTTCGAATTTTTCAATTTTCCCCCCGTACTGGAGGTATATTCCATTGCTGAAATTTCTATCAAACGTTTTCCCGTATAAGAAAATGAAGAGGTAGAAGGAAAAATAAAGCCTTCCACCAATAACGGTTTTAAATTTCTTTCATGCGATGAAACACGATGAGAAAAAGAACATTTTTTTTTCAGCAGAGCTTTAGAATGGAATTGAAATGGTTTGATATTAAGTTCCGTCTTGAAAAACAAGATCCCTGACTTGCATTGCCAGTTTAAGTGTGCAAAAATATCTTCCATATTTCTAGTTAGGTTTTACTTTTCTTAAAAAAAGTTCTGATTGAAAGATGAATGGTGAAATTATATTTCGAATCCATTGATTATAGGATGGAATAGTTAAGGGACATTCTTGATGGAAACTTGGTAGAGTTTTTATTATTTTATAAAACTAGGGAATCAGCGTCTGCTCTTATTCATATCCTACTAAATAAGCCTGCTCCAATCCAGATCCTATTAAATATGCTTTTAAATCACCCAGTCAGTTTCATCCAGGTCACTACAAAATGTGAAATCTTTAGTTTTAAGAACAAAGATAATCGTTCCACAGACGTTGAAAACTAAAAAAGAATGAAATAAACAAAAGGATTTTTCATTCTGTGGGCGTTGCTTAAATATCGACGTCGGGTAGGCATGCGCAGTCGGTAGGTCAAAAAATGTACAGAACTTCATTACAGAACACAGAAAATCTTACAGGGTCGTTCGCTTTAAAAAAAACCAGAAAAAAAAATTACTTATGAAGTAAAACAAAATTAAAATTGTTAGAAAGCGAAGATATATATTCAACTTTTTACTAAACTATAGAATTGTTTTATTTTTCAAATTTTTACCAAAATTTTTTTCAAAATTTTACCATTGTTTTCAAATTTTACCAAACTATAGCAGCTGTGTGCGATATCCCATTGAAATCGGCGAAAGAAATATCACCTAATAATTATCATAATTATTTTTCCTTCATAATTATTTTTTAAATACATTTAAAAAATGCAAATATCGATGTATTTAAAAAAGTAATTATAAAGGAATTGTGTCATGGATGTGGTTGGATTCGAGTATCGTTAGAAATAAAGTTACTCGCCCTTTCCGATGGTATCAATCAAAATGGAATGCTGTGGTAATACTTTCGGTCGTTAAGAAACATATTTATATGAATATAGCTCAAAATTGTACTAAAACATAAAATGACTACAGCACTAATTCATACAAGAAATGCCCTCATTTTCCAGGTATTCGTCAACGATGTTAGAACGATGAAGACGAGCATTATATTCCATAAGGAGAAAATCAGGATCAACTGCTGCAGAGTAGGGTCTTGCAGAGGGGTCTAAAACTTCATCCCGATAGCGCGCAGCCGTCACAGAACCTCTTTTAAAGATGTGCAGCTCTGTGCGATATCCCACTGAAATTACAGGTCACACCATCACCTTGCCACCTCTGAATGCGTGATGTTTGATTATATTTTTGGCCTGATTGCGTGAGCCTCGTTCTCTTCAGACCCTTATACTCTTATCATCTGATTCCAGAGAAAATCTGGACTCGCCCGTGAACAGGACATTGCACCAATCTGAGACAGTCCAATTGACATATTGGCGACACCACTTTAATCTGGCCTCTCTGGCTTGGACGGTTAGTGGAACACAAAAACGTGGTACTCGGGCGTACAGTCCCTTCACGTGGAGCCTTCGGTGCACCGTACTATGGCAGATATTGTCCTACCAAGTGCCGCTGCAACCATGGTTGTAACAGTTGTGGAGGTCGCTCGTCGATTCCGCTTGGCTACTATAGCAATATACCGACCATCAGAGGGGGTGGTAACCCTTGCATGACCGGATACCGGTCTCCGGACAACTGTTTGACTTGTTTGGAATTGTTTCCATAATCGAAAAATTACCAAATGATCAACTCCAAAGCAAATACGATATATTTGATTGACTGTACTGCTTCAATGCTTCCGAAAACCGCTCACAGTCTGTCATCCGTCTTCCTTCAACGATAGAAACACGAATATCATCAAAAATAGTCCTACAAACGTTATAAACACTTCGTATCAGCATTTAAATGCACCTCCTTAAACCCTTCAGAATGCTGGCGTCTTCAACGACTGCCTGATTAGCATGTATCCAGACAGTCAAAAGTGATTGAATGTAACATACGACATTTGCATACTACCATCTACATCCGCAGCGATTTTCAGGCGCTAAAATTCAGAACTTCTTTCGAAAAATTAAAATTTGCTTTGCGTGCTTAACTTTTAGAAGTCAGTATATATATATATATATATATATATTATATATATATGTGTATATATATATATATATATATATATATATATATATATATGTGTATATATATATATATATATGTATATATATATATATATATATATATATAAATATGTATATATATATATGTATATATATTTATATATATATATATATATATATATATATATATATATATATATATATATATATATATATATATATATATATATATATATGTGTGTATATATATATATATGTGTGCATATATATATATATATATATGCATATATATATATATATGTATATATATATATATATATATATATATATATATGTATATATATATATATATATATATATATATTGCTTCGTTTCGTGCTCTCACATTTTTTACAAAGCACATACTCTTTAAAAGATCCCAGAGTTCGATTCAAATCGATCTGTCGTAATTGATTACAAAACGCTACCATTTCTCCATCCGAAAATCGATTCTTCACCATTGTTACATCGCTCTCGTGTTGAAACCTTTTCAGTGTGAATCTGTTTCGCTTTCCAGAATGTCTCCTGCGAAAAGTTTTTATCTGGTAAAGCTTAATTTGTTCGTTGAAATGCATACCTCTAAGTCGTAAAACAATCCTTTCCAAAAAAAAAGTATAAGCGGCGATAACAGTTATCAGAAATTAAAATTGCGTTTATTAAATGTGTGGGATATGTAAAGAATATATCATAAAATGTCCAGAAATATTTAACTGTATATTCGAAAATATTATGCTATTTGTTACGTTTTTCTACTATTTTTTACAATCTGGGAATTAATGTACAATCTTGGGTTTTAATATATAATCATAACTGCATTGTCAAATGTTTAATAAATAAATAAACAATATTTAATTAATTGTTTATTTATCATTAAAAGAATTGGATTGCATTATCAGAATGCAAATTATACACTTTGCAAATTTAAATTTTCTAGTCACAGAAGGGAGCTACAAAGTCAGAAATGCGCTTCTGTTGTAGATAACAAACATCCATTAATCAGTTATGTGCACTATAGCTCGTCAGTACGAAGCAGCCGATGATACACGCAATGACAAGACGTGAGCATGTTATTTGTCACCGTTTTACAAACTCCTACGGAGACTGATGACATAAGTCCTACCACGCAACAAACATCAAAGTTTTTCATCAAAGATTTAATCCAATCTATATGAAGCTGCAAAGGCCAAGTTCGTTGATGTCTTCTCAAATTTAGGACAGTAGATTTCAACAGTTGAACGCATGGCATACTTATCAAAACGATTATTAAAGATCATTTTGGTTCATTGTTTTCCTAAAAATCTCACTTGCATGACATTCTGTAGGTGTGATATTTAATCTTACGTGAAACAGGAGATGGTTATCTGCATATAGGTATTTTCCGAAACCGGAAAATCAAGGCTTCAGATAGTCACGAAATTCGGTACAGAAGTAGCTGAACTCCCGGAAGGACATACCTTGCAGAGTCCACTTCGATGATAAGAGCTTGCAATTTCGTCCCAATAGCTCAATGGTAGAGAGTCGACTGGCCAGTTTGGAGATCCAGGGTTCGATTCCCGGTTGGGGTCGCAAGGCTCTTTACAATTGCGCCTAAACAAATCAACCCTGTAGGTTAGTACAAAGATATCGAAGATCTGAAAATGACCCTAGTACAACTAGCGTAGATTCAGTGGACTCTGTTAGAATGAGCGCTGATTTCCAATTGTGAGGATAACGACCACGCAGGATACTAACCTGGGTAAAAATAGTAGTAGTAGGATACTAACCTGGGTAAAAATAGCAGAAGGTGGTCAATCAGATTGTTAGCTGTCCGCTAATCTGACATTAGAGGGTTTAGAATGCAGAGTCAACGTCGACGATAACAGGTTGCAATTTTGTCCCAGAAGCTCAAAAGTAGAGCCTCGGCTGGCCAGTTCGAAGATCCGGGGTTCGATTCCCGGTTAGGGCAGCAATATTCCTTACATTCTATTTCTTTCTTTCGACCCAGACTGTCCGACCTACTCGAAGGTGTAATGTATCTGTTTGGACGGCTGGGACAGTTCCACTCAATTTAGACCGTCACAAAGTGCGGGAGACTGTACCCTCCTTTTCTTGCCGTAAACCTCTCGGAAAGATATTTTGGACCCTGTACTTCGAGTAAACATAAGCTATTTTGGGCTTTACCGGAAATCGAACTCGGATCCTGAGAGTGTAATCCCAGTGCCTTAACCATAAGGCTATCGTGGACAACATACCACATCGAGTTCTTTTCTTCCCCATAAATTATATTAGTTTTATTTGCCCTGCAAGGGTAGGGGGACAACTGCCTTTGCTTAAATAATCCGAAAACACAGATTGTGGATGTCTGCGTTTCATTTTTCACCCAATTTAGACCAAACGCAATGGGGGTGACAACTATCGGGATTATACCTCCTTACCCCTGCCGATCACCAATCAGTCTATTAATTCAGACCTATTGATTTGATTATATATTGCAGACCTATTGATTTGATTACGTATATTTTAGACCTATTAATTTGATTATGTATATTTCAGACCTATTGATTTAACATGTCCATACTCCGTGTAGACACGGTGATAATTTGGGCAGCGGTGAGTATTGAACTTATGCGATCCTTTCACTTTAACCACTGGGCTATCCCTGCATTGAATGAGTTTATCAACTTAAACGTCGAAATTTGACTGAATTTTTACCTTTTTTTAATACAGTTTTTCTAGCAGACAATTCTACGCGAATGCGAGTACTTTCTTTCGCAGGTGTTCTGCAAACGCTGTCTTAGACTTTGGGTCAAGACCTTGAGTGCTATAACAATTGCAATTTTCTCCTTTCGTGAATTTTAAAAATAAATTTTCAATTTTTGGAATATATAATTAGTTAAATATTGAAAGTGCTATTGAAGATTTGGCTTAAGTCTGACGACAACTTTTGAAAAGAGCATTAATAATTTTATTTTTACTTTCAAAATCAATATATTCCACACTTCAAAATCAATTTATTGCAGCAGACAAAAGAAATCTTTATCTTTACCATTTCTGGTCAGCTCCGAGCTGTGAACTTCAATTGCAGAAAATGGCGGGGCACAAACCGAATGATTGTCAGTGGTTTTTGTTCAAAATAGACGATTTGGAAATTAAATGGAGATCAAATGGAGATTTCGAAATTAAATGGATCAAATTTGTATCTGAATTATTTAAGTGGCATGCTTCTATTTAGGACATGGGTAACCCCGAAAAAGTTATTCTAGAATTAAAAAATTAATAATCTGTACCATATAAAATTCTCACTAATTTAGAATGTTATAATTTATTTGTGTATGTCAATTCAATACCATGTCTACAATATTATCATAACTATTGTCATGATAAAAGATTTACCAATTTACTTTCTAATTAATTACAACTGACGTTTTGTGTGTCTCTCTTCACTTCCGTACTTGCAATTAATAATATGATGTTGATAGTTTAATAGCTTCCAGTTGTTCTCTCTGAAATCGATACCTTAGTATTTCTTCTTCTTCTTCTTCTTGTTTAAAAAACAAAGCTATTTTACAGCATCTGAAGCAAATATATTCCTATTTTATTGTTAAATCATAAACTAATGACTATATACCCTTTCTTTCGTGATGCCGCCAGGGAAAGAGCGACTTACTTCTGATGCTTAATTAACGTGATGCAAAATGAAAAGGGGATGCATTTCGGGCTGAGCAATTGAGGATTGAAATCTTTAATTGGGATTTTTATATCGTAGTATTGATTGAGTCATAAGATATGTGTTTTATGCTACCAAAATATGTCGGTATATCAGCATGAAGTATTTCTTGTCTAGAAATTGGCGTAAATTTTCGTAAAGCTGTTATAAGAAAATATTTATAGATTGTGGGTAGTTAGGAAATGATTTACAAATATAGTTGGCCTCAAGAATATATATTCAAAGTAATCAGGCACAAATTAAAATAATCGAATTGTTGAAACTGTAAGAATTTTTATGCTTTTATTCAAAATTTAGCCAGTACTTCATATTTTTACTTTAAATTTGAGTAATGTGTAATTTGTTTTTCATTCCATTTATTTTTTAGCATTTTGGTACTCTTCCGTGTAGTTTCAATGTGTTAGTCTTGTTAGGAAATGTTTTGTCTTATTGCCACTTGCTTCATCTTGTTGGGAGTTGTTTTGTCCTTTTGGGGCATTTTTTATCCTGTTGGGATATTTTTCGTCCTGTTGGTACTTGATTCGTCTTATTGGGACTTTTAATGATATTTTGTGACACTCAGCTTTGTGCTTTAGCCTATTGCTTTCAAATTGGCTAGATTATTTTTTGTCCTGTTTTCTAATTGGTAAGCCCTGAATCTATATTCAGTTTCTTTGTTTTCTAATTGGATGACTCTGAATTCGTATCTGCTCTTAACTTGGGCATATATACTTCTCAGGTTCACATATGTACTCATTTCAGCTTTTCGAATTTGGATTTTTTGGTTCAGTTATAATGGAATGATATATAACGTATGTCCCGAGAGAGCCATGTGTTACTTTTAATTTAATTTTAGCTTAATTGCGTTTATTTTATAACGTAGTTTTTACGTTTTTATAAAATATTAACATGGCAAATTAATCATGCTGAGTACAAAATTATTTATCTAACACTTTTCTTCAAACTGATCTGTTTTGTGAGTTAAACATGTGTTATAGATTAAAACTTTTACTGATTATATTAATAAATACTATAGCTAACTCCTGCGTTTCGGTTTTGATTTTGGTTTTATACACATTTTAAATTGTAAAAATTATCTAACTCTAGAATAAATCAAAACACTCGAGTTGATTATAATATATTCAATTTATATTTTAACTATTAAACACTTACTTGTTTTTATTAATTTGAGCATAAGATTGTGTAATTTTAAATTTACGTAGGGAATTACGTATACACATTTTACATTGTAAAAATAATCTAACTCTAGAATGACTCAAACATTCGAGTTGATTATAATATATTCAATTCATATTTTAACTATGAAACACTTACTTGTTTTTATTAATTCGAGCATAAGATTGTATAATTTTAAATTTACTTAAGAAATTTTGTACAGATTAAGCAATTACTTATAAAAACATTGTATGTAATAAGTTATTTTATTCTAGACTGATAATTATAATGTATTCAATTTATATTCTAATCAACCTTTACTATTGATTACTTACTTTGTTGATTTCTTTGTCCATTACTTTATTGATTCTAGCATAAGATTGTTTAATTTTATAAATTTACGCGTGTGAGGAGGTTACATACAAATTCATAATCATACAGAATAATCGTATGAAAAAATTTGTATTTATCTTTGTAATTAATATTATGTTTATCCTCTCGTAAAATATATAAGAATTAATGTAAATACTTTTTCATTAATTCTTATGTATTTTGTTACTAAAAAATGTACCTGGTGTTACTCAAGGTGCAAACCACTGATTAAAATTACACCGGAACATATAGCGAATTTTCAGATACGGATACACCACATTAAAATTGTTCGAAAGGAACTGAAATCTTAACTGCGCTCGAAAAATGCCATTAACTTCCCACTCTATAAATACGTCAATGCTTGAGATAATCAACGATACGAGTTGTGATGTCAGCTACAATTCTCAGTGCATAGCGACCGAAGAATGGAGAAAATCGCCAGGGAAATCGAAAATCTCAATTTTTATGCTTTTGTTCGCAAAACTGTTCAGAGAAAATAAAAACATTAAGAAATTGGGAAAAAACAGCATTTCAAAGCGAAGATGTACAGGGTGTTCCAAAAAGGTTGAAACGCGCTTTAATTCTTTACCTGTTGGAGATAAGTGGGCAATGTAAATTGCAAAAATGTTGAAAGTAAGGTAGGAAATAAGACTACGTTAATGAAATAGTCCTCCCATTAATTTTCAAAAAGTTACACTTTTTAAATTTTTATACGACCCCCTTGGACACAATCAATCAGAAAATTTTTATTTTTAATGATAGGAACCAGATATCAAATTTTTTTAATGCAACAAGATCATTAAAAAATGTATCTGTATCTTTAAAATTGAGCGAGTTATATTTAATTGAAAATTGAACATTGTGAATGGGAACCATATATCAAATTAGAAATGTAAATTTTTGACATATCACAAAAAAGATAAAACTGAACGATAATACATTGGATACCCAACCGAGTAGTGAGTAACACTGCTTTATATGATCTCTGTCTGTATAATGCTTTATTTAGATGCATTTGTGATAAAAAAGTTGACACATATTACCGTATTTTTTATCTAAACAATTTCCATCGACAATTTGTTTGTGATCCCTATTTTCACTGACGAAACAGGCTTTCACATGGTACGAAAAAGTGGCATAAATCAGATTTTTTCCCTTTATCATAATTCAGTTGATTTTAAAGATACCGATATGCTGTTTTTTTAATGATCTTGTTGCATTAAAAATAAAAATTTTCTGATTGACTAAATTTATCTAAGGGGGTCGTATAAAAATTTAAAAAGTGTAACTTTTTGAAAATTAATGGGAGGACTATTTCATTAACGTAGTCTTATTTCCTACCTTACTTTCAAACTTTTTACAATTTACATTGCCCACTTATCTCCAACAGGTAAAGAATTAATAATAGACGTTCCAATCTTTTTGGGACACCTTCTATATACACCTATATTTATGCCAAACTATAAACAAATCTTCCAATTTTGGATGCAAATATTCCATTTCTGGGTGCAGTAAAATAAGAATCAGATAATCTAAAACATGTATATTCCGATGTATTTAAAAATAAATAAATAAATATATAAATAAATATGAAGGAATAGATACCGATTCGACTCAAAGATCGTTAGAAAGAACATTCTTCTATATTTACGATGATGTTAAGATGAAAACTCTATGATATTATATTCGGTCGCTAAGGAACCGATTTTTTTTTAAATTACTCAATACAATATAACTAAATAGATTTAAATTAAAAAACAAACAGGAAAATAAAACACTTTCCAACTGAAATGCAATTTTACTCTAAAATGCGATACATTCAGCACTCGTATTTTTTAAATTATCAATACTACAATAATTTATCATACTTGGAAACTTAAAATTTCATCAAAAAAGGCAATGGCTTAAATCGTCTGCTTCTCTATGTAAAATCAATGAATATGTCATTCATATCACTTATATTCTAGACTCCTGAGCTAAAATATTTTACGTGATAAAAATTTAGCAATTCTTATATAACTCACCGTACAATCGCTTGATTTGTTTACATTCTGCAAACGTTAAAATTAGGTTTCGTTGTAGAAATAATCAAAGTTTAGTGATCATTTAAAATCAAAAGTATTGTAACTGCGTTGGAAAAAATAAAGCGATTTTAGGACGGATTCAACACTAAATATATGAATTTAAACGGTTTCTAAAAATTCCGGTTTTTACACAGCGAAAATAAAATGGATGCCATATTTTATTTTGCAATGAGTCACGCGTTCTCTTCATATATCATGGGTATAATTATTATTGCAATTTCTGTTTAAAAAACTACATATGTTCCTGAAGAAAAATGTTATACATTGACGTTATACATTTTTTTAAACGTTTTTTGAATATTTCCGAAAATTTTCAAAGCAGTTTTTGAATTTTAACTCCGCTTAAAAAATGTCTGAAACATTAGCTCCCATAGGGTTCAATGTATTTCATTTTTTCATCCCGGGTTAAATCTGAATCTAATTAGGTGATATTATTAATTTCCATTCCCTATGTCCCACAGACCGTCTCAACAACATATTAAAATTTCATTTTCAACAGTCAGGGCAGATTGAACAGAATCATAAACACTTTACAACTATGTTGAAAGTGTTAAAAAAGTTATTTCGTACCGGAAATTCAACTAACCCAATACCATATTCCCCATTTGTCTGAAGCTAGGTTTTCTGCTATAGGCGATACAGACAGACAGGTGTATTTTATTATTTAATATTATTGCTCTAACTATTAGTCCAATTACAATTTTATTCTGTTCGATTCCAATTAATTCTGACAGACGTTAAGTAATTTCTCTATTCTATTCTCTAACTGCAATTACTAATACCGTGCTGATAGTTTAATGGCTTCTAGTCGCTCGTCCTGAACTTGATACTTCGATATTTTTTAAAGAATAATGTCGTCTTGCACTGTTGCAGGCAAATACGCTTCAATTTCATTGTTAAATCATGAGCTAATTACTCGATCGACGCTGCTTCGCGAAGCTACAGGGAAGCCGTCTCTGATGCATAATTAACGTGATGCACAATGGAGAAGAAATACATTTTCGTAATGCGTAATAGAGAGTTGAGATTTTTGATTGGAATTTTTATGTCAAGGTATTGATTGAGGCATTGGAGTTCTTGTTTCACCGCTTTTGCCGAAACTGTGTATATATGTCAGCATAAAATATTCTTCTTGAGTAAAGAACAGAAATATTATAAATTTGTTTAACCTTTTGCTTACGGGTGGGACAGCGTCAAACCTAAACGAAGAACCTCTCAAAAAGACAGGTATTTGACATACCCTATCCCAAAAAATTCTATCCCCCTTTGCTGGCATTACCGTCCTTGGACGCCAATGCCAAAGGGGGATCGAACTGTTTGGGATAGGGTATGTTAAATACCTGTCTTTTTGAGAGGTTCTTCGTTTGGGATTGAGGCTGTACCACCCGTAAACAAAAGGTTAATAAAATACTTTATATATATAATGGGTAGCAATATATGTTATATAAGGCTGCTAGAAAAGTCCTTAAATACCGCAATAACTTTGTAAAGAAGTGTTCATGAGTGCATACGCTAGTTATATCTATTAAAGTATTCCTGCCCTATCGAAGAAAGTGATTATAGCACTCCTGGCGGAGAATTCAAGAAGTTAGGAACACAATCTCGGCAAGAAATCGAAATAATAGAAAAATATCAATTGCAAAGTTAGCATATTCTAATCAGTAGGAATTCGCAATAGCACCTCACAAAACGTAGATATAGAAAGTAATAAATACGTGTCATATTTCATCGATTACTAAATATGCAGCCACTAAAAATAAGTAATTGTAGTATAATATTATTTATTAGATTTAAAAGTACATAATCTATAGCGAAAGGAATTTTGAACAAGCTATGCACTTTATGCTGCAGAGTCCACTTCGTAGTTAAGAGCTTGAAATTCCGCCCCAGAAGCTCAATGGCAGAGTGTTGGATGGTCAGTATGAAATCCGTGGTTCCGTTCCCTGTTGGAACAGAAAGGTTCTTTATAATGGTGTCAGAACAAATCAACCCTTTAAGTTAGGGCAATGGTGTCGGTGGCCTGAAGGTGACTCTAGTACGATTAGCACGGATTCAGTGAACTGTGGTATAATGGGCACCGATTTCAAATCTGGAAATCAAAAACCACGCAGAAGGCTAACCTGATGGATAAAAATAGAAGCAGGAGGCTCATCTGTGAAAAAATAGCAGCAGGGGGCAAACCGTCGGTACACATAGTAGGTGATTGTCAGTCAAATTGTGATTTGCATGTCAATCTGACATTAGAGGATAGAAGATGCAGAATTCATTTCGATGATAAAAGTTTGCAATTCCGTCCCAGCTGCTCAAAGGTAAAGCGTCGGCTGGCCAGTGTAAAGATTCGTGATTCAATTTCTGATTGGGGTAACAAGGTTCTTTACAAATCCTGTTCAAATAAGTGCTATTTGTTGCGGTATTCCTAAATAACAATAATTTACCTATAACTATATTGTGTCAAAGAAGTCGCTTTCCATAACCGATTTAGTGGCGATTCCTACTGATTAGACTAGGCAAGATTCCTGTAAGTGACATTTTTCTTCTATCTAACTTTGCTGCAGAGTTCGTGTTCCTAAATTTCTAAATTTTCCTTTCGCAGCGCTGCTAGTAGCGACGACTTCATAGGTTCGAGATACTTTTTGAAACCCCAGTAATTTTGCTGTTGCTTTCTTGAACCGCTAATATTTTTACGCATATTTAGTTGGGAAAACCTACGCATATAAGCATTAATTTCATTTTTATTTATCAATAATTCAAGTTTTTCATTATTCATTATTTGTTTGCTATATATAAAGTTAGTATAGAAAATTACTCAGACCGTTTGTTGTAGTCGGAAGACAATATTTTAACTCGAAAATAATTTAAATACGAATTTGTTCACATTTTTAACAATGGTAAAAATACTTAAAAGTGAATTTTACATTTTTCGTTTCTTTTATAATGATACTTGGATTGGAAATTCACACAGTATCCGTATATTGCATATAATAATGGTGCGCCAACAAAAACAAAATAAATGAAATAAATAATTATCTAGAGGAAGGAAAATATTTTTCTGTACTTAAATATAATTTGCTTCCTTTTAGCATTTCAGATGTCTTATTGTGCCAGATAATCTGACTGAATGAAATTTAAATTAGACTTAAATCCTTTGAAAAATAAATGGTCATTCAATTTAAAATTGCCAGGACCGCCCTATAATTTTTCAAGTCTGCTCCTGTGGGTGCTACAATTACTTTTATTCGAACGGATGTAGTCACTAACGTACTCTGAATCTTATGTTTGTAATTTATTAGCACGCTTCATGATTTTCCAAGTCACCCTGTTGTTGTTGTTGTTGTTGAGACTCAGACCGTCGGACCTACCAGAAAGGTCTAAGGTAACTGTTTGGACGGCCGGGAATTGCCACCCAATTTAGACCGGAACCCAATGGGGGAGGCATCCACAGGGACCGTACCCTACTTCCCCTACCACCAACCTCTCGGAAGGACTTACGGACCCACATGTTTAACGTGATCGTACTCCGCATGAACACGGCGGTAGTTGTGGCAGCGTGCAAATCCAGCGCGCAAACCACCGGGCTACTGCGCCCGAAATGTGCCAACAGCACGCGGTGTTCCCAGGTGGTCACCTACCCAAGTACTAACCGCGCCCGATGCTGCTTGACTTCGGTGATCTAACGAGAACCGGTGTTTTCAGCGCGGTACAGCCGTTGGCTCTCCAAGTCACCCTGTATATTTGTTATAAGAAAATCTTTGTAGAGCGAGTAGTTAAAAAATGGGGATTGAGATTTTTAATTGGGAATTTTATTTCATAGTATTGTGTGGTCTATCGAAGTTTTTACTACTTCTGCTGGAACTGTGCAAGAATGCCAGCATAAAGTTATTCATGAAATTAAAGGGCAAAAATTATATTAAATTTGTTATATGTAGGTCTTTGTAAATAGTGGGTTGTAATGTATATTATAAATTTGTTATATGAATGCCATTATAGATAATGTTTGAAACCTCGTCGAAACATTAAAATTCCAGTTTAACGTCCCTGTGTGCGTAATGTTTGTATGACATCTACTTCAAAATCTATCAGCTTGATTTAAATGGAATTTGGCAATTACGTCGAATATGCCCTTTTTGTATATATCAGTGTTAATTATACTGTAGGACTAAATCGAAAAAAAGAGAACTGCTCTTTTGTTTTGATATGGCCCGCAAAAATCGGAGATAATTAAAATGAAACAATAAATATGTCCATATATATATGAATTTACTTCTCAGAACTGAAACTCAGTTTAAAAGATAAAAATGAATGAATAAAATTACTCCAATTACAATAGAATAAATGTATAAGATACATTTAATTTTTTGTACTTTTTTCAAATTGGAGTTACTCTAAAATGCACCAAGTCGCCAAATGGAAAAGGGTTTAGTTTCTTAAAACTGCAAGTTCGAAATTTTTAAAATAAGTGCCTTCTATTAATTACTAGCCGCCTTTGGCGACCAGCCTGTTCGCTACCCTTGAAAATTCTGACCGTGGCAAATTGTAACCGTGGCACACTCGCTGGCGCGACCTTACCAGAAGGTGTAAGGTAACTGTTTGGACGGCCAGGAAGTGCCACCCAATTTAGACCGGAACTCAGTGGGGGAGACATCCACAGGGACCGTACCCTCCTTCCCCTACCACCAACCTTTCGGAAGGACTTACGATCCCACATGTTTAACGTGATCGTACTCCGCGTGAACGCGGCTGCAGTTTTGGCAGTGGCGGGAATCGAACCCGGGCCTACCCAGTGAAATTCCCGCGCGCTAACCACTGGTGTACTTCGCCCTCCGCGACATTTTCCATAACTTTCTTTTTATTCACCGAATTTAGACCGGAACCCAGTGGGAGAGGCACCCACGGGGACCGTACCCTCCTTCCCCAACCACCAACCTCTCGAAAGGACTTACAGACACACATGTTTATTCCACGTGATCGTACTCCGCGTGAACACGGCGGCAATTTTGGAAATCGAACCCGAGCCTACCGCGTGCAATTCCCGCGCGCTAACCACTGGGCTACTTCGCCCTCCGCGACAATCTCCATAACTTTCTTTTTATTCACCCAATTTAGGCCGTACCCTCCTTCCCCTACCACCAACCTCTCAGAAGGACTCACGAACCCACATGTTTAACGTGATCGTACTCTGCGTGAACGTGGCGTAAGTTTTGGCAGTGGCGGGAATCGAACCCGGACCTACTGAGTGCAATTCCCGCGCGCTAACCACTGGGCTGCCGCGCTCTCGCGACAATCTCCATAACTTTCTATATATTCATCCAATATAGACGTGAACCCAGTGGGGGAGGGATCCACAGGGGCCGTATCCTCCTTCCCTTACCACCAACCTCTCGGAAGAACTTACGGACCCACATATTTAACGTGATCGTATTCCACGTAAACACGGCGGCAGTTTTGGCAGTGGCGGGTATCGAACCCGGGCCTACCGCTAACTTCCAGCGCGCTAATTTGCAATTTAAAATGACCATATGCTTAATTCCATCATCCTCATTCCATTGTTTCATTGTTCCATCATTTAAAATATCCATAAAATTAAAATATCCATTTAAAATATCCAAAAGTTAAAATATACATTTAAAAAATCCATATCGTCCCATCATTTAAAATATAAATATAATAATTTATATAGAGCAAAGGAGCTCTATTCAGAACCGTGACGTCACCTCCACCTTGACGTCCCCACCACCACCTTCCCTCCTTCAGCGGGGGAGAAACGAAGCGGCACGCCGAGCGGAACGCCGAGAAATTGAAATTCGGAAACTTTTAAAATCCCGATCCTGTGGGCAATACGGAATATTTCTTGACTAGATTGGACTTGTAAGAATGCCAGATGTTTGACCTTTCTAAAAATGTAAATTATTAGTCGAAATTCTGAGTACTTTTTACTATGCGAGAATTTAAAACCAAAAATCGTTTTTTTGAGTCAAAAGTGACTTTTGTTTTAAAATCATAAAAAAATATTAGAATTTGTCCCTGAGATTTGAAATTGATATATTTTTACTCGAAATTCTCTGCTCTTTCCGATGGTGTGATTTGTTTTTTTCTACGATGTCCGGATCGTGGAGAAAAAAGAGCAAAAAGGTCAAAAAACGGTCGAAATCGCATAAAACATTAAATAACAAAAAAAATAATTAAAATTTTAAAAATCGGTTTTCACGTGTCCCCTTCTCACCCCCCAGGGTCTCCGATTGCAAAATTTCGTAGCTCTCCGACGCGCGGTCGCGAAACGTATAGTGTATAAGACAGACAGACACACAGACACACAGACACACACACAGACATTGCCTTTTATTATTTAAGATTATTTGTGATAAAACTATGTTACCGTATAAAAATCAGTTACTCTATGTAAATTAAAAAAAATATGTAAAATGAATTTTCTTTCACAAAGAAAGTCATATGATGCCCATATCAGATTTTTATATTGGCTGTATGGCGATGACAACAAAGTTTCCAAAAGAGCAAAATTTCTACCGCCCTATTTATTGACCACTTACATAATGCATAGCAAAATGTGTCTTTCAGTTGCATTTAGCTGTCCATTATGTAAGTAGATAAAAATGCCTATCTTGTTTTGGATACCTATATTTTCTTTTGCTGTTTCTCCCATGAGTCAGTTTAAAATGTAAATCCATTATAGCATATCTAGAAAGTCATATTTTCTATTTATATGCATTTTATTAATAATACCATAACTAATGCTACACATTAACCACGCTGACAACTTAATTAATAGGACGATTAGTTATTTACTACCACGATGTTTATTACTAAGACCATGCTAATATTCCAATAACTTCTACCGTTCTCCCACAAATCGATGCTTTGATAAATTTTAAGAACAAGGCCGTTTGCAGTCTTTCAGGCAAATGCGACCCTATTTCATTGTTAAATCGCGAGGTAATAATTTACCTCATGATTCTTTGCTCCTAGTTCTTAAACGATGCTTCCCAAGAAGGAGCGTCTTATAATAATAATACCTCTAATGTTTAATTAACTTTATGTAAAATGGGGGAGAGATACATTTTCATAATGCAATGTGGGTTGAGAATTTTAATTGGGATTATTATATCGCAGTATTAATTAAAAATTTCAAGTCTTTCTTTACACTATTTTTTGTAGAAATTTTGTAGGTATATCTGTGTAGAATACACACACGCAACCTGTGCCCTTCAGGCTGAATATGACCCACCGTACCAAGTTGGGGCTTGCAAACTTTCTTGAATATTTCCTATTTTTTTTATTTGAAAAGTTATTACTCTTTTAATAGTTTAAATTACAATTTTTTGTTTATAAAAGTAGAAAAATAATTATCTCGGCAGATCAGTGGTCAAGAGTGTCGACTGATCAGATGGAAATGGGTAAATCGATACTCTATTGAGACAAGACACTTCGAAATGAGGCTATCAATTTTACAAATTTGTATATATAAGTATTCTATTCTATAGTAGTTATGGTTTAAAATGGCCGAAGTACACGTTTTCTTTCTGTTTTAGCAATTTAATTCTTAGATACCAAAACTTTACAGGAAATGACGTATTCGTAACTTAAATCATAACCAATAATGAATTGAATGTATTTATTGAATGAATGAAGTAATCCAATAACAAATTGTTACTTTTAGTTGTGGGTATTATTGTAAAAGCCTTATTGTTATGTGTACGCTTGAATATAACTATAATGTTGGGCAATGTATAAGAGACAGACAACGCTTTCTTGGGCTAATTTTACTTCGTACTTTATTTCAACGATCATATCAGTCAAAGTAAATTATTACAATAGTAATTAGGTTTTATATATTTATGCATTTTGTATATGTATGGATGCATCTTAGTCCAGGTGGCTTAGTCGGTAGAACGTGGAATTCAAGATCAGAGATGAAGAGGCATCCCTGGAAGAAGATACATATTCTGGCACCCGAAAGATGTTGTTCGTTCTAAATTTTACATAAAGTTTGCACAATGAAAAAAAAGAAAGATTGGGTGAGGTCAATGCGTATCATTTCACTTAGATGACAGCAAATTGTGATTGCGGCAAATATTGTACAAAAATTTAAATTTTGCAGTCATTCAGCCATTTATACACTAATGATGCTTTCTTCTTTCCCATGTGTTAATTTATTGCCAATCTAAACAACACTCATTTATATATAAAAATGATAAGTTTAATTGGAATTATTTTATATTAAAAGAAGTGTACCAACATTTACCCATTCTTTGGATCGTTAGCCACTTCGAGGAACAAAAATCTTGCAATTCCACTTTGACAAGGTTTTACTTGAAACAATACATACTGGCTGGAAATATTTTTGGACTTTTTGTGAAAATTTTTGGACAAGAATTGCTTTCTCACCGGATTTGCCTCCTCACTTCTACTGTGATAAATATAACATGTCAGAAATTTGGCTACACACACATTTTTAGTCCTTGCAAATATGCAGTTTTGCAAGAAAAATGTTTTTTTTTAAGTGGTTTAAATTTACCGTTCTTCAAATTCTCCTATTTTCTAAACCCAATAACTATCCTAGTTCACCTTATATAAATTGAGACAGAAAGTACAGCATAGCTGTTAAATGACTTTGTGAACTTTCTATGTTTAAAAATATTAATACAAATTGAATTATGTGTATGTATATTTTTAGAAGACACATATTTTAATAAAAAATACAAAATATTTAACATCAATAAGGAAATTTAAATAAATGTGCTTGTAGTATTGTTATATTGTACAGTCAACGTTATATTGTATATACTAGTTCTATATATGCAAATACTATATTGTATATACAAGAGATATATTATTTATACAAGTGCTATATTATACAGAGTCCAGAGAAGTCCAGGAATGACTTTTATTTCCTTAACCTTTAGTCGTTGATATATGTACTTCCAATTACAATCATTTTTCAAATAAAGTTACAATTTATCTTGTAGCAGTTTTAAATAATTTAGAAACTAATTTGACTGAAATTATGAAATTTAAATTTGTATACGGTCCCTCTATCTAAAATTTTCCAATTACTAAAAATTTCTTCATACATTAACATGTGAAACTCGAAACCGTTCAGTTCTTTTACGAGCAATATTTTCCACTAGAAAATGTACCGCTTATAATATTTAACAATATATTTATATTATTTATTTGTATTAGAATATTTAATATTTAACATATTTAATATAATATTTAATGTTATAATATTTAATATTTAACAATACGCCCACTTATAATAACAAAAAGTAAAAAAAAAGCACTGCGTCGATGGTGTTAAGGTGGAAACTTTGTAAAAATACTACGGTTGTCTGATATCTCGTGAGATTATGTCTTCAACAGACGAAAAGTATATATATTTTAAAAATTCAAGAAAATTCGACTATTAAGCATGTGGATTCCCTTCATGGAATTTTTCGATCTTTTCGTTGGTGGCAATATGGAAACTGAGATTATTTTTAGTCTCTAAGAATGCATCTGTGTAAAAATCGTACTGAAGCATTAAAAACTAAAAAATAATTCGCAACTAAAATAAAATAAAGCTGAGATGCACCTTCCCGGGTCTGTGTATTATCTGTGTACTAAATTTGATGGCTGTACGTCGCTTAGATTTTCTGTTACAGACTGCACACACACACACACACACACACGCATATATATATATATATATATATATATATATATATGTAATATATAATATATATACATATATATATATATATATACATATATATATATATATATATATATATATATATATATATATATATATATATATATATATATATATATATATATATATATATATATATATTATGTAAGATTGCAGCTCAAATTCGTAGCAATTTTTGGTTTAATTGGGGTTGTACACAAATTGAATTGAGAGTCATGTCAAAATTTGTCATCAAATTCCCCATATTATGCCTATCTATAGACCCTTTCTTAACATATTATTAGTTATTTAGTTATTAAAAGACTTTCTGGGACACCTTGATAAATATCAAAGAAATTCTTTTAAATGAAATGCAAAGCAAATATCACCAAATGTTTTATTTGTGTTTTATACGGGCCTTCAATGATAGATTTGCAGACGTATAGAAAAGTGATTTAAGTCATAAAATTCAAGGTTTCATATCTCGATAAATTTTAATTGTAAATGAATTTAATTGTTTCGAGTTCCACACTTTAATACATGAAGACTTTTTCAGTAATTGTAAAATCTTGAACTGAATCTTGAATGTTAGATTTTGTATTTTTCAGAAAAATGCATTTCTCCGTTTAAAACTATTAAATTGTAGATAATGTGTAATCTTATTTGAAACATTTTGTAATTACAATCCTATGCTTCCTATTCTATATCATAAAATATACTATATTCAATACATTCTATACCCGAGGGTGTTACATTTTTACATGAGAAGCTGTATTTCTTTCCATTATCGAACTAAGTTCAATAAATATAAATAAATATATTCAAAAAGTGTAGAAAAATATAAACTTATTTACTTACATTTTATGGTTTTATAATTTACAAATTTATATTATTTTTGTTTTCACGACTTATGGTTTTATAATTCACGAATTTATATTATCACGACTAACATTCAGGGAATAAAGGTCGTTCCAAGTCTTTCTGGTACACACTGTACATATATGGTATTGCTATATTGTACGTAGTGTATACAGGTGCTATATTGTATATGCAATTTATTACGCTGGATATACAATCCTATGCTTCCTATTCTATATCATAAAATATACTATATTCAATACATTCTATACCCGAGGGTGTTACATTTTTACATGAGAAGCTGTATGTCTTTCCATTATCGAACTAAGTTCAATAAATATAAATAAATATATTCAAAAAGTGTAGAAAAATATAAACTTATTTACTTACATTTTATGGTTTTATAATTTACAAATTTATATTATTTTTGTCTGTTTATTTAAAATTTTGTTGCCATATTTTCTAACTTAATTTTTCTTTTCTTTTCAACCTGTCTGTTCCGGAATCGCCACCGGTTCCAGGGATACAGTCAGGTGAGTCAAAATTCTGGTTTATGCTTTCTATTGTTTTATAATTTAAAAATTATTTATTTTAATTTACATATTCTGAATTTTATGAAAAATATTTATAATTTTATAATTTTGTTTTGCTTTTGTGAAACAAATTGTTATTAACTTATATTATGAAACAATTTTGAATCAAACGCACAGGAACTCATAATTTGAAATTATTTTAAACATTTGACCAGCATATAAAAATTAGAAAATATAACCATAAGTAAAGAATGCATTATATTATTATTATAAATTATCTATATCTTTATTATTGATGATGATATAAACAATAATTAAATAATTTTCTTGTTACTTATTTCTTATAACTGGAATTTCCCCAAAATTCAAATTTCCATTTCCCGCCTTACGTTTAGGTTTATTGCAATTTGAAAGAAGTGGCCATAATTTGACCTCTCACTATATAAAATATATGCAGTCGCAACTGCAGGCAAAATGTAGTAGCATAAAATTGAAACACTGGAAAATTCCAGCAAAAAAGTCGAACACATGTCATGGTTTGGATAAAATGTCTATAGAAATTCATTTAACTTTATTTTCGGAAAAACTTGTGTTTTGATTTATAAGGGGAAACTCAAAATGACATTAGAAACAATAAAAAGGGGATATTGTTATAACGCAAAACCAGAAGGTAAACTTAAAAGTTATGCATTTAAAATACGCGAAGTGGAAATATTATAAGGAAACTCATAAATTATTTCGAAATAAAAGTAGGAATTATTTATATAGACTATATCCCTTCAAATGTTTAGAGTATGTGTTATAACTGATATGATTAATATCACTGATTAACTACCAATAATTAATATAAATGTATATATGAAATATAAATTAATATCACTTATGATTAATATCACTAATTAACTACCAATAATTAATATAAATGTATATATGAAATATAAATTAATATCACTTATGATTAATGTCACTAATTAACTACCAATTTATAATTAATATAAATTTATACATAAAGTATAAATTGATCGCTTTATATGCATTATTATTAATCCTTGTAACCTATCTATCATACTAATTTGCACCCCGTATAAAAAATGTCTCGATTAACTACCTATCAGTATCCTATTCCATAGAAGTCAGTCCAAATAGAAATCCATTGTAGGAAGTAATATATAATGTACGCGAAAAAGTGCTTCATATTTCATCCGTTAACAAGACAATTCATTTTCTCCGATTTCTAAGTTTGACCTTCATGTCGGATTATTATGGGACGATGTCGGAAATATTCTGCATAAACGAATTCTGCATAAACGGAAAGATTCTGCGTAAACGAATTCTACATGAACGGAAATATTCTTCATAAACGAAATAGATGTTGAAATTACAAGGTATCTTCTTTCCCTGCTCTGATTGAAAAGAAAAGTGGACGATTTTCATGTGACATCACGGCTGGTGTATTCTGTCTACTAGTTAATATGAACAAACCTACAAAAGAAAACCTTGCAATGATTTTTTTCTGTCATCATATGTAATTGATTAATATTTCTCAACATTTTTTACTCATGGCCTACTTTTGCATTTTATTTATCCCTGTGCCCCCCCCTCCCCTATATACCTAAAACTTTGATTCAAAATAGAATATAGTGTGGAATTAGGTAGGAATGAAGCGACCATGGTTTCTGATTGGTTGGTCTGTTTGAAAATTCTAACACAATTGCCAAAAATATGGTGCTGCTGTGCGTAGAGGTATGCGTGAGTTTTGTTTAAAAAGTTGAGCACAAACCTTATAATTATAATGAAAAATAAAGTAAACCTAACTTCAAACTATACGATTATTATACAAATATTAACATTTTGACAGTTTAAAATTATTTTTTACATGCCTAAGTAGTTATATATTAATTAGTATTTAAAAAAATTAGTATTATGAAATATTTAATAACACTGGTATTGTGAAATGTAATAAAGCTAGTTTTATCAAACTAGTATTATGAAAACTCAGTTAGTTTCTGCCCCGTGATCTATTTTCATCCTCTTTTATCCTCGGTTAGAGCTTCGAGAATGTTCTAAAATACTTCAACCCTTTATTTTCCCAATTTTGTCCATTCCGGAGAAAAATCGAAAATACATCCATCCAGTAATCCATACTATGAGTGTTCAAAGATTCAGCTTTTTAAGCCACCAAAGAGTTGTTTCAGAATCTAGAAGGACTTGCTAAAAACATTATCTCCGGAGAGGAAAGAGAATCATCAGATGGGGAGGAGAAAAAAAAATCCGACCAAGTTACGTTCTGTCCGATGTTAGATAGTTAGATACTATAAGTGTGCAAATATTCATCCTTACAGGCCACCAGGGTGGCTTCTATAGGGGCTGAAAACATGTTACGTTAAAATCCAATTTTATCAGCCCCAGGAAGGTAAGTCGTAAATCCGGCTATGTTAAGAGCTGTCCGATGGCCAATACTATTTTTAATTATTAGATTTAATAATATAAAATGATTGATATGCAGCGAATATTGTCGTTTTATTTAGTGAGACACTTGTGACTAATGTAAACGAACAAGTTTTATTCGTAAAGTATTTAGTGATAAACGAACAAGTATAGTTGTAGAGTATTTAGTGATAATCGAAGATCACTTTTGTTCACAATATCAATATGGTTACGAGCTTCTGTGGTAAGTGGTCAAGAACCCGTTCGAAGCCATATTCTACAAGATAAGAAATAGAAAATGACATAAATATCAATTTTGCCTTCTTGTGTCGCATACTTAGTAACAATTTCAGAAACTTTTTAGCGATTTCAACTGCATGTTGTGAAATGTGAGCTAAATAATTTCTGCAAGGAACGAAATTATTTTAACTCCACTTTCTTTTTATTATTTCAACTTGCAGCCGTAAATTTTCGTGTTCCAGATAGGAGTTTTAGTGACGCCTAAATACTTTTTTTATTCCTGCCCCCCCCCCCTTCCCAAAAAAAAAAGCCTTATGTCTCCGTTGAAAACCGCTATACTAGATGACCGCCCAATATATCTGGCAATTGTGACATGGAGGGAAACAATCTACAGCTTCCGTAGACTTTAAATCAAGGCATGAGTATCATACCGTTCCTGTTTCTTGCAAAACCGTAGTTATTTCTCGGTAAATGTGGAATCCCTAACTAAAGTCTGAATTTATTGGGCACCCACTTTCATATGAGGGGGCGAGGGGTATTTAGCATGGTTTAATGAGGACTAATGAATTAATTACCATTGCAGTGACTCACACCTCCAGTCAGGCTCGGTCGGGAGTATTAACACATGCGCACTTGGCGACAAATTGGTGAAATATCAACAACTTGTCAACTTTTTGCAACTTTAGGGAATTTTCAAGTTTTGAAGCCGAAAGAAATATTTTTAACGAGTTTCTTTAATTTTTCCTAGAAGCTTTATAAGAGCAGTAGTAGGCAGTTTCATTTTGTGTATGGTTTTGTTGTACGGTCGTCCAGTGAGTTGTGTACGACTCAGTGCTTGTGAATCCGTGTGTTTATGTTATTTATTAAGTCGTTGGACATTTGAGTACTGTTCCTATCTATCTAACTATTTCTCTTACATATCCGTACAGGATAGGTAATAATAAGGCTCTTAAATATACAGGCTGACGCAACAGGGGTCATCTTGACTAGCAGTTGAAGCTTTGGTTATGCATAGCTAAAAGAGAGTTACTTCCCCGCCCTTTTCACTGAAACTCGAGAGAGTCAAAACATTTTATACTATTTTTTGAATGATTGGTGCATTTTTTTGGAAGCAGAAGCACCTACTTTTCGCTTAAATGGCGTACCAAATACCAACCATATAACAGGCGCGCCATTGAAATAACACAGGCAGACGATAATTGACCGGGCAGGTTCCAGTCAAAATGGCGGTTACGTCGACCTGTATATTTAGGAGCCTTGGGTAATAATATAGCGCTACAGATAGGTAGTAATATAGTCCGACAGGTAGAAGATAATAAAGCCCGGCAGATGGGTAGTAATATAGCCCTACAGATAGGTAGAATGTTTGTCCGTCTCTCTACCTCTCCCATTATTGCTGAGGTAATTCAAATACTCCATAAAATCCGTCTTTAGATATTTGATTTTATAATATGCAGATCGCTTGATTTTAAATTGTTCTTACTAAAACAGAAATATAATTCATATTGCTTTACTACAAATTGCTGTCACTAAACCATAAATGCCATTTTCTCTTCCTATTCTGTCATCTCAATGCTTTGAAGTAATAATCGCATTTGCATCATTGTACACAAGTATGGAATTCAAAGGAATAACACTCCGGTGTCATCATAGAAGCATCGGTGTCTTAGTCGGATCATTTATGATTAATCAACCAATCAATATCCAGTTCCACGTAAATTAGTCCAATTAGAAATCAATTGTTCGAAACAAGGAATAATGAGCAAATCCCATATCTAGAGTGCTTCGCATTTCATCTGACAGTAGTACTTTTTTTTTTTCTCCAGGAATACACTTATAACTTTCGTGTCGGATTACTCCATGTAAAATTCTGCCATGTGCTCACGATTGTAAGTATCGTTATAGAAATTCTTCCGCAGAGATATTTATTATTAAATTTAGCCAAAGAGGCACCGAAAGTTAGCCAAATTTAATAGGACCATCCATCTAAATTTATATTTTATGTAAATAGTAATTTAAAAATCACTACTAGAAAAGATTTAGCTCTAAAATTGATAAAATATGCCGGAAAAACGTAATTCTGAAACGTGGAATTTTGAAATAACTATAGTTTTAAAAATCTATAAAAATTAGTTAAATAAATCAATGAATGCTATTATTAACTAATTTTCCGAGCACTGAAATATAATTTCGTTTCTATCAGACAGCATCTAATGGAAAGTCCGTTCGGTAATATGGAAATCATTGTGCTATTCTTTCAGCCAGAATATAAAAAATCTGATGTGGGCAGCACATGATTTTCTCTGCAGACTCATATTCACGTTCTCTTTATTTCGTCAATAATTCATTAAATTGAGTTTAATGGCACAAAATAACACCCACAATTATTTAAAATAACACTGAATTTGCACTTTTAATTCAATTTTCGTTCTCATTTGGTAATTGGACTTATTTTCAAAGGTGACGTAGCGAAAATGCGAAAAAACTAAAATAGCTCTAGTCCTAGTGTAATAGGGTTGGTCTTATTATTTTTATCGTTAAGAATTACGTATAAAACAAACATTTAATTGATATATTTGAGCATACGTAGTTTCTTATTTTAGATTTTGACGATTTTTACGGACCATTTCGCAAAAAAGGCGAGTTCTTTTATCCCGAATTGCACCAAAACTAATCAGCACCAGGGTCACCCACAAGTGACTTACCAAATTTTATGAAATTTGGTACATTAGTTTTTGAGTTTGAGTGGATACATGCATTGCACAGACATGCACACAGACAGACACACACGCAGACGTCACACTAAAAATAGTTCTTTCGTATTCTAGAGGTCCCAAAACGTGTAGCTCCGTCAAAAACACGAGTTGCGATTTTCGGTATGATTCCAATAATTTCCCTATGCATTACCATGTACTGAAGGAAAAGTGAAAACGTATTTCGTAGGTCTGTAAATTCATATATTATTAGAAGCCATTAGAAGTGCTTTGTATACAAAATGTAAACCATTTTAATACCTACAACGCTAAATTGACTTGTTACGGAATATACAAAAATCAGTATTGTTTAAATGAAATCATTTTCTAACGTTTTAAAGAGTATTCTATCTAAGTTTGGTTAAGTGTCTACAACTAAATAAGTATGCAGAAGGCCGTTAAATGAATATTTAATTGCAATCACTCTGTACATAAATTTTGTACTTAGTATAAGTTATACAAAGCGATGAATTTCAAATTTTCTTATCTTTCAAAAATGTTTAAGGTATTAAAATGTTAAAACTACTGCAAAGCCTATCTAGCATTTTTAATATAATATTTTTCTGCATTTTTGGCATTGGATACAATAAAAAATTTTGGGTTTCGTTAAAGAAATGAAATTAAAATTTTAAGGAATAGTAATTAGGGATAATTATTTTCGAAGATTTTCATTCAATGACATCCCATTTAGTTTTATAAAACCTCAAATTTATATAAAAATTAATCAAATTTAGAGTATTTATTAAAGTTCTTTGACATTTATTACATAAACATGCTGGAAAAATGTAAGAATACTCGTAAGAAAAAATACGCGGTATAATTTTCATTTTAAAAGATTTACTTTAGTATTGAAAAATTGTAAAACCATTGAGGGCTAATGATATTAGCATGAAGATTAAAGGATGCATACATCAAGTTGAGACGTGCAAAAGATTATGGTGTTTATGGTATCAGTGAAAATACGTATAGGGTTTCGAAGCAATGCCGTCTGAATTTTCCGCTCTTGGATATAAATAAATGGCTTAAACGAGATATTGTAATAAATAAAAAGCCGACATTGAGTCAAAGAGTTGATTTTTGTGTCACACTATGCCCCGTCACCGAAGAAGGTAGCATTATGAACACGTGCCGGACTTTAAACGAGGAAGGATTGTTGGGAAGGGCGAAGCTGGATTTTCTTACCACGAATTTACACCTCGTACCAGGCGTAAATCATGTACAAGGATGCGAACGTGGTATCAATCAATGGACAGATGAGACTTGGATCGGAGACAGAAATCCAGGAACTAGATTTCAAAATTGCATTTCTGCGCGGGATGATAGACGCCTCTATCGAATGACCAGTGATCGATCTCAAAACAACATCAACGATGTTAGCACAGCAACAAAGCACTGTCATAAATTAAGCTTGATCGTCCAGTACAGATTGGCGTTGTCTGCTTAATATATGAGCATGCCTCAGGCTGCAATGGAGCCCCAAATACAGATATTGGCGTGCTGATTGACTACAGATCATGTTTTTTTTAGTCGCGATTCAACTTATTGTACCATGATAGTCGCCAGCGTGGTCGAACACATCGTCGCGAATGGTAGCTTGCAGCATGCATTTTCAAGTGTCATACTATATCAATGCCGAATGTTATGATTTGGACTGTCATTGGATTCCATTCGTATAATATGAATTCTGGCAACCCTCAACAACCAGTGGTATACCAGGTATGTATTAGGAGCAGGTGTGATGCACTTCCTTCACAGTTGTCCTATTCCAGTGCTATATTCCAGCAGAACAATATTCAAAGCATGTGACCTAGAATATTCAAGACTTCTTCCATGCACTTCAGATACCTCTTCTTCCTGAGTCTGCACGTTTGCCAGACAAGTTCTCGATAAAACATGTGTGAGGCACAGTAGTAACTGAACAAATGGACCGTGATGCGCTACCGCCATTCACCATAAATGAACTCTAGACTTGCTTATAAGAATCTTGACAGGCTACACTCCCCAGGACGATTTTAAAAATATATTCAATTCAATGTTACGCCGTATTGAATTTGTTACTACTATTCGAGATGTTTTCACATGATAATGCATTATTTCTTGATGTTGCTGTTTTCACAAACTGTAGTGTAATAATAGTGGATAAAGTCAACATTTACAATAAAAAAAATTCTGCAATTGCAGTGCAATTTTAATTCAAAATTCGAATTCATTTCTAACAACTTCATCGTATGCAATTTTTTTCTTCAAAGCATACATATGCCACTACTTCTTCTATCTCAATAAGTCGTTTATTTCTTAAACCAATGATCACATAATGCGAAGTATTAAAATTCAAAATAATAAAATTGTGTTGCATAAGTATCATTCTATCATTTATGAATAATATCAACCGTTCAATATTATGTTCCATAGAAATTATGTCGAATGAAAATCTAATAGCCAAGGCAAGCAGGGAATGAATAACGAAGCATTATAGGCGGTTTGGAATATTTCCCATTTTATACGATAACAGGATGATTTATGTTCTGCTGTTCTGCATATTCACTTCATGACTATCGTATCGGATAATTTCCCTGTAATATTCAGCATAAACAATGAACTTCATAACGTTGTTGATTAAACAACAGATTTTTCTGTTAAGTTTTATTTAAAGTATTTAAGTTGAGTTAGTTTTCCTTTTTCTAACTATTTCACTGTTTTTGCTGTAGGCGCGGATCGAATACAAAACTGTTGGTTATGGAAACGAATTGGGTACATTTTTGGGTATGACCTTTGATCTTTACTCAGTTTACGAAAAACGTACATCGCCCGTGCCATACAAGAATTACTTTAAGTTTAAAATATGCAGTATAATAATCGAACGTTGTAATTAATTTTAGTATGGGGAGTTTGTACTTAATTTTATATACTCCATCACCTGGTAGGACTAACCACTAGTTGGACGTGAATATTGCTGTGGTAGTTTGATAACATATTTCCTAGAAAACTATTTTCTCGCATTTTACTTTATATTAAACAAATATGTTTTCAGCCAAGATAATTGAAAGAAAAATAATTTTGTACTTATTCAATGAGATTTTGCCTACTGTGACTTTACAATACAGTAAAGCCAATACTTGGATTAACTTTCAAGGTAGAATCAGAACAAAAATATCTCTAGATACCAACTTCTAGGGATATAATTTATAAGCAGTATTGCAATTTAGGCATTTTTATATGCTACATGTCAAAAATATAGCTAAATCTAGCTACAAAATCGTTAGGTTGGCAACGCTGTCCATGAAACTTTAAAGTTATATATTATTTGTAAATTTTAAAGAATTTTATATAAAGATTCACATAATAATTTGTTATTGTATTAATTCATTTGTAACTACAAAATAAGGTTTCTACAGGCGAAAATTTCCCCCAAATTATGCCATTACGGATAGATAACTTTTGAGATGACTTTATAAGGATAGTTAGAGACTAAATCTATCTCTTTTACATTTGATCTCATTATATTCTGAGATAAATCCAGCAGATGTGCATAAAGCTACTATATTTGTCTACCTGTCTATCTATCTGTCAAGCTTGGCGATGGAGATCTTGGCCATACATTTTACAAGATATTGCCAAACTGGTGATTGAGAAATGTCGCCAAGTTGGCTTAGTTCGGTTTCTTAAAAAAAAATTATATTTTATTTGAGAATTGCTATACGTTTGTGGGGATTATTAATTTAATTATCAGCGCTCAAAATATAGCATGATTAAAAATAATTAATAATTTGCTTGTGCCCTGAAGTTTAGGAGCGTAAGTTGAGTATAGAATTATTTAGGTGGATGTAAAGGAATTATTGCTATAACTTTGTGCAACCCATACTCATTATTGTTGTTGTTGTTCTCGTGTCCTAATTAAGGAAAGAAATTTGCGCTGCTTCTGTTTGGTCTAAGACCCGGGGCACCCCTACGGTAGATGTCCGACTTCTGCCCAATAAGACATCACAAACATCCATGCCCGCAGGCGGGACTCGAACCCGCAATCTGGCAGCCGAGCCATCACGAGGAAACGCACCCATACTCATTAAACCCGACTAAAGGTTTCTCAAAGCCAGGATCGCACTCCAACTGGAGACAACATCCATGGGGTCACTTTTTGCGCTTCTTATGGACTCAGCATGAAGTAACCGATACCTACAATAGCAGTAAAAAAATTTGCCACATGCCACAATTTATATGTCCTGTCATATATCAAGCTTAACATCTAGTATTTGAAATTCAATTCAAAGCTTACTTGACTGTCAATATTTTAGAGATATGCCCTTTTCTCTTCTAATTCCATTACCTTATCATTTTCTTGAAATAATAACTGCATCCTCCACAAAGGTATTGAAATTCAAAATAATAAGAATGAACACAGGTTTGATCGTAATGATCATTTATTAATAATCTGCGGATCAGAGTATTGTTTCATATAAATTAGACCAAGTAGAAATGCATTACGCGAAGCGAGGAATAAAGAGCGGATATACCATTCCCATATCTGTGCAGTGATTGATATTTCATCTGATAACAGGAGTCATTCAATTTATGCAGGTTCTATTTATAACTTTCGTATTGGAATATTTTCGCGTAATATTTCCCGCAGCGGTGAACTTTATAATGTGATTGATTAAATACCAAATAATGGTTAAATTGCCAGTCTTTCTCTCTCATCACATGTTGAGATAATTTTAAGAACAAAACAGTCCCACCTTACAGATTTGTGTCTTATAATTTACAGCTTTTTTCGCGCAGTAATTTTTTCCACGACGTGAAGAATAGACTTTTCTACTTTTATTAAGCAGAGAATCACACAATTCGTTGAAGTTTCGTCACAAAACTCAGTGATAGAAAATGTCTCGATAACGTGGAATTATAATTCTACTGCAACAACCATCATTATGGTTATTATTCAAGGCTAGGATGATTCATGTAAATTAATGGTTACCAAAATACTTTGTTAAAATTTATTTTTAATACTTTTCAACTACTGGACTTTTTGAGCTTATTTCGTGCTGAAGTGGTAAAACGTTTTAAGAAATGTGCTTAACAAAATTATATTACATCAAAATTGTCATCTATGTAGCATGTATTTATTTCTATTATACATTACAGTGCGTACAATTTTAAGGATATAGAAATATAACTTAGCATCAAATAATCTTTTCAGCGAAAAATATATAAAATCTAACATATAATGTGTGAATGAATATTAAAAAGGTAAATTATATGTCCTGTAGAAGCAATGTAATCAGCATTTTAGTCTGCTCCGTGATCAAGGGTTTTAAGCTCGTTGGCAACCCAATAATATCGCTACTGTTGCTTTCCGTGATGTTGATGTTAAACTCTATCAATATGGAAAATTAAAATATTAAGGTTTGTAATCATTTATGATTTATTGACAGCTTATAGGTGGAATAAAACAGCAAGGTGTGCATGTGTTAAGAACACCAAGTCCATGACATACATCATCTAAACTAAAAAAAGTGTTCTAAACATATATTCTCGGTTGGTGTATTGCTTGTCATAAATGTAATATATTTTTTAAGAATTTTGAGTTAAGTCTGAAAGAAAATTGAACATGTTTACATATTTTACAAAATGTTAAATCCGTAACATCAATCACGTGGTATCTTCTGTCCTTATCTCTATGCGAGGTAATTGTCCAATATAATATTTTTCTAATTAAAATACTAGCTCTGATATTGTATTTAGATTCTATGTTGACATATCTATGCAGCAAACACATATCATCATGTTCTTATAACCTGTTTAAAAATTTTTGTAAACTACTAAAACGTCCAAGTTTTGAAGAATGATACATATTTAGACTGTCTTAACACTTTTCAGCGCTAATCAGCATCAAATAGCTGTTACTGCAGAAGAAACTGCAGCAAGAATACAGAAGCAACAGCAAGTTTACTTGTTGTTACTGCAGTAACGGCTATTTGGTGTTGATGAGGGCCAAAAACGATTTTTGTACTGAAGCAAAATTCTAATTACGTGAAGTAACGGTCGCATCCAGAACGACTGAAAGTTGAAGATAATAAGAAGCTGAAAAAGTTCAAGTGATGGTAATGATCATCGGGTTGTTTTTTAATAATCTACCGTTCAATATTATGTTCCATAGAGGTTAGTTACAACAGGATTCCATTATCCATCTAGAAAGATTCAGCAGGAAAAAAATCCGCCCGGAAATAAGAAATAGATCCAATGTCCACGCCGTTGAAGTGCCTCATATTTCATTTATTAACAGGGCCATTTATTTTCTGCTGATTTTGTTCATGACCTCTGTGTTGGAGATTTCCAGAACAATATCTGTATAAACGAGTCACGGATGATTAAACAGCAAATGAAATTGTTCTTTTCTGATTATTTTTTTTTAATTCTATGACACCATTAGGACATTGAAGTGAAACTTAGATCTCATTTATTTTACTGAATGCAAATTTTCATATTTGGCTTTACATGAAATGAATGTATTTAACTCAATGACACAAAATTTGTTTTGTACATCGCTATAAAATTTCATTAAATTTTGCAATTTTGTAGTAGAGTACAAAATTTTCATTACAGAATATCAAATTTCTGGATTTATAATAAAATATATTTTAATTTCCCTAAATTATGTCTTATATGCGAGAGTTTATTTTCAAACAGAAAGATCTTTGAAGCAGATATAAATATAATTATTTGCTTGAAATGTTTTAAAGGCTGATAGACCGAATTTATTCTGCAACTGCATAGAAAAATCCTAAAATACAGTACATTCAATCTGCACAGTTAACAGTTCACCAACCTGCCCAAAATAGCTGAGTTTAGGTAGTCAGCTATTAGATCGTGATGATTTATATTTTCGAGTAGCAAGATGAACAAAATCGATGATAAGAAAGACTGTTGAGAAAATTTACCTGCCGCTTAACTAATTAAGTTCGAGATTCTAAACAATTATTTTGCATTATCATGATTCAAATGGGTGTATAAAGTCCATTTTGACCTATTCAGCAAATTGTGTGTAATAAGCAAAACATCAAAACTAGTTACTATAATAAAAAGCAAAAAATACTTTTAATAGAATTTGACAGTACAGTTTACGAAGAAGTAGCTTAAAATCCCAGAAATGAAAGGATTACATCTAAAGCTAAATGGACTGCCGGGAGCCGGATTTATAACCTGATGTTTTTAGTTTTGCTGTCTTAAAATCCCTTATGAATTTGTCTATGTTTTAAATTTTGTAAGTGCACAGCCAATGAAATAAATTAAAGATCATATTAGTGCTTCAACGTGATTGGTACGTGTGAGGCAAGTACCAAGAGATGTGTACTGGAAATATAAAACATCCTTTAATAATTTTGAATATATATCAACCTTACTGCTGTTATGGATCAAATTGATGAAAAATATATATCAGAAAGTAAAAATAAATGGCGTTCAATCGTTCTTTAGTCATCAAAATCCGTTGATTGCATTAAACGTTCCTATGAACAGTTCCTAATCGGATACACATAATCGCCATTATTGCTAACATTTAACGAGCAGTTACTGTAGTTGTTGTTGTTGCTGTTGTTGTTGAGACCCAGACCGTCCGACCTACCAGAAAGATGTAAGGTAACTGTTTGGACGGCCGGGAAGTGCCACCCATTTAGAACGGAACCCAGTGGGGGAGGCATCCACAGGGACCGTACCCTCCTTCCCCTACCACCAACCTCTCGGAAGGACTTACGGACCCACATGTTTAACGTGATCGTACTCCGCATGAACACGGCGGCAGTTGTGGCAGCATGCAAATCTAGCGCGCAAACCACCGGACTACCGCGCCCGAAATGTGCCAACAGCACGCGGTGTTCCCAGGTGGTCACCCACCCGATGCTGCTTGACTTCGGTGATCTAACAAGAACCGGTGTTTTCAGCAGGGTGCGGCCGTTGGCTACGAGCAGTTACTGTAGTGAATGCGTAAACAGCAAAGACAACAACATATTCATTCCACATGCTGTAAAGGGAACATCACCTATTGAGAAATGAAGGGCTTTTTACTTTACAAATAGTCCTCGAATCAATAGTCGGCAGTCAACAGTCTACGGAGTTCATGCAAAGAAATGTGTCTGAGCCCATAATGGATTAAGCGACCTTTTAGATATAAGAACTAGAAGATATGTTCATATTAAAAAAGAACTTCCAAAACTTCTTTGAAGAAAGTAGGCATGTGTCAGTAAGGTGACGACCCCATGTCCCCTTATTCACATATGTCTACTTTCTTCAGGGAAGTTTTGCAAGATTTTATCTTACACGCAGCATCTTGATTTATTGTAGTGTACATATTCCACTGTCGTTTAAACATCATCAACATATCTATTTATGATGAACACAGGAGCACCTTTAGCTGATGCTGGATAACTGAGATACAATAGTCGTATATTTCATCTAATGAAGAGTTATCTCGTTTAAAGATTTACTACTGAGTGAATTGCTTTTATTAGACTGGTCAGAGTGAAGCTGACTCTGTCTGTATGTAGATCATTCTTCTGGGCAGCATTTAATCTGTCACCCACTAAAGACCGTCAAAATTATCACAGACTTGGAGAATATTTTAGAACAAATGCAACACTCCATTTTCACCATATGATCCTACAGGTCTAGAGTCCTCTGGCAAGACAGCACTTCCTTTCACATGTCTGGAATTACGCAGTCAAGATTTTAAATTATAGCCAATGTGTTCCTGCGTTATTCAGTAATTATCTTATTCTCGAATTACCTTATTCACTAATTACCTTATTCACTAATTACCTTATTCACCTAACTTGAATTTTAACATCCATTTGTAAGATCAAATTAATCGTAGAATTATCTTCTCAATGCGAGTGCCGCACTTTTCCATGAACACAAGGTCACAATTATGTTAAGTTGGTTGGAGGAATTTCAGGACACCTTCCACGGTTTAGTGGTGGTCATTCCATGAGTTTACAAATAGTGTTATTGAACAAAAACAGTTCAACACTCTATAAGATGGATGGACTTAGTATTTCAACCCATAAGGGATGCAGCATATTATAATTAGTATTTTTTATAGGAAAAGAAATGCTACATAAATGATAAACTATGAGTCCTTCAGTCAAATTGATTGAAATATAAACAACAGACATAAATACACTCATAGCTGTAGCTAAGGATGAACATTTCTTTGACATATATTACATTCTGTTTTAGAGAACGAGAAGAAAATTCGAAATAAAGATCACAGAGCATAAAAATAGAACTGTTTTAGCTTCTAAATTTCATAAACGACTAGTGTTAAAACCACAACTATAGACGTAGATAAAGAATTGGATATAGAGATGACACACACTGAAATCCGTATTGAACTAAGAGAGAATAAAATGAACTCGCGTCGGATCCATTTAATTCAACTAGAAAGAGATGAAAAAAAAATTCCTTGATGGAAACAATTTTTATATCTTATTTTACCATCAATCTACAAAAATCAGAAAATCGATTTTCATATTTATTTCCTTCACATTTAATATACACAATTAAGGGAGTAGGCATGCCGCTACTATCGAATTTAAATTTCATTTGCGTGTTATCGCAAGTCATTCTAAATTAGGATCTTTTTCGGCGCACTCTGCGCAAATTGACGTCCCTCGCTGAAGGCACTTTAAAAATCAGCACACTCCTGATTGATTAATAGAGGGGAATACATGTGACATGTATCACTGCCGTCCGACGTCTCTAAGCCTCCGGATAATGGACGTACAACCGCGCACTGCAATTACTTATTGTTACGGCGAACTGTTAACGGGAAATCCCGATAAAACAAATGCCCTCTCATTCCAAATTTTGCATTCCATATGTGATTACCCGGGCACAAGCATTGGAATGAGACGCCGTTAAATTAAAAGTGGGTAGGGACATTTCTCTGCTACTCCCTGGCAAAGGACAAATTAAAAAATATAAGAAGAAACAAATCCTGTGCTCTCCCGTGGGGGAGGGGGCTTCTTTTAATAAGAACCCAGTCTTCAGGGGGGTGGGCGGTTGCGAAGCTGCACAAACACGTGTCACAAGCGCATTGGCTGACAAGGCTTCTGGCGCCGAGGGGGGCAGGGGGTGGAAGTGTACCGTCCTTCGTTAATGAGTTTTTCTAATCGAAATGCATTTGCATCTCTTAACAAGTTTTCTCTTTTTATTTTTTTCTCTGCTTCCTCAGACCGTAACGACTTTCTTCTCCATTAAGTATTTTGCTTCTCATAAAAACCTCGCATTCGCTTCTTTTTTAACGAATGTTCTTATTAAAAACGATGTAAGGGCGCAGCTCGATTTTTTTTTCTGTATTCCTCCTCCCCCTGCTTCCTTCCTCTCTAGATTCGTCGTCATTTGGCGTTTTTTTTTTACCCCTATTTTTTATCCGGCTGTTTTTCATTACGGCCCGTGTCTGCGTCTTCATTTCTTGTCCCACCCCCTCACCCTAGCTTTTTTTGTCTCTCCTTTCATTTAGAGCCGGTATAAAAAAGTAAAAAAAAAGCTTAGTCATTAATGGTTTTTAAAATACAAACATGGTTTTTTAAGATTTTAAGAGCGCAAAAAAACAAGGGCCGCTTCGCTCCTCGCATTAGTAAAAAAAGAGATGATATTTTTTTAGTTCTCTATCCACCGAAGCTTCTCGTGTCCCGGGGCAAATTTTTTTTTTCTTTTCCCCCACCCCCGCCCCTCTCTAGTGAGGGGTGGCACGAAAGCGGCGTTCAGGGGGAAAGCACCCATTTTTTTATGCTCGCGGGTACGGTTTGGCAATATATTTTAATGAACCTTCTAACCGGTGGATATTAGAAAGCGCTTGATGAGAATATTTGAAGCTCGCATATTTAAGAGCTGAAGAACAGAAGGGAGAAAAAAACTAGCGCGGAAAAATAAAAGCTTTTTAACTATGCTCCTTATTTACTTACCCTGGATGGTATCGCCAAATTCATCGGCTTCCTCCATTATTTATGACTGAAGTCTCTGACGGTATTGATCCTTCAGGTGTGTGCTCACAAGCATCTTGGCATCTCCGCCATAGATCTGCCAGGCCAATGTCTCCAGGAAGGCGTCAATTTAGATTACGTATAACAGATAAACATGTTTACAAATACCTCTAAAGGTATTCTTACATGAGTTTCCAATAGGTGGCGTCAATTGGAGCTGATGCGTGTATTAACTCTGGTCTGTTTGGTCATTTACCAGTAAGACGTCTTGAAGCCGTACTGTTTTCACCCAGAATGTCCTATTGCTTCAGGGTTGAATGTGCGTTTAGAGGGCGAATCCAGTCTCTACTGATCCATATTTTCAAAAGCCATATAACGTATATAACAGTATTATTAAAGTCATACAACGTGTAACAGGGCCATAGATGTATCCAGGATCCCCAAAGGAAGGATTGAACGACCGAATTGGGGTTATAACCGTTCAGCCAATTTGATCCAATGGAGATCCAACGTGATTGTTCATAGGAGGGATTTATGACCCTTGACATTCCACCTGGCATCTCTATAAAGTGACACAACGCTCTGAATGACATAGTCACAATTAATCTAAATCTGAATTCCCTGTATGGTATCTAGGATTGCTAGTATTTTAGATGTCATCAGAACAGTGGATTCATAGTTTTTTAGGGAATCCAGAAACAAAAAAATATTTTTGTTACTCAATTTTAGCGACAGATTGCAGTTACTTTTGTGGTAATTTAATATGTATTCAAAAATCCATAATAAAGCCGAAGGGAAGCCATTATAACTGCGAGTAACGGTTGAATCATTTTCATTACGCCACTGCTCTATGATATTATTTCAGAACATCCAGTCTATTGATTCATTCCATCGTTAGTTTTCATGAATATTATCAATCATGATAAGCTAGATTAATAGGATAGATAATGGAGAACATGAGAATAGAAACTGCTAGAACATTCTAATTTTATTTATATGCTATCTAGAACATCTTAATTTTATTTATATAGAATAATTATTTCCAATTGTATTCCGAATTTTTTAATGAATCAGTGAGAATCTATCTTATTTCATAAAGAAACTAAAAATGTCCCAAGTTAGATTATTCTTCGGTTGTGGCATATATAAATTATTGATCCTAGAATTATTGATGGTTTATGGTTGCCATCCTTGTAATTTATTCATCTTGAAATGTCATTCTTACTGAAGAAAATGCCATGAACATTAAGAAGACTGACATCTCGGATTTGTTTGAATTATGCTTGTGTAAAATAAGTTTCTGCATGGGGAATAATAATTGGTTGAATGGAACTCTTATTTGCGACAAAGTTCTTTGGATACTCATACCCATCAACAAGAACCACAAATTCCTATATTTTTCTCGAAAACTGTAATATCAATTTTCAATTAATCACATACACTTTGATTGATAATTCACCGCTTTAAGCTTATTGTATAATCCAAATTGCTCTTTCATACAGCACAATAATATAAACTTTAAAGTATGTAACTACAATTCATAAAACCGAAGCCGCTTTATGATCTTGCCAAACTATTTACCTACTTCTATGTCGATACTTAAAACAACAAAAAGCAGAACTGGATTTAAATCGACCTTACCGCAATAAAGCCAAATTTTAGAATTCATACTATTCATATATAGCAAAACATCCAAACAAACTCGAGGAATAATTGGGCATTACCTACGAAGACTCAAAAATAATATTTTTAAAATTCCTACCCCAATCATCTTAAGAAAACACCTTTCGAAAATAAATGCCAAAATCTACCTCGTGTCGTACACTGAACTCAGAATCTGCTACTTATCCCCCTGTTTTTCATCTCTTGCCTCATATTCATAACTTCGGCTATAAACAAATTGTTTTGAAATCGGCAATATCTTCGTTCTCCCCCTCCCCCTCCCGACCGTTTATCTTAATAAACAGCATGGTATGGATGATTTGAAACGTTTTCGAAAACGTCTCAAAACATTGGAAATATGGTACGCATATAGAGTTATTTTTAAGGGCTTTCTTCAATGAAAATATTTTTTATAAACGTTTTGTAAAGCATAACTATAAACTATAAAGTTTTGAATTTTTAAAAGTTGCCAGAGGTATGTACGATAACTTGATTGCTGGAATCAACTTTATTTTTGAGACACATATTCGTAGAGTTTCCGGGAAATGTATATATTGATAAATATATAATTAGAAACGCCGATCAAGTTTTAATGACTATTTGATGAATATGTAAAAAACAATACTGGTTTGCATATTATAGTACACATTCATAAAACTAATTCCACCCCATTAATTCATTACCAGTTGATCCAAACTCGGGTTTGACAAACTTGTATAATTTGAATACACTACATTATCTTAGCTTCAAAAACCCCTTATCTCTTTTTATTACCAATGTGGGAACAAGAATAAGAAACATAAAGAATACTTAAAGTTAAGCTTTTATCTTAATTATCATTAACATATCTAATATCTTAACATGGCCGTAAATTCGTACATAGTGGACTTATTATTATTATTGTACATTGCTTTGTTGTGCCGCTATATAAAACCCTCCAATTATTTATCTTTCGCGCGAGTTCTGTAAAAGAATAATTAATTATTATAATACTCAATTGACTGCACCATTTTAACTTTAACAATAAAATATTTATTAACACATAACATACTTAAATACTCAATTACAATAATTACTCTGCTTATTAATTATTTAGGAAGATAGCATGTGAGACCAGTATTAAAATGCCTAAAGTATCTTGATAACCTGTCAATATTTGAGGAACACATACCTTCAAATCTGTTTTGTACTTTGTCACCACCAGATACTTCGCCAATCATACTACTGGAATAGACTCGAAGTACTTATTCACCACACGGAATTCGACGATCATATTGTACTGCTGGCTCGACACTCGTACTTGTGTCATTCTCGTAGTCGACACATCTTTCTAAGTTTTGTGCTCCTTGATTTCGAGCTGTTAATCTCTTACATTTTTTTACAAGTCTCTATATCTTGTTCTTATGTCACAGGTTGTGGCTCTCTTCGCCTCCGGCCTGTCACTCCTACTTTGTTCTCATTTGCGGCCTTGAGGGTAACGCTACAAGCGTCATCTGAATTGGCTAATCTTTTATCCAATGTGGTTCTTTACATTATTTTAAGAGTTCGTTCGACCCCTCTGTCTCGAGGCCCCTAAATTTATGAGTTTCTCTGACCTTTGAGTTCACGTGTCGTAAACACAGGCGTCATCGAGACTGGAGTATTGTTTGACGTTGCAGACACAATAAATTTACTGGCCGTCTCACTAATAACACAGCACTTAGTGTGAGATCTATTTCTGGTCTCACAACCAACAAGCTTTTATAATGAGTAAAATTAGTCATATGCTAGTAAGAATTATTGCACATATCGAGTAAAAGACATGGGAAAGGGGCAAAGATATAAATCTTAATTCCTCCCAGAACCATCTAAATATATACCATATGTCGCATGAAAACCCAGTTTCTATATCGTTTCACTTATGTAACAATTTTGTATATTCCAGCAGCACAGAGAATAAACCTATTTTCACACATAAAAGTCATATTTGAGGCATAGAATCTTGGATGCCATATCTTGGATAGCATTAAAGATGCTCTTCGATGTCGTGCAGCTATAACTCGTTGGATATCCTCCTTGGATTTTCTAGCATATCCTCCGGATTTTCTAGCATATCCTCCGGATATCCTAGAAAACATTGTATAAGACCGAATTTGTATAAAATACCATTCAGAGTCCTTCCCTACTAAGGAAACGACCAATTTGAACACTTTAAAAAAGTTTTAAAACTTAAATTAAATGTTTCTGATTAAAAATTTGGAAAAAACCTTTAAGGAACATCAGTCCAGGTATAGATGCTACTGTGTAGAAAGCCCAGACCAAACGACCAACCCAAGGCTAATGGCAGCTGTTTGTGTGGCCGGAGATGCTACTGTGTGAACAATCTCAGACTTATAAGTACAATAGATATCGCCTGACATCACTGAGACAGACAAACACATTCTTCATTTTATTAATATAGATGTTTTGTATATTTGGAGTGTAGAATAGCAGTATCAATGATAGTACTTCAGGATCAATATCGACAGTATGTAGTGTAACTTCGTTATATGTTGTAAAAAATTGCACAAAAACACACACATCAAATTATGAATTTGATTTCCATAGCACTCCAATGCAATTTTTGTCATTAATTTTCAACCCCGATACATTAATTGTTCTTTGTGAGAATATGACTTTTTAATACTTTCTTTCTAACACTTCCCTGAAAATGTCAGTTAGTTGTCTTATGAATGTTTGCTTCAGGGACGTTTTAAAAAGTTATATGACTTTTTAAGTTTCTCCCTTCAGCTGCCTTCTCCCCTTTATTTTTACTTTCCTTATATACAATAATGTATAAGGAGAGTATTGTGACGGGATCGAAAATTCGAATTTGAGTTTTCGACGGGAGAGCACGTATCAAGCATCCCTGATCACTAATCGAACATGTTTGAAGTGATGTCTGTGTGTGTGTGTGTGTGTCAGTGAGACTGTGGAAACGATGACTGACGAACGAATGGACCGATTCGAACGAAATTTGGTACAAAATTACAATCCATAAACACTGTAAGCCTATTGTTTCCATACGCAATCGAATGTTCAGAACCCCCCCCCCCCCCCCCTAAATTTTCGAGTGAAATTTTGAAAAAATCGTCAAAAAATCAAAACCCTTAATAAAGTTACGTAAATAGATATTTCTTATGTAATTTTTCATTAGAAAGCGATTGACATAAATTTTAGAACGCTAACATGAACCATTCTCGAGATATTATACATTTTTCAAAAAAATTATCAGAAAGTCATATAAAATAAAAAAATATATTTCCTATTGAAAAGCATGTTCACTTTTCATATGTAATACCATGCGATAAATTTGGGGACATCATTCTCGTGGATCTAGCTCGTTCCATTCATGGAAAAAGATACTTTGAGTAATACTTTTGTATTTGAATGCCAATAGTCATTTATCTGCTGTAAGAATAACTTACTTCTCTGTCCATAACGCTTGGTGAGATTTTGGCAACGAATTTGGTGGAATGTCGCCAACTTGGCGACTTTATTAAATGTTGCTAAATTAACGGAAAACTCGCCAAATGGCTAAAATTGACGCTAAATCAATGAAAATGACGACTCATTGACGAAAATTCAATATCTTGGAAACAATGTAAATATCTACTATAAAAATAATCTATTTTTTTTACTGCAAATGTAGGAAATTTCATTGCATTATATAAGGAAAGTCATGTGCTGCCCACATCAGATTTTTATTATTACATTTGAAATAAATAACTCTAAAAACAACTTTTAAGATACCTTTATAATAAAACATAAGGAAAGTATTTCAATGTTGTCACAAATGGATGGATAAAACTGTTTCCGCGCATGTTTTATTACATAAGACATCAGTAGAATGTTATATCAATTCAGTCAATCCGGATTTTTAGTCTAAACCAACACTTTTAAATTTTAAATCGATAACATATGCAATCGCTCTTTATGACTATTTTGAAATAACAAAAATTTTGTATAATACTCATATTAAAAGATACATAATTAATGTTTCTACGGAGTTTGCATCTAAGATAATGTCTTTTTAGCAAATTATCATACTCACGATATTGATTGTATTTCAAAATACTTAAATAGAATTATTCAATAGTTTTTTTAAAAAAATACGAATTGCAAATTAAATTCATTTTATGTCTTTTGTGTTTAAAAAATTTCGCAATAGTATAGAATCTCCATAAGCTATATTTTGAATTTTGTACATTTGTAAAAAATCCCCATATTATGTTACTTGTTCAGTAATTTTATTTATTTATCGGCATTTTATTTTTTCCTTTTTTTTTTTTTTTTTTGTATTTTAAAATAACCTCTGATACTATCAACTGCATTTCAGTTACTTTTTTATCAACTGTATTTTTATATTCGTTAAAGAGTTTTTATATTGTTTGATGATTGCTACTTTTTCAAGACCTTTTTATTTACTTTGCGTTTCCTGTTCTACCTTCCAATGGCAATGTAACGATAATTTTCAGCTTATAATTAATTGTGAGCTGTATAAATTTATTAATGCCTTTATTTACATTCTATTCTTTCTGTTTTTACACTGCAACATATGCATTTTTTAGTGTAGAGCTATCATGTTAAGTAATTAATTGACTTTGTTCCATTGCTTATAACATGCAACTGCTATTGAAATTCTTTGTCTCCATTTTCATTCTTGACAAATATTTCAGACCTCTTATTTATTTGTATTGTTTTAAGTTACGTGAGAAATAACCTTTTGTATCTTTACACGAATATGTCTTTGTTCTTTTTTTTTAAATTGCATCATGAAACCAAATTTACATTCTTTTGAATTTCAATTTCTTTCTTCCTTTTTTTTTCAGCGACATTTTTCTTATATTAATTTTTTGCTCCACATTTGTTGTCTGAGTCTCTATTTACTTAGTCACCGTACCTTAGTAAAAAGCAGACACATTTAATTAAATAACTAATTGAAAGGGTTTGCTTTTGTATTTAAGCGAAAATATATTTCCTTCACAATTGCCAAAATATTATACGAAATGTCAATTGTTGCAAGTTTTTTTGGCAAACACCTATAAATAGTTTCAGATTATACTTTTTCATCAGAAAGCGCAAAGCTTTTCAAGCGAAAACACCTTTTGAAAATATGTTTTCTATGCTGTCACAAACACGGAAATTTTACCCACTGATGATTAATTCTTAGCTTTACTACTCACTTGTTGTTGAACAGTTAAATTTCTGTCTTTGGAACCATATGTGTCATATTAATACCAATAACATGTACACTTTAATAGGTAATATGTACACTTTAATGGGTAACATGTACACTTTAATGGGTAACATGTACACTTTAATGGGTAATATGAGTAATATGGGTAAAAACACACCAAAAAGGATTTGCTGCCACTAGAAAAGACATTTAAGCAGGTATATTTCCAGCTACACACTTTAAAATGTAGCTATATCTATGTGGATGTGATATTTTATTCATTTATATGAAAATTACACGCAATAATGTATATATTTTATTTTACTCTTAAAATACCGTTCTAAACAGGTAAAGAGGTAACATAAAATGTTCATTTTACGCACGTGTTTACCTGCTTAAATGGGTCCTTTTTAAAGAAACATTTTAAGCACGTAAGCAAATGGGTAGCAAGTATACAGGTGAGTAAAATTACGTGTTTAAAACGCTCTTTTCAGCGTAAAATAAAATATACCCATTATTCTGCGTAATTCTCATATAAATGAATAAAACACATTTATATGCATATATATCATTTTATGTGTGTATGTAACTGGAAATTTAGTTTAGGCAAGCATAGTTAGACAATCATTTTCTTAGTTGTTCTGAATTTATTTCAAGCATTATTTTAGTCAAAGTAATTCTCGTATGCATAAAATGATTATACAAATCCAAACTTATCTAGTCCCTGCGTTGCGTCATATACCAAAACTTAAATCATTTCCTTCATAAAAAAAATCTGGTTCATGCTACAGGATATCCGAGATTTTAATGAAACTATTCAGATTGTTCTTGCAGTGCAGCGTATTTTCAAAAGCACTTCTATAAAATTGATATAAAGGAGTTTCTACTTTTCCAATTTTGCTGCGAACACCATGAGCTCTGAATGAGTAGATAATTTTAAAAGAAGCTCTATGTTCTTATAAACATCTTTTACTGTACTAAAAGAATGTTAAGTGTTCTTGAACTTTTTAGGGAAGTTTATAACAGTATTGCCAACTTAGCCGTCTTATAGTTTCATTTAGTCCTATTTGGACCATTTAGCACCCAAAGATGGTTTAATTTGGACATGAAATAACTAGGTGTTGCAAAACTACTTATAAAGTATAGACATAGATGTTGGAAATCTAGACATTTTTGCTATAATTCTAACCATAGGATTTACCAAAGTGTTGATAGCACTACTATACGGGTTTTTTTTCCCACTGACATATCCATAACTAAAGCCATTAGAATCTCTTAAAGCAAAGCATCTGCAAACATAAATCTCATGTCCTTATAAAATAAACTGTTAAGCATTTTTTTTATTTTGATCACCCATTTCAATCCTTAACTTTTGGAAATTTTGTGTTAGAATAGTTTGAGCTTATTGGTGCAATAATGTATTCGCATTTGAAGGTGGCAAAAAAATTTATCATGTATGTCTTTACAAAAAAATTTCTTTAAAACATTTATTTCTCAGGATTGACTATAAATAGTGCTTAAATAAAGGCTGATATAGATTCAGCATTAAATTCTAGAGGAGGTGGGATGTTCGCTAAAGATTTTAACTCCCTGTGATTTTCCCACTTTTAAAAAATTTCTTCGAAACTTCTGTTTTTAAAATTGGCTTCATATATATATACATAGATAGAGCTTAGATTATATCATCACCTATATGGGTCCAGAATCAAATTCCGGATGTTTCCTGTTCTTTTTCTAATATAAAAACATTTTACTTAAAACAACTACTTCTTAGTATTGGTTTTAAATATATAGATAGAGTTTAGATGTAGATCATGATCGATATGAGTTTAAAATCAAATTTCGGAGATTCCCTATTATTTTTCCTAGCATTGGCTTTAGATATATTGATAGAGCTTAGATATAGATCATGACCGATGTGGGTTCAAAATCAAATTCCAAGAGGTTCCCTGTTATTTCGCCAATTTAAAATAATTTACTTGAAACAACTATTTTTAGTAGTTGCTTTAGATATGTATATAAATAAAGCTTAGATATTGATCGCGACTGATATGGATTCAGAATCAAATTCTGGGGGTTCCTTGTTTTTTTCCCACTTAAATTCCCTTGAAATAACTATTTCTTAGTTGACTTTAGATATATACATAGAGCTTGGATGCAGATCATGACCGATATGGGTTAAGGATCAAATTTTGGAAGAGGTAGGAGCTATAAGAATATACACTCTGTAGAGTCCACTTTGATGATAAGAGATTGCAATTTCGTCCCAACAGCTCAACGGTAGAGCATCGATTGGACAGTTCGGAGATTTAGGGTTCGATTACCGGTTGGGGCAACAATGCTCTTTGCAATGGCGCCCGAACAAATCAACCCTGTAGGTTAGTTCAAAGATGTCCGAGGTCGGAAGGTGGTCTTAGTATGACTAGTACGGATTTAATGGACTCGGGAAAATGAAGCGACGATTTCAAATTGAGAGAATAATGACCACGCAGAACACTAACCTGGGTAAAAGTAGTAGTAGCAGGAGGCTAACCCAAGATAAACATATCAGGAATCAATCAGTCAGATTGTCCGTTGCCCGCCAATCGGACATTAGAGGGTGTAGAATGTAGAGTCAACTTCGACGATAAGAAATTGCAATTTCGTCCCAATAGCTCAACGGTAGAGCGTCGGCTTGCCAGTTCGGAGATCCAGGGTTCGATTCCCGGTTGGGGCCGAAAGACTCTTTATAACTTCTTGTTCAAGAGACATCACTTCTTATTTGCCCGAAAATTTGCCAGAGTTTACGGAAGAAGTTTGTAAAAGAGTATAAAATGTCGCTGAAATTATGTCGAAAATGAAATGTGAACGCCGCTTTCCACCATATGAAGTCTTCTTTATAAAATTTTTGCCCCAACTGCATATGTCTACATGTAACAAACAAAATGCGGGGGAACCAATCTCAATCCTTCATGTGTTTGTTATTTAAAATATTTAAACCTACATTTCAGATTCAAACTCTATATATTTTGCACGTATTTTATGTATGAATTAGTTGAACACCTATTGATTGAATTGCTTTTAAATATTTAAATTATTTTTTTATATTTGAATTGATTGAAGCTGATCTTCAAGCAATTTTAATGTTATTCATTTCCTCTTTTCTGTTTTTATTCTTATAGTTTAAAACTGGAATGTGAAAAATTAGCTAGTGAGAAAACAGAAATGCAAAGGCATTACGTCATGGTAAGGAATATTTTACATTTTCTGCTATGTATTAATTGTTATACGTTATATATATATACAGGGGTTGCTCTGGATTTTTGAGTACTTTCGCCAAGCTCTTCGTCAATATCTTTCGCCAAATGGAATTTTTATTCCAAAAATTTTATTTCGATATTCTCTTTGAATTTTTTTTTATTTATAAATTCTCAAATTTCAAAGATCATTGTTTTGCAGAAGATAAATAGTACACATTACAATTAGTATACCATACTAATAGTAGTATACATTACAATTGGTATACCATGATTTGCGATTTTGACATTGACATAATTCATAATCGCCAAAATTTTCGCTAAATCTTTTTTGTTCAATCGCCAAATTGAATCTTCTTTTTCAAAATGTGACAGTGGTGATCGGAAGGACGAATTCTGTGCAAAATGTATTAGTGCTTTAATTATACAGTGGTGTTTCATCAGAATTTTTGTTGAATGAATTTATCAAAGTCATAATTCTCAAAAGATATAAGAAATTGGCGGTGGTTCAAGTCCGATGGAGCTGAAATGATTTTGCGTGCATAACATTTTGTAAAATGAAACTCGAGTTTTGTATTTTAGAAATAAAAGAACTCTATCTAAAATCTGATTATATAAATTTGTAGGACTTTCAAAGAGCTACAAATTTTTGCCTATTGCTTATAGTTATCACTTTTAGTTTTTAAGATATAAACATTACAAATTTGAAAAGTTTAAAATTTTCATACTTCTTCAACTTGACAAGACAATCACTCGAAAACTATAATAGCTTGTTTTACAAATATATATAGATTTAGATATTAAATTTCCTCATATATATTTTTGTCGCTTACCATCTTTTACAGTTTCGAAACTATTTCGAATGAAAGTATGAAATAAGCAAGAAAGAAGAATAAAAAAGAAAAACTCGTTCGGACAGATAGTTTTTTTTTTATTTTTTTTTTTCAAAAAAATAGAGCTCCATCCAAAATACAATTATACACACATCTAGGACTTTCAAAGAGCTATAATTTCTTGATGATTGTCCAAAGCTAGCTTTTTTTAGTTTTTGAGATACGCATAAGCAATAAACTCTTGAAAAACGGAAATTTTTAAGTCTACTTCAACTTGACAAGGCGATTGCTCGAAACTACAAGAGCTTTTATAAACAATAAATTTAATACTAAATTTTCTAGCACACATTTTTGTTTTTACTACTTATATCTAGCTTTCATAGTTTGCTATATATTTCGAGTGAAATTTAGAACAAGAAAGATCAATCATGCTTAAAGCATAGATTGTGAAACACTTTCCAACTTCAATGCAATTTTATTTAAAAAAGTCTAAAATGCAATACATTCCTCGGTAATATTTTAAAACTTATCACAATACTACATTAATTTATTATATTTGAAAACTTAAACCTTCATTTTAAAAAATGAACTTCATTCAAATGACGGCATTGAAATATAAATTGCCTGGTTTAAATATCTCTAAAATACGATACATTCCACGATAATATATTTAAAACTATCATAATACTACGATAACTTATTATATTTGAAAACTTCATCGAAAACAAGTGAAATTAATTCAAATGACGTCATAGAAAAAATAACACGCCTGGATCTCTCTATAAAAACAGCATTTCATTCAGAACTTTCTCCCATTCATTTCATTCATCACAATACTATAATAATTTATTTTATTTAAAAATTAAGACCATGGAGCTACAAGTAATTAAACTCTATGCTTAAAACTTCATCGACAAAAATCGTCCTTCTCTTTATAAAATCAATTAATATTTCATTTATATCAGCCTCGCAGACTCCATGGGCTAAATTATTTTGTGTTAAAGAAATACAGCAATTCTAATACAACTCATTCTACATATTTTGCTGTTTACATTTTACATAAGTGAAAAATAGGCTTCGTTGTAGAAATAATCAAATTTGGATAATCATTTAAACTCAAATATATTGTATTTGCGTTGTTTCAGTATGTAGATGCACAGAATTTAAGCAAAATAAAGTGGTTTTAGGACGGATACAACACTCAATATGAATTAAAAAGAACTTAAAAAATCACGATTTTGAAACAAGATGGATGCCATATATCATTTTGAAGTGGATCATGTGATCCTTTCATATCATGGTCACGTGATCGTTTCATATAAGAGGTGTAATTATTATTTTAATTTTTATTTAAAAAACTACTGAATATATTTCGCTGAATTTTTTTTTATATATTTTATGGAACAATTTGAATATTACCTAAAATTTTCGAAGCAATTTGTGAATGTTAAATCCGCTTAAAAAATGTTTGAAAAATTAGGTCCCATAGGGCTCAATGTATTTCATATTTTCAACCCGGGTTCAATCCAAATCTAATTGAGTGATATTATTCATTTATATTCCCATAGGCCCTGCAGACCGTCTGAACAACATACTAAAATTTCATTTTGATTAAGTCATTTTTACGGCAGTTATCGTGCTAACGGACAGACAGACAGACAGAATGAATGAACAATGTCATAAACACTTTTCAACTTTGTTGTAAAGTGTTAAACAATGAAAAATGACCCTCGCTCAAAGAGCTACTTTTTAAAGTTTTTTCTAAAATAAAATGTTCAAAATATTAAAGTATTGAAATTATTTTTATATATTAATAATCTGGACTCTATTTCTGAAAAATTATTTGTATTTTTATTTATTAGATTCGGGTGTATAAGTGTCCAAAGTGTTAGCATTTTTCGTAAAGCTCGTTTTTCCGCCAGAGGAACCCCCAACCATAGATGTTATTCACATCAAAAGCCAATATATTATATCCACTGTCCCAAAGAAAGACTAGAGCTCTGACCTCTGGATCTCGTAATCATTTTCCAACTGATTCCTGTTAATTTAACAAATATTAAATACGTTTCCAACAGCAATGTTTAAAAAAAAAATCTACTTCATGGAAAATGCAATTAAAATTATTATTTATAAATGTGATATATGTATTGTTTGACTGTCATAAAATGAAACTAAGATAATAAATAAAGTTTTTATGTGCACGCAAAAAATTAGTTTTGGGCATTTCGTCACACTTGTTATTCTCGTTTTATATGGGAAAGAAGGTAAACTCAAATGAAATGAAAAATATATCTGTAACTGTACTGTACGTAAAGAAAAATACAAAACAACTGTTTAAACTATCCAAATATAGATATACTTATAGGATTTTAAGTATTTGGAAAGTTGCTGCACCAGCTTTAACAATAAAAGCGAATGAGTTTATATTATTTTCATATAAGATTTCAAGAAATGGTTATAAACCGTCTGTTATTTAAACTAAGAATCTGCAATCATACTAAGCCTCTTAACAGCAAGAAGTAAGACCACTGCTGTGATGTTTTATGTTTTAGGAAATGTAAGATAACCGAGTGCTCCTCTGAATTTAATGGCAGCTCTCAGATATACAAATACTAAAATAGTGTAATAAAATCCCAAAAAGGTGATTTCCTGGCGATTTGACTTCTATAAAATAAGTTGACATTGAATGTTCAACAAATTATGATTAGTGAAATCACACACAGGGAGGAACTTAAATCTACCGAATTCCAGATCCCAAGTTCATCACTGACTGTATAAACCATTGGTCGAGAGATTAACAATTTCAGAGGTCGTATTACAAACCATTTTTAGGGCCCTGTGTTTAGGGCCTGATTAACGCACGGACATCCGGGGCCGTGGCCCTGGGCTCTTTCCCTGGGTCCCCAAATTTTAGGGACCCCTAAATTGTGTATGTGTTAAAACATTTTAATCATAAATAATTATTTATTTAATTATTTGAATAATATAAACTGATAATGTTAGTTTTTATTTTAAATTTTGAAAATATGTCAATAGTTTTAAATATTATACATCTTTAAAATTTTACTTTTAAATAAAAAGTTCTACATGTACAAAAGTGCCTTCGGGACAATGGTCCAAAATTTACAAATTTGCTTATTGGTGTTTTTTGCGTGTATTTGGTATGCCGTGAGTGTATGGGGGCCCCAATTAACAGCAGGCCCACATTGGCTTAATCAGGCCCTGCTGTGTGACACCATTAATTTGTCTTACGTCCCAAACCATAGGATAATTATCCATTGGATATGTCATCTGGTTCAATGATGTCACAAAGTTGCAATTAACTACGGCAAGTTTTCATTGTGTGCAATCCATCAGAAAGAATTAAACCAACTCCAATAAAATGTAAATACATACTTGTTCTATTTATTTTATCTCTGCGATTACGCATAATTTTTCAATAATTAGATTCATGTGGAATGTCAATATGAATGCAATTATGGGTTTCCATTATTATATCCATATTGGTAGACTTTTTATTTTGAAAAATATTTGGTAAGAAATAGGCAAATACCTTAATGGTTAGAATTTCTAATCAAATGGTTAGAAATAGGCATATTGTTGATCATTTAACATACAAGCAATAATATACAAATTTTTCTGAAGTTGTAATATACTGTCTTTTATGTTACTGCCACTTTTTTTTTCTTAGAGTGAATATGTTTGTCAAGGTTAAATATATGTTGAAATATGACCACAGTATACGATAAAATAGTAGAAAAGTTGAAATTAAAAAATCAAACTTCTCAAAATTTAGAATATTTTACGTTGAAAATCTGAAAACGATGACTTTGGGGATCGTTTGTTTGGTCAAGGTCAGAAAATCGAACTTCATAGTAAATCTTCCAGTATTTCTAACTGAGATACACCCTCTTGCAAGTTAGGCACATATCTCCTTCTTATGTCTTTCATCTTACTCTCAATCTCTATGCAAGAAATTGTAGCTCCTAAAAACAGCTACACAATTCCAGTTAATAATAAGCGGTTCTCAAACTTTTTATCCATGGACCACTATTGCAGTTCAAAAGACCTCGACGGCTCACTTCAACAATGATAATAGTCTTCACGACCAAACTATCAACTTTTTTAGTAGAATACGTATAAAAATATTACATTTGTAATAAAATATTGTTAAATTAACATATCTGTCTGGTAATCGACAAAGAAATATAAATTCTTTCTCTGCATTTGCATTTCAATAATTTTATTTGATAACCGAGAATTAAAATTAACTACTTATAAAGTGTTCCCCCTGTACACTATTGCAAATTGGAGGTATTTGTGCTTTACAAGATGAATATTAATTTTATGTCAGATTCCTATTTTCAAATGTGGAATCCTAACTAAACAAATATTTAAACTTTATAGAATATAATAACATATTCATATAACATATACGCTTATCAGCATGGAATGAGATATCTGCAACGAAAGCAAAATGGTCCCAGGCAGACGAGGTTCTGTAGATATTAACTTGATAGTTGCAGCCTCGTGCTGAGCTTAATATTTATAAATATTGAAGCTGGCTACGTGGTAGAACTGAAATGTCGAAAAATTGTATGCATAGTGAATTTTCAGGCTGACATTGCAGGTATCGGCTATGCCATACTGACAAGCATGAAATCAGTTCATTAGCTGCTGCTATCTACAACGGAAGTGACCTTAAGCATAATATATTTGATATTTTCGTACATATATATTAGAACCTTACGGTCTACATAAAAAATCATCGTGTCCCACATATAGGCCACAGTCCATTCTTTGGGAAACAATGATATAAGCATGTATGAGACAGATGTATATTTTCTTTAAAACACTTTATTCAGAGTTTATCTACTGATCTGATATTGACTAAAAATACATCTGATGTGTCCAAACAAATTATAAATATACTTGATTTTTGCAATTTAAAAATATTTTCACTTGCTCTTCTTTTTTTGTTATTATCTATTTAACTGGTTTCTATTTTATAATGCCTTTCATAATATAAATATATAACACATGTTTATGGATGCATTATTATATTCATATATATTTTTTTTCAGTATTACGAAATGTCTTATGGTTTAAACGTTGAAATGCACAAACAGGTAGGATTACTTTTTTATTTTTCTTATTGTCTGATAATCTCGTTCACTTCCAATTGGTATTCAAATCTAATTCAGGCCGCAAAATAATTTGAAATAATCAATCATGTGTTCAATGTTGGGAAATGATTGTGGATACTGCAAGACAGCTTCATTACAAAAGAGTGTTACAATCTCGATGATCTCAATGAAGAATGTATCTGAAATTGTAAAAAAGTCATTTATACTTTTTTATATTCATATTAGGATTTTTATATTCATATTCGAATTTTTATATTCATATTAGGACTTTTTATATTCATATATAAATCGCATCCTATACGACTATTTCTGTGAACTTTGAAATTAGGAAGTTTTTTTTTTTCTAATAAAGGCCCATTAATTGTTTAGCAATTTTTTTTTACACTAAATACAAAACAAATGCAGAAGGGCGAATTTACTGAAACTTGGATATATTTTTATTCCATACTAAAGTCAAGAAAATGCGATTTGTCAAATAAAAAAACCCATCAATTGCTGACTATGGACGAAAAATGAATCTCTTATTATATCAAAATATTTATTTCTCCATTATTCTCTCATAGTTTCCGAATTAAAACTGTTATTATAATTGTAAGTAACAAACATTTTGCCTTTGGAATAATCATATATAAGTCATTTAACTGAAATCGTAGAACACTTAAACTTTCCTTATAGCAAATTGTTTATTTCTGATAAATGCACTATCATGACTATATTTCATTTCGTTACGATTGGGACTATTGCTGTAAACCTCTAGATGATTTGAAACAATAGTAAAATATTAATATAGATAAAGAAAAATCATTGTTAATCATCTTCAGGTATGCCCAGGATACGTACATTCAGGTCTGCCATTTTCAACTTTCATTAATCCATTTTTTTTCAACCCGAACAAACCAATTTATCTAATACAGGAAAATAAAGAATCCACTGCATTTATAAATGAAAATTTTATTTTGTATAATAATTGAATAATCTCAACAGATGATCTACACGAAAAAAATTGTTGCCATATTGAATGCAACGGTATAAGAGAATAATATCCTTTATGCAATGATAAGAACAATTATAACAAGAAAGATCAATCATGCATAAGCATTGATTATGAAACACTTTCCAACTGAAATGTAATTTCATTTAAAAATTTCTAAAATGTGATTCATTCAGTGGTAATATCTTTTACATTATCACAGTACTACAGTAATTTATTATACTTAAATATTTAAAACTGTATCGAAATATAAATCATCTGATTCTTTATGCAAAATCAATGAATATTTCATTCATATAACTTGTATTCCAGACTCCAGAGCTAAATAATTTTGTGTGAAAAAAATTCAGCAATTCTTATGTAATTCATCTTACAATCGCTTGAGATATTTGCATTCTGCATATGTTAAAATTAGGCTTCCTTGAAGAAATAATAAAAGTTTAGGGATCATTTAAAATCACAACTATTGTAATTGCATAGGCACGGAATTTAGATACACAGATAATACACAGATAATATATATGTGTATGTGTATGTACTCAAAGTATTGGAATCGTGCCGAAGATCGGAACTCGAATTTTCAAAGGATCTACACGTTTTGGGACTTCTAGAACACGAAAAAACTACTTTTAGGAAGACGTCTGTGTGTGTAAGGGTGTATCTGTGTATGTTTCTGTGTGTCTGTGTGGATATTACATCCACTCTAATTGAAAAACTAATGGACCGAATTTCATACAATTTGGTAGGTATGTTTTTTGTGGGAAATCCTGATGTTCATTAGATTATAGTACGATTCGTAATAAAAGAATCTGCCTTCTTTGCGAAATGGCCGCAGAAATTGCCTTTATCCACTCTAGCTAAAAACTAATGAACCAAATTTAACAAAATTTGGAGTATAATATTTCAATAACCTACAAGTGATTTATATACCAAATTTAACAAAATTTTGTATATAAATCATTTGTAGGTTATTCTACTAAGATTCGGGAAAAAAGAACGGGCTATTTTTGCGAAATGGCCAGCAAAAATCGTTATATATAAAAATAAAAGACTACGTGTGCTCAATTATATCAATTAAATTCCTATTTTATATGTGATTTTTGACAACAAAAAGAATAAGACTAACCCCATTACTCTAGGACTAGCCGTTCTTGAGATATTCTAGTTTTTTCGCGTTTTCGCTACGCCACCTTTGACAATAAGTCCAGCTATCAAATGAGAACCAAATTTAAGTTTAACGTGTAAATTCAATGTCATTTAAAATACTTATGTTGTGCAGATAAACTCAAATTATCATTGAATAAATAAAGAGAACGAATATGAGTCTGCAGAGAAAGACATGTGCTGTCCACATCAGAATTTTTAACAATATTACACCAATGATTTATAGAAGTGAACGGGGATTATTTTCAGGCCATTTCGAAAAAAATGTATGATCTATATTTAAAGATCCATCAAATTTTTGTCGAATAAAATGTTCAACAAATTTAAGCTGTGTACCAAATTTTAACTCTCTAGGACGTAGGAAAGTGCATTTAAAATGCCATCAATTAAATTTATCATGAAGAGTTATATAAAATTTAAAAAAAATGAAAAATTGTTATCTACCAAATTTATTTTAAAATATGAAGCCACTCCCATATGCAAAACGTTTAAACAAATGGAGAGATATTTATTATATAATATCTCTCTCTTTTCTTTCTGGAAGATATCCCAAAGTCAGAATTTAATTGAATTTGTTTTTTTCCCTATATTAAATAATTTTTTTAATTAAAAAACTACTTAACATATTTTACTGAATTTTTTTTTATATATTCTATGGGATAATGTGAATATTTCCTAAAAATTTCGAAGCAATTCGTGAATTTTAAATTTACTTAAAAAATGTTTGAAAAATTAGGTCCCATAGGATTCAATGTATTTCATTTTTTCAACCCGGGTTCAATAAAAAACTAATTGGGTGATATTATTTATTTATATTCCCATAGGTCCTACAGACCGTCTGAACAACATACTAAAATTTCATTTTGATAAACTCATTTTTACGGCAGTTATCGTGCTAACGGACAGACAGACAGACAGACAGACAGACAGACAGACAGACAGACAGACAGACAGAATGAACAAAGTCATAAACACTTTTCAACTTTGTTGTAAAGTGTTAATAAAATGGTGACATAGCTTATGATACACGGAGGACGTTATTATGAACATTTTCCTTTATATCTAAAAAGCCTCAATCTTTAATAATTTTCCCGCATTTTCGCAGTGCTTTTTAACACTTTACAACAAAGTTGAAAAGTGTTTATGACTTTGTTCATTCTGTCTGTCTGTCTGTCTGTCTGTCTGTCTGTCTGTCCGTTAGCACGATAACTGCCGTAAAAATGACTTAATCAAAATGAAATTTTAGTATGTTGTTCAGACGGTCTGTAGGACCTATGGGAATATAAATGAATAATATCACACAATTAGTTTTGGATTGAACCCGGGTTGAAAAAATGAAATACATTGAGCCCTATGGGACCTAATTTTTCTAACATTTTTTAAGCGGATTTAAAATTCACAAATTGCTTCGAAAGTTTTAGGTAATAGTCAAATTGTTCCATAAAATATATAAAAAAAAATTCAGCTAAATATATTCAGTAGTTTTTTAAATAAAAATTAAAATAATAATTACACATCTTATATGAAACGATCACGTGACCATGATATTAAACGATCACATGACCCACTTCAAAATGAGATATGGCATCCATCTTGTTTCAAATTCGTGATTTTTTAAAGTTCTTTTTAATTCATATTGAGTGTTGTATCCATCCTAAAACTACTTTATTTCTGCTTAAATTCTGTGCATCTACATACTAAAACAACACAATGACAATATATTTGAGTTTAAATTCTCATTCAAATTTGATTATTTCTACAATTAAGCCTATTTTTCACCTATGTAAAATGTAAACAGCAAAATATGTAGAATGAGTTGTATTAGAATTACTGTATTTCTTTAACACAAAATAATTCAGTCCATGGAGTCTGCATGGCTGATATGAATGAAATATTAATTGATTTTAGAAAGAGAAGGACGATATTTTTCGATGAAGTTTTAAGCATAAAGTTTATGAATTGTAGCTCCATGGTCTTAATTTTTAAATAAAATAAATTATTATAGTATTGTGATGAATGAAATGGAGAAAGTTATGAATGAAATCCTGCTTTGATAGAGAGACCCAGGCGTGTTATTTTTTCTATGACGTCATTTGAATTAATTTCAGTTGTTTTCGATGAAGTTTTCAAATATAATAAATTATCGTAGTATTATGATAGATTTAAAAATATTACCGTGGAATGTATTGCATTTTAGAGATATTTAAACCACGCAATTTATATTTCAATGCCGTCTTTTGAATGAAGTTCATTTTTTTCAATGAAGGTTTAAGTTTTCAAATATAATAAATCAATGTAGTATCGTGATAAGTTTTAAAATATTACCGAGGAATGTATTGCATTTTCGACTTTTTTAAATAAAATTGCATTGAAGTTGGAAAGTGTTTCATAATCAATGATTTAAGCATGATTGATCTTTCTTGTTTAACCTGAAAAAGGTTTAATGATGATGCAGTTGTTACACGTGTCATCAATTTTATTATACACGTTCTTTTAACCCATTTTACCACTGTTTTGTACACAGAACATTTCTAAGACAACAATAAAATCTTGACTAAAAATGAGTTAACAAGTAGGAAATATGTCAAAGATTTTAATTGTTACCATGTTTAAATACTCTAATTTCATGAAGTGGTATGTTATGCTGCATTGCATTAGTTATACTTATTCAATCTTGACAATATAATCCAAATATGTGACAATATGAGTATTCATATTACAGATTTGCATAAATCAAATAATATACACGACTGAATAAAACTTTCATAGCAAATATATTGCTAACTTGCGGTAAATCTGATGCAAATATGAATCTAGCCATGCAACCACACAAAAATATCTTAGATTTATAGCATATACTTAATATTTGGCTTATACGGAATATCCATATTTCATGCAAATCCGTAATGTAACCACCCTATTGCAGTTAATTGCTAAAATTCTTGACCTCAATTTATGTGTGTTATCCAAACAAAATAGCATTTAAAAATATCCAACAAGAAATAAAACAGCTTAAAATAATTAACAATTTTTATCAAACTAAGTAATTGCTTTCCCACTCATGAGTAAACAATGAAGACGCCCTTTGGAGAAACCCATGCTTTGGAAAAACCAATTTTATTTTGCAATTTTGTTCTTCGTAATTGATGCCAGGTGTTACTTGGTTGTAGAATAAAATACATAATAGACGATTATCAGAACACAAAGAAAAAGTATCCGTTTCACATTTGCATGTATACATATATGTGAGGTTACCATACGTCTCGATTTATTGAATTTGTCCCATGCACCGAGCAATTAGTCATTCTGTCCCGGTTAAATAGAAATGTGCAAAAATATTTGTAACTAGGTAAATACTCAGCAAGTTAGTGGACGATCATGCATGTGTTTTCATTATGTATTTTATAATTTTCTAGCTTCTTATAACTTTTGATATTTTGATTGAATAGAAAAATTGTTTTTAATTATCTATGAATAGAATTCAATCTGTAAAGTTTGGTGTCGATTGAAGTAATCATTCGAAAGTTAGTGCTCGTAAAAAACGATCCAAGTGGTTGAACTGAAAAGTGATACTTACGAACATTGAAATAAGATGGATCTATAATTTCACTTACATTTATTATGTACAAAAAGTAGATTTCACACATTTTCCTTGCCGATTGTTGATCATCGTTCCTTGCGATCATCAACATTCTGCGACATTTCATTTCAACAGATCGTCTTGAAAACCAATATCAACCAATTGTATCAATAAATCGATCTTTATTTGTTGATGTATCAATAAATCGATCTTTAATGTTTTGCGTCATTTGGAGTATACGTTCAAAAGTTAGAACTAATAAAAAATGTTTGAGTGATACTCGTATGCTTTGTATATTCATAATTAAAAGCGATAGTTACATACCAATGGATTTATTTTTTTTCCTTGCCGATTATTGATCATCATTTCCTGCGATCATCAACATTCCTTGCGATCATCAGCATTCCTTGCGATCATCAACATTCCTTGCGATCATCAACATTGCCTGTGGCATTTTATTTCAGCAAATCATTTTCCAAACCAATATCAACCAACATTTTATATCAATAAATCGATCGGTAATGTTTGGTGCCGTTTGAAGTTTACGTTCAAAAGTTAGAGCATGTACAAATACTTGAGTGATACTCATATGATTTGTATGTTTTTAATCAAAGGGTATAGTTATATACCAATGGACTTATTTTCTTTTTGCAGTAAATTAAAATTTGTCAGAAAATACTTTAAACATTTATTTATTGTGTCACCTCTTAATTATAGTGACTTGGCACGATATTAAATGTAGTCAAATAGTCAAAAAATGTCAACATGTGCATACTTTAAAATTGTGCATACTTTGAAATTTATTTCATTTTAGTGATTGTCTTCGGGAATCCGCTCTATTTAAGTTATTATAGAATTACCTAATTTTCACCCTTTTTATGGAATTATCGGAATTTTTACTGTAAAATTTCAAGGTATGGGATTTTCACACAGCAGACAGCTAGATATCATAAGTTTCTTTATGAAAATTCAAATTTCCATATTCATCTTAATAGAAATTTGTGATTTTTAGTGATTTTCTGGTTTTAGTGATGATTTAGTAATGGTGATTTTACTGATAAGTAATAGCAAATGCTTCAGATATATTTATAGAAGAGATAAATGATAATAAATATAGCTGTATTTTTCTCCATTGAATCTTTCTCATCAAACAAACACGCCTTCCCCCACCCCTCCTCCCATCTCTACCAATCTTCATCAACTCCAAATCTCCTCTTAAACATTAATTCAGAAGCACCCAATCGCACCCGTAACTTAATTCTTCCTTTAATTGCGAAAAACACGATTTGTAATAGCAACTTTTTGGCAACTTGCGGTACACATTTTTTTTATTCCTGTAGAGAAAGCAGCAACCTTTTAACTGAATTAACGCAGCCTCCGGGTCGGCATCCCCAATAATAAAAACGAATATTTGAGAAGTTCTCCCCCCTCCCAGGGGGGCAGGGGGCGATATTTGCATTTCTCCCGACACAATCTGTTTAAGTCTTCCTGGCTTCGTTATTTTAGAGCGAGAGGCTGATGTGTTTGTGTAGGAGCTAGAGCAGGAATAATGCTAGGAGTGCCGTAAGGCGTCAATCCTTTGAAAAGTCGGTTTCAAAATGAGACATCCTGGAATGCAAAGTTACTACTTGCTGATGCCATTTTCGTGCGCTTTTTCCTGATTTATAAATTCTGATTTTGTTCGCAATCTGAAGATTTTGAGAAGAATGCGAAATGCTGGTGTGGCAAATGTCAAAGTGGGCTACAAATTTTGATCGTTGTTATAGCTTCGTTATAAATAGAACTTTTATGTGCATTCTACGTTCGATTTAGGATATTTATATGCTAAAATAAAGAAGTTGAGTTGATCCCATCGTACAATATAAGGATAGCGGAGATAATACGAGTAGTAAAAGTTTATTTATATAACCTCAAGAGATTTTTTTCTTTATTTACATATTCAGAGTCCGCTTCAAAGATAACAGCTTGCAATATCATCCCAGTAGCTCAACTGTAGAGCGTCGTATGTATGGCCAGTTTGGATATCCAAGGTTCGATTCCCGGTTTTCCCGGTTGGGGCAGCAAGGCTCTTTACAATGGCGTCCTCGAAACATTGCGGTAGCGGCTTTTAGGCTTTTAATTGGGCATGACTGTTTGGCTAAGCACCTACACTGCATAGGTATTTTTAGTAGTCCAAATTGTGTCTTGTGTAAACAAGTAAGACATGGACGGAGATCATCTTCGGGAGTGTACGGCCATTTCTGGAGAGAACATCTATATCGATATTGGAGAGCTCGTTCCCTTATGATTCTGATGGACTCTTGTTAATTCGTTACATGTTCTTGTTATTTTTGTTCCTGTTGTGCTTCTGTTTTCTCTTTTTGTTGTGCTCTGCTCTGACTTCATGCGTCACTGCGTGACGCGTGCGGGCCAATAGATTTGTATCTATGTGCCTTTGCATTAATAATAAAAAAATGGCGTCCGAACAAATAAACCCTGTAAGTTAGTGCAAAGATGTCTGAGTCTGAAAATGACCCTAGTACGACTAGTACGAATTCAGTGGACTCTGGAAGATTGGGCGTCGATTTCAAATTGATTGAATAGCGACCAAAACAGAATACTAACCTGAGTAAAAATAGTAGTAGCAGGAGGCTAACCTTGAGATAAAAATAGCTGGAGGTGGTCAGTCAGACTGTCAGTTGCACGCCAGTCTGACATTATAGGATGGATAATGCAAAGTCCACCTTTTATATTTCGAAATTTTTTCTCAGTATTTATTTTATTACCGTAGTCAAACGCTCTAACTTTTACATGATTATATCCAATATATTTAAGTAGCAATATATATTTAGCAACCGTTTTAGTAGCAAGTTATATTTAGTGCAATAAATTCTGTAGTAAAGTAGCTGTTTTATAATAAATTAGGCGGGTCAAGTTTTTTACTATGTTAATTTTGTCTGAAATATTCGGTTGCAAGATTTATAAAATATCTTGGGTGGAGGCGAACCAGGTTGTGAGCGAGCTACCAGCCCCCGTAGCGACCAATGTTCCAAAACTTGAGGCCCTAAGAAAAAATAAAGCGATATATAAGCGTAGTAAACGGCTACGGGTTTACTAGTTTATTTATATAACACACCTTAAATCACCCATGTTTTCCATTTTTCTTTGAGTAAACAGGGAGTAAATAAACGTAGGATAAAAGTGGAAATAAATGACACGGAATGTTTATTTATTTTTTTTTTATTTATTTATTTTTTTTTTCAAATGGCCAGGCACTTTGACCCTCGTCATTCGCCTCATGGAATATAAGTGTTAGAGAAAATTGTGTGGAGAATTACTCATCAGTGTGTTCCATTGTTGATTATAATATAAGTAAATCTAAATAATATGAACTATGAATGTATGAAAAAGTCATATGTGGCTATTATCTTCATTTGTTCCAGTCTTGTTTACGATGGCAGTGGACCTCAGTAAGGACCTCAGTGGACTAAGCCTCCACATTGCATTTTCACACATTCATATTCCATTTAATTTAAGGTCGCATATAGCACATACAATATGAATGTATAAGACAGTCATGCTTAGCATTATTCTTTATTTTTTCTGTTCTTGATTATGATTTAAGTTGGTTTAAATTATCTGGAACATGAATCCATGAGAAGATCGTATGGATCTGCTGCATAAGTTTATTTCATTCTTGATTATGATAAAAGTGGACCTTATTAAATATTAATGCATGATGAACTCATATGGAGCCTTACTTTTCGATTTATTGTATTCTTGATTATGATACAATCGAACCTAAAATCATGGATTATAATTATATGGGAAAGTCGCACAGATCCTTACTTTTCATTTTGTTCTACTCTTTGTTAATAACACTAGAGAATATATATAGCATGAAATATGAATGCATGAGAAAGCTTTGTGGAACCTTATGCTTCATTGCACTCAAATCATGATTATGATTCAAATGGACCTAAATAACACGGAATATGCATGTATGAGAAAGTTTTGAGGAGCCGTGCTTTTCAGTATACTCTGTACTTTACTATGATACAAGTAGACTTAAATAACATGGAGAAAATGTTGTGAAACCTTATTCTTCATTATACTCCAATCATGATTATGATTCAAATGGACCTGAATAACACGGAATATGTATGTATGAGAAAGTTTCAAAGAACCGTTCTTTTCAGTATAGTACTCTGTTCTTTACTATGATACAATTGGACTTAAATAACATGGAGAAAGTGTTGTGAAACCTTACTCTTCATTATACTCCAATCATGATTATAATTCTAATGGACCTAAGTAACACGGAATATGCATGAGAAAGTTATGAGGAACCGTACTTTTCAATATACTCTGTACTTTACAATGATACAAGTGAACTTAAATGACATGGAGAGAGTGTTGTGGAATCTTACTTTTCATTATACTCTATTCATGATTGTGATTCAAATGGACCTAAATAACATGGAATATGAATGTATGGGAATGTTATGAGAAGCCATACGTTTCAGTTTACTCCATACTTTATTATGATACAAGTGGACTTAAATAACACGGAAACAATGTTGTGGAACCTTAGTCTTCAGTATACTGTTTTCATAATTTTGATTCAAGTCGTCTGAAATAATATGGAATATGAATGTATGAGAAAGTTGTGAGGAGCCGTACCTTTCAGTATACTCTATACTTTATTATGATACAAGTGGACTTAAATAACATGGATGATGAATGCATGAGAAAGTCTTGTGAAACTTTACTCTTCAGTATACTCCATTCATGCATGATGATTATTCAAATGGATTTAAATAACATGGAATATGGATGTATGAAAAAATCTAGTAGACAATTACCTTTAAATTTATTCAATTTTTGATTATGATACAGGAATTTTTGATTATGATATAAAGTGGACCTAAATAATATGGAAAATGGAAATACCATAAAGTAACATTGCTTTTCATTTCGTTACAGTCTTGGTTATGATAAAAGTGAACCTAAGAAATATGCAATATTACTTAGGAATGTATGAGAAAATCGTGCTTAGCTTTTTTATTTTTTTCATTCTTGATTGTGATACAAGTGGACATAATTAATATGGAATATGAACATATGAAAAATTATTTCTCTTCACCTTACTCCTCGTTTTTCGCTTCAGTCTATTTCATTCTTAATTGTGATACAAGTGGACCTTAGGGAATAGTAATGTATGAGAAAGTGGTGTGGAGGCTTACATTTTATTTTATTCCATTCTGGATTATGAAACAAGTGAAACTGAATAACATGGTATGTAAATGTATGAAAAAACGTTCTGAACCTTTCTTTTCATTTTATCATGAATATATAATACAAGTTGAACAAATAACAGAGGATATTTTTGTAACGATTTTTAACGTACAAATTACAGAGGCTGTTTTTGTAACACACATTTTTGTAACGATTTTAAATATATATATATATATATATATATATTAAACAAAGATAAGAATTTTATTTTCTAATGTGTTCAATCTGATAGCCCTTTTGTTGAACTATCATATTACATCTTGATTTCCAAGATAAAAGATCTTTTCTGAAAATATCAAGGTTGATTTTGCTCCACTCCTCCACCACAATCTTACAGAATCCATCCAATATTTTGGGATGCCGCTTATAAAGAGCTTGTTTTAAAAGTCCCAACTGCACAGTAATCCATAGGAGACAGGTCGGGGGACTTGAGATGCATTTAAATGGAATAACCTCAATTCCGGTTTCATTTCTCATTTTTTCAAAAAATATAGCAGTAGATTTAGAGATATGACTGGTAGCCTTATCCTGATTGAACTTAACACAGTGAAGATTGTTTGGGTAAAGTGATGGAACGTCTTTTTTTAAAAAAACAAGTATTAAAACATATTTCTGATAGTAATCCAAGTTAATTTTGACATTTTTTTCTACTTTCCTTATTTTAAGTTTTCCGTTATAAGAGAATCCAGCAATAATCATAAAACCTTTAACAAAACTTTCCTTGTTTTCTGTGAACCAACCTTTGTTGGGTATGCATATTTTACCTTTTTCCCAGTCAAATGTAAACTTTGACGTTCCTTTCCTTTTTTATTTATTATGTCACTTAATTTACCTGTAGAAATATTAAAACTATGTTTTTCACATCTCTTTTTAATAATCGAATAAGAGTATTAAAATTTAATAAGAGCATTTCTTTTTGGAAAGTATAGGCTTCGATCCATTGTTTATTTTATAGCGACATTTTAAAGCAAGGAATATTTTTAATGATGCAGACGATAAATTAAACCCTATTCCGACACGATGCCAGTCAGATTTTTCTTTATTTATTTAAATTTAATTCATGCAGAAAGTCAAAATCGTTACAAAAATGTGTTGTTGTTGTTGAGACCCAGACCGTCCGACCTACAGAAAAGGTTTACAAAAATGTATGAACACCTTCGAGGAGTAATCAAGCTCTTTGGTAGAGTGATTCTAGCTCTTTGGTGAACACTCTCTGTAATATGGAATATGAATGTATTGAAAAATCTTGTGGGGCTTTACTTTTACTTTTATTCCATTCTTGATCATGCTACAAGTAGACCTATTTAGCATTAGCATGATAATGTCATGTATATCCTCTCTCTTCAGTTTATTCTATTCTCAATAATAATACATGTGTACCTTATGGAATATGGATGTATGAGAAAGTCGTGTAAAGCCTTACTTTTCAGTTTACTCCATAAGTGAGATTTCAGTTAACTCTATACGCAACAATTGGGCTGAAACACATGGACTGAATGTATGATAATGTCTTGTCCAGCCAAACTTTACAGTTTACTTCATTATTGAGTATGATATAAGTGGACCCAAAGAACATGGAATATGAAGTTGAGTAGAACCTCTCTTGTCAAATATGTTCTACACAAATTTCCGTCATTAGAAAAATCACAAAATTTATGAAATCAAATAGACGTCTTATCTGTTGGTTGGCTGGTTGATTGGTGTCGTGTCCCTAACATAATTTATTAAGGAAGAATGTATGCACTGCTTCTGTTTAGTCATAGACCCGGGGCACCCGAAGGTAGAAGTCTGACTTCTGGCTCAATAAGACATCACAATATCCATGCCCGCAGGCGGGACTCGAACCCGCAATCTGGCAACCGAGCCATCACGAGGAAACGCCTGTCTCTTTGACCGCCCGGCCACCACATCGGCGTCTTAGCTGTTTGAAATAAGAAACGGTGACGGGAGATATGAATAATTTCTCACAAAGAAAGCTCACGTGTTCAGCAGTGAGCTATTCTAAATTGTCGCCTTATGATCACCAGATATTTTATGCACAGAAGAGAAACAAAAAGCCGGCACAGCGCGACGCGATACGATACCGAAATAGGCACTCATATCATTTGCATAGCGAGGGCCGAAAACAATCATACGAAAACGAAAACTCCCCGAATCCAAAACGAAACACCGACTCCCCAATAACCCCCTAAATTAACGTGTAGAGACAGATAGCGAATCGGAGAAACAAACAAAAAAATAAGTTCGAATTCCGTCGGAAACATGCTCCCTGTCTTGTCTAGCGGAGCGAAAACGAACAAGCTTCCAAAAACGCGGCCGATGAAAAATAACTGTCAATAATTCATTTTAATGTAGTCGGAGGATGCCTTTGATCGGGAAAAGAAGCTGGTGTAACCTCAGTCCGGATCCTCTTCTTCCACGCCTTTTCTTGAAGAGTGGAAGAAAAGGGGTTGCCGAGGACGAAGCATGTGTCAAATGAGATGCTCAAAAGGAGCAGATGGCTGCTCCGGAAGCAGAATGAAAACTTCTTGTTCTCTTCTGCTTCTCTATGGGCAGGGTGTTTGTGAATGGGTACCGGCAGGGCTGGGACCTGAAGGAAAAAGCATTATTGAAAGACGGGTTGTGCATGAATGGAAAATTGGCTATGTTCTGTGGTTTAATACTTTCTCGTGCTATGGTAAAAAATATTGATTATTCAAAAAAATTTTAATTTGTAAGTTAAATGAAAAGGCGCGTTTTAAGAATTCCTGAACATGTTTTGAACATATTTGGGAATATCTCTCTCTCTCTCTCTCTCTCTCTCTCTCTCTATTTTTGTCTCACTCTCTTCTTTCTGCCACCCCTCTCGCTGTGTATATATGTGTGTGTTTATTCACTCCAGTTCAAATCGATTTCTGTAAAATTCGAAAATTTGGTGACCTGTCTGATGAATTAAACAAGTAAATATATTTAAAAGCTGCAACTTTGATATAATTCCAAGTATTTATTTCACGCCAATCTCAATGAATATAATTAACGTAATAAAGAAAAAAATCTGATGTGGGCAACACATGACTTTCCTTATATAATGCAATGAATTTACTACTTTTACAGTTAAAAAAATGTTATTCTTATAGTAGATGCTTATATTCTTTCCATGATATTGAATTTTCTTCAATTAGTCGTCATTTTCATTGATTTAGCGTCATTTTTATTAATTTGACGAGATTTTTGTTAATAGGGCAACAAATAAAAATGTCGCCAAGTTGGCGACATTCCGCCAAATTCGTCGCCAAAATCTCGCCAAGTGTTATGGACGGAGAAATAAGTTATTCTTACAGCAGGTAAATGACTATTGGCGTTCAAATACAAAAGTATTACTCAAAGTATCTCTTTCCATGAATGGAACGAGCTAGATCCACGACAATGATGTCACCCAATTTATCGCATGGTATTACATATGAAAAGTGAACATGTTTCTCAATAGGAAATATATTTTTTATATAACTTTTTGATATTTTTCTTTAAAAGTGTGCAATATCTCGAGAACGTTTCATGTTAGCGCTCTAAAATTTATGTCAATCGTTTTCTAATGAACAATTACATAAGAAATGTCTATTTGCGTAACTTTATTAGCGGTTTTGATTTTTTGACGATTTTTTCAAAATTTCACTCGAAAATTTAGAAGGGTTCTGAACATTCGATTGCGTATAAAAACAATAGGCTTCCAGTGTTTACGGATTGTGATTTCTGTACCAAATTTCGTTCGAATCGGTCCATTCGTTCGTCAGTTATCGTCTCCACACACACACACACACACACATCACTTCAAAAATGTTTGATTCGTGATCAGAGATGCTTGAAACATGCTCTCCCGTCGAAAACTCGAATTCAAATTTTCGACCCCGTCACAATACTTTCCTTATTATACATTATGTATATAAGGAAAGTAAAAATAATTTCTGTCGTTAAGTAAAGTCATGTGCAGTTCACATCTGATTTAGCGTATGATCCAAGAGTAGTACAATACTTCATATCCGTTGCATAAATTATACTAACTCAAAAACTTATTAAAATTTTGTATTTAAATCACACATTAAGCGTGGTGATTTTATTTCTGTTGTAAACCGCTTGGGCATCATACATAGCTTTGAAAAATGCTTAGGGTTTAGTGAAAAGTTATCAGTAAGGTTTTCCTTTACCGTCAATGATATAATGTTCCCAAAGTTTCCAGAAAGTTATTGACTACCTAAGCAGCCACAGGAATGTAATGTGAACTCATGTATAAGGTGAGCTGGAATATTAACGGTATATAATTTTCCTTCTGAACATCTATCTATTCGGGATATGGGGCAAGTTTAAAAGGACGTTTCAATGATGAATTGGGTGTTTTAAATAGTGTATTACTTTCTTTATATACATAATGTATAAGAAAAGTATTGTGACGGGGTCGAAAATTCGAATTCGTGTTTTCGACGGGAGAGCACGTTTCAAGCATCCCTGACCACAAATCAAACATTTTTGAAGTGATGTCTGTGTGTGTGTGAAAGTATGTGTGTGTGTGTGTGTGTGTGTGTGTGTGTGTGTGTCAGTGAGTCTGTGGAGACGATAACTGACGAACGAATGGACCGATTCGAACCAAATTTGGTACAAAAATCACAATCCGTAAACACTGGAAGCCTATTGTTTTTGTACGTAATTTTTCGAATAAAATTTTGAAAAAATCGTCAAAAAATCAAAACCACTAATAAAGTTACACAAATAGACATTTTTTATGTAATTTTTCATAAGAAAACGATTGACATAAATTTTAGAACGCTAACATGAACCGTTCTCGAGATATTGCACATTTTTCAAAAAAATTATCAAAAAGTCATATAAAATGAAAAAAAAATATTTCCTATTGAGAAACATGTTCACTTTTCATATGTAATACCATGCGATAAATTGAGTGACATCATTCTCGTGGATCTAACTCGTCCCATTTATGAAAAAAAAAAAATTTGAGTAATACTTTTGTATTTGAACGCCAATAGTCATTTACCTGCTGTAAGAACAACTTATTTCTTCGTCCATAACGCTTGGCGAGATTTTGGCGATTAATTCGGAGGAATTTCGCCAACTTGGCGACTTTTTGAAATGTTGCCAAATTAACGAAAATCTTGCCAAATGGGTAAAAATGACGCTAAATCAATGAAAATGACGACTAATTGTCGAAAATTCAATATCTTGGAAAGAATATTAGTATCTACTATAAGAAAAACCTATTTTTTTTACTGTAAAAGTAGTAAATTCATTACATTATATAAGGAAAGTCATGTGTTGCCCACATCAGATTTTTTTGGATTAGAATTGTTTAATAAATACTTTTCTACAATGTATGGAATTTACAGAGCTCCTCGGAAATATCTGAAGGGCCCTAATAACTTTGTAAGAAAAGATCCATAAATGCACGCTTTACGTCCATCTATAATAATGTGGGAATGCACGATCGAATAAAAGTGATTGCAGCCCCTATTGTGTGGAAATAAAAAGTAATTAAACGAATTCGGCACCGAAGTAAAATAATGTTTTCTTAAGTTAATAAAGTTTTGTTAAGTCATGGTCTGACTGATTTAATTGATTTAACATAGTATCCGAGCACTATAATATTCTTCATATCTGCTATCAGAATTACTTTACATCAAAAACAAAATTAACAAAATTATGCATCGAAATGACATGCAAAACTCTGCAGTTTCATTTCTGTTGTAAGCCATTTTCGTCCCATAAATCGCTTTACAAACCGCTTAAGGTTTAAATTAATTGATAGTTATCAGAATGGCTTCCCTAAACTGTCAATGATATAATTGTTCCCATACGCCCGTAGAAAGTTATTGACTGCATGCGCAACCATATGACTGTAATGTGAATTCATGTATAAAGTGGGCAGGAATATTAACTGGATATAATTTTCCTTCTGAACATCTATCTATTTGGGATAAGCTATTTGGGTGATTATATGGCATTGGGGTTTAAAGTTTAGTTGCAGTGATGAATTGGGTTGAATAAACTATTAAGTTTGGGAGTGAGATTGTAATAAATGCATTTGCATCACCACCTTGAGAAAATTTCATCACCCCAAAAAACTTTTCCATAAACATTTCCGTAATCCACAAAAATTCGAAAAACCAAATTAGACAGTATGTTTAAATAAATAACTTTCTAGATACATATATAACTTTCTTTTTAAATATATTCTTAGTGTACTTTTTGATAACAAAATGAATAAAATTTCTCTTATTGCTCTAGGAAAAACTGTTTGCCGAGTATTTTATTTATTTTTTATTTATTTATTTATTTAAGTTTTAGTGGCAGCGCTTATCGCAATGCGCTAGTCACCATATGGAAAAGAATATTATGTAAATACTTTAAATTAAATGTAATTTTAAATTAATATGAATTTATTGCATAAATATGTGTCGTAAAATTGGCAAAGAATATATAAATTACGTAAGAAGTGAAAATAATTTGAGTCTGAAGGAAACGTACATTCTTGCTCTCTCGTATGTAGTATTGAGAATGTATTGTTTTCACGAAAATTTTCAATATCGAGATTTTGATGCCACTATATGTTTTAAGACCTCCTGAACAGGTTTTGACTATTTTTGGAGCGATGTACATCTGTCTGTCTGCCTGAGTGGACAATTTTTTGTATACACGAGAGCAGCCACAAATATTAATGGATTTTCACGAAACTTTATATCCGACTTTGCTACCAAAGAATCTAGAACTAGATAGGATTTTTTTTTAAATTCGAGCGAAACTTCAAAATTTAATCGAAATACTCTATTATTTCAACATGGTAGTAATGGACAACATTTTATAGTCATGCATAAAAGGGTTTATTTATGGGCATCCTGACTTAATAGTTTCAATCATTGTTGTGAAAAATAGCCGCGATGCAAATGTTTTTCGTTCGTGACGCCATTAAGTCCGCTTGGTGAGCAAGTTATCCTAGAGGGGTACATTGTCAAGCATGGCATCAATCGAAGGATATTTTCAAGTCCTTTAAAGTTAAGGGTAACACGCTATAGTACCGTACGTAATCATTACGTAATCACGCATAGTATCGTATCGTACGTAATCACGCTACGTAATCATTTGGATACATAATACCGATTTCTCAAATTTTATCTTGTAAAATTTGAACAATGAAATGAATTCTGGTACGAGAACGTCGAGTTGAGCCATACTTCAGTTAATTTTTACTTTCCTTATATACAATAATGTATAAGGAAAGTATTGTGACGAGGTCGAAAATTCGAATTCGAGTTTTCGACGGGAGAGCACGTTTTAAGCATCCCTGATCACGAATCGAACATTTTTGAAGTGATGTCTGTGTGTGTATGTGTGTGTGTGTATGTGTGTGTGTGTGTGTCAGTGAGTCTGTGGAGACAATAACTGACGAACGAAATTTGGTACAAAAATTACAATCCATAAACACTGGAAGCCTATTGTTTCTATAAGCAATCGAATGATCAAAACCCCCTAAATTTTCGAGTGAAATTTTGAAAAAATCTTCAAAAAATCAAAACCTCTAATAAAGCTACGCAAATAGACATTTCTTATGTAATTTTTCATTAGAAAACGATTGACATAAATTTTAGAACGCTAACATGAACCTTTCTCGAGATATTCCACATTTTTCAAAAAAATTATCAAAAAGTCATATAAAATAAAAAAAAAAATTTCCTATTGAGAAACATGTTTACTTTTCATAAGTAATACCATGCGATGAATTGGGTGACATCATTCTCGTGGATCTAGCTCGTTCCGTTCATGAAAAAAGATACTTTGCGTAATACCTTTGTATTTGAACGCCAATCGTCATTTATCTGCTGTAAGAATAACTTTTATTCTCCGTCCATAACGCTTGGCTAGAATTTGGCGACGAATTTAGCGGAATGTCGCCAACTTGGCGACTTTTTTAAATGTTACGAAATTAACGAAAAACTCGCCAAATGGATAAAAATGACGACTCATTGACGAAAATTCAATATCTTGGGAAGAATATAAATATCTACTATAAAACTAATCTATTCTTTTTTACTCTAAAATTAGTAAATTCATTGCATTGTATAAGGAAAGTCATGTGCTGTCCACATCAGATTTTTTCTGATACGAACAACCGATATATATTTTGAGTTCAGTACATAAATGGAAACTGATATGAAGCAAGAGTAAATCGTTTCTGATTATTCAAATGCATCGAACGAGGTTACTCTTTATTTGATAAATAGTTGTTGAAATAGTAGTTATATTTTTCCAACTAAAAAGTGGCCTGACAAGACAGAGACATTCCAGTAAGCAATTGTCATTACGGCAACGTCTGGGTCGCTTGTCCTCGGCGAAAAATTTGGTGAAATGTTGCAGACGTCACAATTTGGTGAGCTAAAATGTTATTGACTGCATCATATCCTGGTTTAAGCTTATTGCGTTGCATTCAATAAAATTTTAGAAACGAATTTCGAGTTTCTGAACGCATGGACTGTGTTGTTGTTGAGACCCAGACCGTCCGACCTACCAGAAAGGTGTAAGGTAACTGTTTGGACGGCCGGGAAGTGCCACCCAATTTAGACCGGAACCCAGTGGGGGGGGGCATCCACAGGGACCGTACCCTCCTTCCCCTACCACCAACCTCTCGGAAGGACTTACGGACCCACATGTTTAACGTGATCGTACTCCGCGTGAACACGACGACAGTTTTGCCAGCGGCGGGAATCGAACCCTGACCTACCGAGTGCAACTCCCGCGCTCTAACCACTGGGCTACCGCGCCCTCGCATGGACTGTGTGTAGATTTATGTCTCTATTCTTCTTAGAACGCAAGAATGAGTTTGAAGGTCTGTATAACTACACACGCATTGACTGTGTGTAGTTATCCAGACCTTCAAACTCATTCTTGCGTTTTAAGAAGAATAGAGACATAAATCTTAAGCATAACATATAAAACATCGTTTTAAAAGATTATTTAAAACATAATAATTTACACAATTCTCCAAAGCTTAAAAACACTCTAATGTTTTGTTTTCATGATACAAACTAAACCTACTTTTCTAAACATAGACGCAAAGCGTATTTTCATTAAATAAACCTATAGTAGACTCCAAAGAAATAAGAAATCAAGCCCACATTTTAGATTACTTTGTCGTCTTATAAATCATGAAAATTAATGAAAATACATACAGTACTTAAGTGTTCAGATTATAGTAATTCCTTTGCAATATCTTTAAAATTGATAACAGCAATAAATAGAACAGCAGACGACTTGAATAAAAATATATCCCCGTTGCCACTGGTGTGTCTGAGAAATAATCCCATCAAAATAGATTTTAGTTGCCAAATCATCATGTCTAGAGGCATTTCAGCAGTCCAGACGAAAAACGGGAACAATTTAACCCAGACATATTTATCTGCGTAAATGATTCCATAAATAATCATTTACAATTTGCGGTCGAAAAGAAATCGGCTTTAGAAAAAGTACTAAAACATTACAGCTCGAAAACATGTTTTAGGAAGTTAATTACTGATTTTACTGAATTGACCAGGACTTTAATACAGAAGACGGCTATGTACTTATAGGCGACTTTGTACAAAGTCATATTGAAGCTTTAACAAGAAAGATCAATCATGCATAAAGCATTGTTTATGAAACACTTTCCAACTGAAATGCAATTTTATTTAAACATCTCTGAAATACGATACATTCAGCGGTGATATTTTTAAAATTATCACAATAATACAATAATTTATTATATTTGAAAACTTCATCGAAACAAATGAACTTTATTCAAATAACGTCGTAGAAATATAAATCGCCTGGCTGTCTATGTAAAAGCACTGAATATTTCATTCATAATTTTTTTTCCATTCTTTTCATTCAGCGACGATATTTTTAAAATTATTACAATACTACAATAATGTATTTTACTTGAAAACGTAAAACCATGGAGATAAAATTACTTTCTAACTCCATGCTTAAAACTTCATCAAAAAAGCAATAATATGGAATCGTCTGCTTCTCTATGTAAAATCAATGAATGTTTCATTCATATCAGCTATATTGCAGACTTCAAAGCTAATTAACTCTGCGTTAAAGAAATTCATCAATTTTTATACAACTCATCTTACATATTGATGTGTTTACATTCTCCATGCGTGAAAATCAGCCTTCGTTGTAGAAATATTTAAAGTTTGATGATCATTTAAACTCAAAAATATTGTAATTGCTTTGACATTGCATACTGTATATAGATGCACAGAAAAAAATAAAAAATAAAGCGGTTTTAGGACGGATTCAACACTAAATATGAATTTAAAAGAACTTTAAAAATCACAAGACATTTTGACACAAGATGGATACCATATTTTATTTTGAAGTGGGTCACGTGATCTTTTCATATAATATGAGTGCAATTAATATTTTAATTTTTATTTAAAAAACTACCGAACATATTTTGCTGAAATTTTTTAATATATTTTACGGGATACTTCGAATGTTTCCTACAATTTTTGAAGCAATTTGTGAGTTTTAAATTCGCTTAAAAATGTTTGAAAAATTAGGTCTCTTTTAGGGTTCAATGTATTTCATTTATTCAACCCGGGTTCAATCCAAAACTAATTGGGTGATATTATTCATTCACATTCTCACATGTCCCACAGATCGTCTCAACAAAATTTCATCATACTAAAATTTCATTTTGATAAAGCCATCTTTACGGCAGTTGTCGTGCGAATGGACAGACAGACAGACAGAATAAACAAAGTCATAAACACTTTTCAACTTTGTTGTAAAGTGTTAAAAAGTGGGAAGTGTATTTTGCACCTCCCATCAGACCACAAAATGAGAGCACAAAATCAGATCAGATCACAAAATCAAAGCAATCCCATCGTAGCAGAAAATCACAGAGCACACCATTCACTAAAATAGATTCAGTAGTTAATGTTGTGGGTCCGTCCAATAATGATAAAGAAATGCTGGAAGACATTCATCAAAACTGCAATTTATCAAGTGGTTTTTTCTTGAGTGCTATTGCACTAATTGTAATTTTGTTTCATTTTGTTTTTCTCATCTCTGAGACAACTTCGCAGAGGAAAAATAATTAGTCTTTAGCTTTATTAGAAAAAATAATGAAGTATTTAGCTTTATTAGAAAAAATAATGAGGTCTTTAGCTTTCTTGTAGACTGAGCCACATAACCCTGGAAAACGGAATTTGTCAGGCCAAGTATAATATGCATTTGACAGTTTTGGACATACCGACTTGAACGGTACCGCATTCCTAAAATATTTTTGTATCTGAATGACAACTATTACAGGTTTATATGAGGACAAAATGATCACTGCATAACATTTGCATCGAATATTCCATTGCTGTCGCAAATATCTGATGGGCGCTAAAAGCTTTCCTATCCGTCACTTCGAAAAGGCGCCGCCAACTTCCTTACTGTTATCAGTATATTAATAAAACCTCACTCCAGTAATTATATTGATTAAAGGCAATTACTCAAAGTAATTTGACATTTTTCCGTGCTGTTATTTTGTTAGTTTTGGACGGCTCTGTCATTTTTATTTCCTTACAGCACATAAAATGTGTAAAATGAAGCAATGTGATGAGGTCAAAAATCCGATTCTCAATAAATGTAATAATTTATTTTTACGTAAAAGGGAATGGCAATATTTATAGAAACGCTAACATTCAAGGTGTTACACGTGTCTGTTCTAAAATAGAAAAAGAAAAATAAAACAAGAAAGATCAATCATGCTTAAAGCATTGATTATGAAACACTTTCCAACTTCAATGCAATTTTATTTAAACAAGTCTAAAATGCAATACATTCCTCGGTAATATTTTGAAACTTATCACAATACTGCATTAATTTATTATATTTGAAAACTTAAACCTTCATCGAAAAAAATGAACTTCATTCAAATGACGGCATTGAAATATAAATTGCCTGGTTTAAACATCTCTAAAATGTTATACATTCCTCGGTAATAGTTTTAGAATTATCATAATACTACGATAATTTATTATATTTGAAAACTTCATCGAAAACAACTGAAATTAATTCAAATGACGTCATAGAAAAAATAACACGCCTGGATCTCTCTATAAAAACAGCATTTCATTCATAACATTTTCCCATTCATTTCATTCATCACAATACTATAATAATTTATTTTATTTAAACATTTTATTCAAGACCATGGAGCTACAAAAAATTAAACTCTATGCTTGAAACTTCATCGAAAAAAATCGTCCTTCTCTTTATGAAATCAATTAATATTTCATTCATATCAGCCGTGCAGACTCCATGGACTAAATTATTTTGTGTTAAAAAAATACAGGAATTCTAATACAACTCATTCTATATATTTTGCTGTTTACATTTTACATAGGTGAAAAATAGGCTTAGTTGTAGAAATAATCAAATTTAGATGAGCATTTAAACTCAAATATATTGTCATTGCGTTGTTTCAGTATGTAGATGCACAGAATTTAAGCAAAAAAAAAGTAGTTTTAGGACGGATACAACACTCAATATGAATTAAAAAGAACTTTAAAAAATCACGATTTTGAAACAAGATGGATGCCATATATCATTTTGAAGTGGGTCATGTGATCGTTTCATATCATGGTCACGTGATGAACAATTTGAATATTACCTAAAATTTTCGAAGCAATTTGTGAATTTTAAATTCGCTTAAAAAATGTTTGAAAAATTAGGTCCCATAGGGCTCAATGTATTTCATTTTTTCGACCCGGGTTCAATCCAAAACTAATTGGGTAATATTATTCATTTATATTCCCATAGGTTCTACAGACCGTCTGAACAACATACTAAAATTTCATTTTGATTAAGTCATTTTTACGGCAGTTATCGTGCTAACGGACAGACAGACAGATAGACAGACAGAATGAACAAAGTCATAAACACTTTTCAACTTTGTTGTAAAGTGTTAATAAAAATAAACATACCGCTGTTGTTGTTGTTGCTGCTAAGCTAACTTGGTAATTAAATAAATTAACTGGAGTGCAGCTCAACTCGATTTCCTCATATCAGAATTCATTTCTTTTTTCTTTTTTTTTGTCCAAAATTTTCAAGAAATTTTTTGAAAAATTAATATTGTGGTCCAAGTTATTACGACTGCAGCATGTTACTCTTCACTTTAAAGGGCTTGAAAAATATCCTTCGATTGATACAATACATAACAATGTACCCTCCGGGGGGTAACATTCACCTCGAGGGAGGCTAATGACGTCACGAACGAAAACCAATTATATCGCGGCTATTTTTCACAACAAAGATTGAAACTATTAAGTGCTGGGATCATTTAGCTACAAATAAACCATTTTATGCATTATCATGTCGAACTTTGTCCTGCAATGCCATGTTAAAAATATATATAAAATTTCGTATAAATTGCGAAGATTTCGCTTGAATTTAAAAATCTATCTAGTTCTAGATATTTTTATAACAAAGCAGGATATAGAGTTACGTGAAAATCCATTAATATTTGTGGTTACTGTCAAGTACACAAGAAATTGACCACATAAATCTGACGGACAGACGGACATCTCTTCAAAGATAATCAAAACGTGTTCAGGAGGTCTTAAAATATATATTGGCATCACAATCTAGAAATCGAAAATTTTCGTGAAAACAATATTTTCTCAATACTGCGCATGAGAAAGTAACAAGAAAGATCAATCATGCTTAAAGCATTGATTATGAAACACTTTCCAACTTCAATGCAATTTTATTTAAACATGTCTAAAATGCAATACATTCCTCGGTAATATTTTAAAACTTATCACAATACTACATTAATTTATTATATTTGAAACCTTAAACCTTCATCGAAAAAAATTAACTTCATTCAAATGACGGCATTAAAATATAAATTGCCTGGTTTAAACATCTCTAAAATGTGATACATTCCTCGGTAATAATTTTAGAATTATCATAATACTACGATAATTTATTATATTTGAAAACTTCATCGAAAACAACTGAAATCCATTCAAATGACGTCATAGAAAAAATAACACGCCTGGCTCTCTCTATAAAAGCAACATTTCATTCATAAATAATTCCCCCATTCATGTCATTCATCACAATACTATAATAATTTATTTTATTTAAAAATTAAGACCATGGAGCTAGAAGTAAGTAACACTCTATGCGTAAAACTTCATCGAAAATTATCGTCCTTCTCTTTCTAAAATCAATGAATATTTCATTCATATCAGCCATGCAGACTTCATGGACTAAATGATTTTGTGTTAAAGAATTACAGCGATTCTAATACAACTCATTCTACATATTTTGCTGTTTACATTTTACACAGGTGAAAAATAGGCTTAATAGTAGAAATAATCAAATTTTTATGAGCATTTAAACTGAAATATATTGTCATTGCGTTGTTAAAGTATGTAGATGCACAGAATTTAGGCCAAAATAAAGTAGTTTTAGGATGGATACAACACTCAATATGAATTAGAAAGAACTTTAAAAATCACGATTTTGAGACAAGATGGATGCCATATATCATTTTGAAGTGGGTCATGTGAACGTTTCATATCATGGACACGTGATCGCTTCATATAAGAGGTGTTATTATTATTTTAATTTTTATTTAAAAAACTACTGAATATATTTCGCTGAATTTTTTTTTATATATTTTATGGAACAATTTGAATATTGCCTAAAATTTTCGAAGCAATTTGTGAATTTTAAATCCGCTTAAAAAATGCTTGAAACATTAGGTCCCATAGGGCTCAATGTATTCCATTTTTTCAACCCGGGTTCAATCCAAAACTAATTGGGTGATATTATTCATTTATATTCCCATAGGTCCTATAGACCGTCTGAACAACATACTAAAATTTCATTTTGATTAAGTCATTTTTACGGCAGTTATCGTGCTAACGGACAGACAGACAGACAGACAGACAGACAGACAGAATGAACAAAGTCATAAACACTTTTCAACTTTGTTGTAAAGTGTTAAAAACTATACCCAATTCATGTGTATTGAGGCCGTCAAGAAACAAGTCGGGATGAAAAAAAATCTGATATGGGCAGCACATGACTTTCCCTGCAGATTTATATCCACGTTCTCTTTATTTTAATTAAGTTTAATTCACTTTTAATTCAATTTTCGTTCTCATTTGGTAACTGGACTTATTTTTAAAGGTGGCGTAGAGAAAATACGAAAACACTAAAATATCTCGAGAACGGTTAGTCCTAGTGTCATGGGGTTGGTTTTATTCTTTTCTTCGTTAAAAATTACGTATAAAAGAAGCATTTAATGGATATATTTGAGCATACGTAGTGTTTTATTTCAGATTTTGAAGAGTTTTGCGGGTCATTTGGCAAAAAAAAGGCAGGTTATTTTTTTCCGAATCGTACCAGAATCCAATCAGCACCAGGATCACATCCAAGTGGCTTATATACCAAGTTTTATGAAATTCGGCCTATTAGTTTTTGAGTTAGAGTGGATAAAGGCAATTTTTGCCTGCCATTTCGCAAAACAAGGTGGGTTCTTTTATCCCGAATCATACTAAAAACTAATCAGCACCAGAGTCATACCCAAGTGACTTACCTACCAAATTTTATGAAATTCGGTCCATTAGTTTTTGCGTTAGAGTGGATACATTCATTGCACAGACAGACACACTGACAGACACACAGACACACCCACAGACGTCTAGCTAAAAATTAGTTTTTTCGTATTTTAGAGGTCCCGAAACTTGTAGCTCAGTCGAAAACTCGAGTTGCGATTTTCGGCATGATTCCAATACTTTACCTATACATTACTATGTATTGCAGGGAAAGTAACAAGTTGGTCCAAGCGGCAGCTAATACAAGAAAATATATGAGAGAAACAGGCTGGAGCAAAGCTGCTAAGAGCAAAGAGAAACGAGCTTGTAACCGAGCTCGATCCTTATACACCTCAAATGTCCACTGGGCCATCTGGAGAGATCAATCACTCTGTGCCTTTTCTGCTGGCCATTTTAACCAGGGCAGCACCAGGTTGCCAACATGTCTTTGTATCCAAGTGATAACTATTGCGGGTTTCTATGAGAACAAACAGAAGCATCATCGCATAACATTCGCTTCCGAATATTCCATTTGCCGCCGCAAATATCTGGAGCTTCTAGTGCTGGGTGTTAAGAACTATCCGTCACTTTGCAAAGGCGCCGCCAACTCCCGTACTGCTAGCAGTCTATTAATAAAACCCCACTCCACCAATTATGTTGATTAAGGACAATCGCTCAACGCATTTTGACGCCTTTTTATGCGGTTCATTTGTCTTGGATGACTCTATTATTTCTTTTTTTTCTTTTTAGTAGAGTACATGCGAAATGAAAGTAATATGAAGGGTCAAAAATCGATAAATGGAATTCTCAATTCTCGGTAAATAGTATTTCACTTTTACACTAATATTTAAGCCTGTCGGAAACACGGAACTGTTAGTTGCAACTTTAAGTTTTGTTTTGATTCACATTGTATCATACTTAGCGTTAAAAATTTACTTAGCGTTTGTTTTATTTTTATTTGGCTTAGTTAAATTCTATTTCGTCGTCTGTACTAAAAATGTTGTATTATACTTAGCGTCAAAAATTTACTTAGCGTTTGTTTTATTTTTATTTGGCTCGGTTAAATTCTGTTTCGTCGTCTGTACTGAAAATGTTGTATCATACTTAGCGTCAAAAATTTACTTAGCGTTTGTTTTATTTTTATTTGGCTCGGTTAAATTCTGTTTCGTCGTCTGTACTGAAAATGTTGTATCATACTTAGCGTCAAAAATTTACTTAGCGTTAGTTTTATTTTTATTTGGCTCGGTTAAATTCTGTTTCGTCGTCTGTACTGAAAATGTTGTATCATACTTAGCGTCAAAAATTTACTTAGCGTTTGTTTTATTTTTATTTGGCTTGGTTAAATTCTGTTTCGTCGTCTGTACTGAAAATGTGTAAAGTTTCAGTCTTCCAAGCTACTGGCGGCTTTTGGAAGGGCAGGAAAATATTTTAGTCCTTCTCCTGCATTTTGTTCACCGGGGAGAAATCGGAAGTCCAGCAGCGATAGCTGTCTCGTGTTCGATACTATAAGCATGCAAAAATTCAGCCTTCTAGTTTACTGGAAGTTTTCTTTGAGAATCTGGAAAGACTTTCGAAAAACTCCATTCCGTCTTCCTCCGGAGGAGAGGGATATATATTCCGACCCTGTTAGGTTCTACCCCGTAGATAACTTAGTAAGATATCTGCAGTTTTACCCCTTAAATATCTTAGCAGGATATCTACCGTTCTACCCCATGGATGTTACTATAAATGTGAAGAGGATCGAGCTTCTAGGTCACTTTTAGAGGATCCAGAAATACTTTTCAAAATCCTTCATTTTCTCGAAGAATTTAAAGTTTCACACTAAAAAAACATTAGTAAAAACACACAAAAGACTAGGTTTATTGCCATTAGAATGAACAGGCAGATTTTAAGTTACAAGCTTGAAAATCTGATGTGGGCAGCACATGACTTTTCCTGCAGACTTATATCCACGTTCTCTTTATTTTATTTAAATTTAATTCCCTTTTAATTCAATTTTCGTTCTCATTTGGTAACTGAACTTATTTTCAAAGGTGGCGTAGAGAAAATAAGAAAAAATATCTCGAGAATGGCTGGTTCTAGTGTAATGGAGTTGGTCTTATTCTTTTCTTTGTTAAAAATGACGTATAAAACAAGTATTTAATGGATATATTTGAGCATGCGTAATTTTTTTATTTTAGATTTTGGCGATTTTTGAGGGCCATTTCGTAAAAAAAGCAGGTTGTTCTTTTCCGAATCATACCAAAATCTGATCAGCACCAGATCAACCTACAAGTAACTTATATACCAAATTTTGTGAAATTTGGTCAATTAGTATTTTAGATAGAGTGGATACATGAAATTTTTACGGGCCATTTCGCAAAAAAAGGCGGGTTCTGTTTTTACGATTCCTACCAAAAACTAATCAGCACCAGGGTCTTACCCAAGTGACTTACATATCAAATTTTATGAAATTCGGTCCGTTAGTTTTTAAGTTAGAGTGGATACATATATTGCACAGACACACAGACAGACAGACATACAGACACATACACAGACGTCACGCTAAAAATAGTTTTTTCGTATTCTAGAGGTCTCGAAACGTGTAGATCCGTTGAAAACTCGAGTTGTGATTTTCGACATGATTCCAATACTTTCCTTATACATTACCATGTATTGCAGGAAAAGTAAAACGGCAATTATATATACCAATGTTTTTTTTTATTTTTTTTATATGAGAATCGTACGGAATAATGGATATACTTTATTTTATGCTGAAAAGACCGTTTTAAACAAGTAAAGAGATAACATGAGACGTTCATTTTAAGCATTTGTTTACCATCCTAAATGGGTGCCTTTTAAAGGACCCTTTTCAGCAGGTAAGCGAGTCGGTAGTAGGTAAGCTTATGTTTAAAATGAGCATATCATGTTACCATTTTACATTACAATCTTTTAAGCGTAATATAAAATATAACCATTATTATGTGTAATTAGTCATATAAACGAATAAAGTAATACATTCATATAGATATAGTTACTTTTTTATGTGTGTAACTAGAAATTTACCTGTTTAAAAGTGTCATTCTAGTAAGAGTAAACAAAGTATTTTGTGGGGTTTTACCCATATTTTTAGTGTGTTCCATAAAGTTTGGTCTATTTATTTAAATTAGAATCTAACGCAAGACTATTTATTTCCAGCGAAATGGAATCATAAATGAAATCTTTAATTTCGATTAGTTTCCCATAATATATTAACTTATTCATTTTTACAGTCTTGTGTGTTTATACGCACAAGAAATAAACATAACATATCAAAAGGTGTTATTCATAACTAGTAGCAAGATATTTTTAGCTACACAATAAAATATTTCAAAATTTACAGAACTGTATGCATATACATAATCTATGAAATGAAAAACCTTGATAAAAGTAGCACAAAATGTTAGTATTTTAGCAAGAAATTTGAATACTTTAAGTTTCTAGTAAATTAAATATATCAATCGTGTCAGTTGGGCATAGTCACAATAAAAAATTCAAGTCCCAACTGTAATCCGAAACATAAATTTTTGAATTAGCTAAGTGACTAATTGATTTCAGTGACATCTCTAATGATAGAGCTACTGGGACGAGTTTCCTATCCCTTATAATGGGAGTGAACCCTGCATTATTCTCTATCAAATTTCTCATCAAAATAAAATTTTCCAATCTCAATCGTCTCCTCGCTATTTACCTTTCTTGTTCTTCACATTATCTGCCTTTTTTTTCTACAGGTTAGCATCTTACTTTTCTCATTTTTTTTTTTCCCAACCTAGTATCTTTGGCGTTGTTATAATGGAACGCGAATTGAAATTCGCTGTCATAAATAGCTATCAAGAGCTTAGAAAACCAAATAGTGGTCTTTACAGACATTAGTGATAACTTCTTCTAATCTGCTGGGTTAAGTTGTTCAAATACCAAAATATCATTGTCAAAATCTGAAATCTCAATTGGGATATGAACCACAGATTGTTGAACTGACTAGACGGCGCGCTAACCATTGAGCTACTAGATCGAAATTCTTATTTCTTAGAGAGGAGGTTCGTTCGTTACTAATTCCTTTTGGTGAAGGGGCGCCTACGCACCACGTCCACAAGACCCCCAGGGTGTCCCAAGGCGAAGGGGAGGAGATTTTCAGCTTTACTTTTATAGAGGCTCCCCGAAGGGCAGAAGTCTGACTTGGTCTCGACATGACAACATCCATGCCCGCTGGCGGGATTCGAACTCGCAATCCAGCGATCAGACGGAAACGCATGCCCCTGACCGCTCGACCACCGGATCGGCAGAGAGGGGTGAACCCTACAACTGTCTTCTGAAGGTTAAGCACGAAATAAAATTACACCTTTTATAACGAAATACATCCCCTCAAACAAAGGATTTTCATATTCACGAAATTCGCCTAAATAGGTGTTGTGACTGATTTTAATTCAAAAGAATCTTTATTTTTTTTTGTTCTGAATAGTTCTAAGAAATCTTTTCTTTTTAAAAAATAGTACTAAGTTTACGGAATAGCCTAAATATTTTGTCACAGAGCCGGAAAATCCAATCCAGTTTGAAGGAACTAGCTACCCCAGTCGCTTGAAGCCTCTAAAAATATTTGCACTATAATGTAAACTTGCATATTTGTATGTATATTACAGAACAAAAAAAATGGATACATTCCTACTGTGTAAGTATAAAACGTATAAAACAGAGCAGGAGAAGTATTTCTGTAGATTTGCCTAGTTTGGACAATTTGACTTATGCCAATTTATGTTTCATCATTCAGTGAATATGCCCTTTCTGCACTCTCTTATCCAGAGGCGATAGTTGATAAAGGGTAAGAAATCATCCTTGGGTCAAACCTCACCTCATGTGTTTTCAAAAATAATTTCAACTCATGATTATAAATGTTTTTACTAATTCATTGTGAGATATTAGCAGCTGCTTTGCTTCTTAAAATCTGACAATACGTATACCTGATTAACAGATTAACCACCTATAGGCATCGACAAGAAGGTTTTCCATATTTGGACTTTAAATACTACAAGTTTTTCAACATTGCATACCTAAAGAACAAACAAGCAGTTGAGTCCATCCACTTCTATTATTCCATATAACTCCCTGTTTAGAGCACACCACACAGGGTGTGTGCTTGAAAATTGGGAAAGTACTTGAATTTTAGATTAACATTTTCAAGACTTTGAAAGTACTTAAATTCCCATTTTCTTGGTTAAGTACTTGAAAATTCCCATTTTCTTGGTTAAGTCCTTGAAAGTGCTTGATAAAAGCGGGGTTGAAAGTGTTCTGTACATTCACAACATTGTGTTTTTCTGAGAAGTCCGGCCTTCTCTGGAAATTTTTCTAGCAGTTACGCCGTCGCTGAAATTTTCCTACAAATTTTTCTATTGTTTTTGACCAAAAATTTCCTCTACGGCTTAACCATAATGTTAGTTAGCTGTAATTTTTTCTATCAGAAACTCACACAACTTCATAATATGAATGAAATGATGTCCTTGAAAAATAATTGCATGGTACTTGAAAGTCCTTGAAAAGTACTTGAATTTTTTTAAAGGAAGTGTACTCACCCTGATTCACATTAACAGATTAACGACCTATAGGAATCGACCCGAAAGTTTTCAACATTTGAACTATTAATACCTGACGTATTTGAACGTTTCATACCTAAAGAACAAGCAAGCAATTGAGTTCCTATCCATTTCTATTATTCGCATATAACTTCCTCTTTACAGCATACCACATTAACAGATTAACCAGCCGATCCGGTGGTCGAGCGGTCAGGGGCATGCGTTTCCGTCTGATCGCTGAATTACTGGGTTGTGGGTTCGAATCCCGCCAGCGGGCATGGATGTTGTCATGTCGAGGCCAAGTCAGACTTCTACCCTTCGGGGGGGCTTCTATAAAAGTGAAGCTGAAAATCTCCTCCCCTTCGCCATGGAACACCCTGGGGGGTCTTGTGGACGTGGTGCGTAGGCTGCCCTTCAGCACGAGGGAATTAGTACGCACACACAGAGATTAACCACCTATAGGCATCGACCCGAAGGTTTTCAATATTTGAACCTTGCATACCTAAAGGACAAACGAGTAATTGAATCTCCATCCATTTCTATTATTCGCATATGATTCCCTGTTTAGAACATAATCTCTTTCTTCCCGCAGTATTTCAAGAATGCACGAGAACGAGCTCTGCCTTTCGAATAGCAAAGTGAAACTTAATGACGTGAGAATGTCTCGAAATACCGATTTGTATTAACGGCTTGATCGACATGATGTTGGCTAATCAGGAAAGAGCCACTGATGTAGCCAGATGAGACTTCAATGCGGACTTCCCTATTACAGAACTGAAGTTGCATAGCTCTTGATGATACTTCACTTAGTTTTTCCACGCCCAGCTTTTCCTTTTCAGCAGACAATCGCACGAACTTGGTAAAGAATCGGTAGAATAAACGTTGCTGAAATGTGAGGCCCTGCTTGATTTTCTCAAAAATTATTAAACCATACTGTTTCGGTCCATTTGTATCGCAAAAATAATAGAAAAAGAGGTAGGTTTATTCGAGGTAAGATGTCATAGTTAAAGCATATTATAGGAAATATGAACAAACTAGAATCACATTGCTTCGGCATTTTCGCAAAATGATATTTAAGTTTAAATGTAGTAGTGCTAAAAATTATCAACCTTAAAATTTATCGTAAAATGTTGTAATTCCATTACATGTTTGCGCTGCAAAACTGATATTTTCCGGTATGCCTGAATAAAATTCCACCTATCGGAATATTTATGTACTGTGAGGAGCATGTAGCACACAATAAATAAAGTGCAATAAAAATATAGATTTATTTTCCTATCAACATTTATTTCATATCGGAATTATGAATAAATAAATATAAATTGTTATATTGGTTTTAGTTGGTCACTAATTCAATAGTCTTTATTTGATCACACTGAAAGACGTTAAAATCACATTAAAAACCCTGGCACTTTCGGACTTCAAACATCCATTATCAGAGACAATTTTGAAAGAAAGATGATACATTGGCTTTTATGCCCAGTCAAAAATTACGAATAAAATTTGCATATGAATTGCCAGATCACACAAGGAAAAATTTTGAAATGAAAAACATTTAATTGACACAGCAGTAAAATATAAAAATAACAAATTTAGATGTCTAAAAATTCAGACAAAGATTGAACACTCGAGGAGTCGAGAATGAGACGCCAAGCGAAACTGAGGTTTTGAGTAAGGTCTAAAATATTGAAGTATTCGTGATATTTTAAAAGACTAAAACTTGACATAACAAAATGAAAACTGTAACTCAGTATTCGTGTAAATAAAATAGTCCGTCACTTTAATGATGTTTTTGAAGTGGCATCTTAAACCAAAGACGAGCAGAAAATACCATCTCGCACTCGTTAAGCACTGACGTCATAGAAGAAATCGCTATTCAGCTCATAAACAGATTACCCATTGCTTTGAACAGATCGTCCCAGATTCTTCGTATTTACCACTTTAATGATAGCGAAACTTGCATGATAGAGAATTTGTTGCCTTAAAACTCTGTTCACGATTAGAAAATACTGCATTTTATGAAGCAAATATTCATATAGGGGGCATCTTCGACCTACTATAGTATCTCATGCCAACTCATCTTACCTTTCACTCTCAAATTATTCTTTTGAATATTTTCCTAAATTTTATAATTAAGTTTTTCACTTGGAAACAGGAAAGTCACATCGATAAATTCGGTATATTCCACTGACTTGAGTTAATATTTACCATTTTTATCACTTGCATCCTTACCGTAGTTGCTATTTTTCCACGAAGACTACATATAATTATTTCATCCTCTGAAATTCTTAATAAACATAATAAACTAATTCTCTTGTTATATGTGTGTAATTAAAATGTTTTATGCATGTATGTTACCACCTGTTAATCACGAAATAATTTTGCTCAAAAACATGCCCTATTCAATGCCTATTGACCAATTAAAAGTTTGATCATATTCCGTACCAATAACAAATTTCTTCATTATAAACTAAAATTTATAATTACTTTTTACAAATAACATTTGCAATACGACCTGAATATATGACGCATGTCAAAATTATTTTAATAATAAGCAACTAATTTCAAAAGTGGCATTGAAAGTCAGATAATTTTGTCCAGAGATTTGATACCCAATTATATAACTTTATGATATTATGACTGATAGAATGTGCATATAAAATATTTGTAACATGAGTTCATAGTAAGTAACCATGATAGGCAGACGACATGAAAGTGAAAATATCTCTCATATCCTCTCAAAATCATTCCCAGGATGGATATTATATGGAACAGATAAAATATATTTTTGATGTTTCCCCCCGTCTTCCGGTAGCTTTGTTAATATAACAATGAACTTGAGATTCGTCGGTCCCAATTCCTCCCTGGTTAGGACTACATTTATTTTAGAAAAGTTATGAACACAGCACAGTTGAATAGCTCGTCCTTTTCCCAATTAAAAATAATGATTTGATTTCGGAAAGGATCAAAACGCTGTCCCTTTCATCGTCTGTTCTTCAAAATTATTTTAAATATCATTTGAATTAGTTACAACATTTTATCAATTTTTTCAATTGAAGTTATGTCACTTTTTCTAATTAAATTTTATTATTTTACACTATTTCAGAGAGTAAACACTAAGCGTTTTTATAAATTATGAAGATATTATGTAATTAACATCTGCCATTTATGAACACGTTTTGGGGATTTAACTGGTGAGAGAAAAAATCTGAAAAATAAAACCACTTTCATCGGGATAGATTGAACAAATAACAGGTACCAACGAAGACAAAAAAAAAAATCCCCTGACACAGCGTCCAGCAACGCGTTCTCAGAACGGCCCTTGAATAGATGAGTTCCTGCCCTTGTTGGTACACGTGCTTTTTCTAATTTATCCTGCAGAAAAGTTCTTTTATTTCGCCATTGAAACCAGTTGATTACGTTTTTAACCTTCATATGCTGTTGTATAATGAAGCATTTATTTTCCAAATCATTAATGTCACATGTATATTCTAATGATTGAATTGATTTGACATCAGTTGATTGTCGCATACATATTCTAACGGCCCACATGTGAATGTGCTTTAGAAAATAAATTCATCTTTACCACTAATGGCAGTACCACACTAATGGCAGTTCCACACTAATGACAGTACCACACTAATGGCAGTACCACACTAATGGCAGTACACATTTAATGTCTATATCAACATTCAAACGTTGTTGTTGTTGAGACCCAGACCGTCCGACCTACCAGAAAGGTGTAAGGCATTCAAACGCTGAGTAAATATTTATTTAAATGTATCATATAAATATGATTTACGTTCATGAAATAACTATAAGAGACCTAATGCAAATATGAATTCGTTGGCATAAGCAAAAGGATTGTCGACTAATAGGTAAAGCGATTTTACGTCGTATTTTAAAACAGCTTGTAACAGTCTATTTGTGCTTTTACGCATTTTTTTTTAAATGATCCTTTTTTGATCCGCATTAAAATTTAAAGGTATAAATTGTTTCAACAAGGTTAAATATATTGTAATAAAGACATGAAGACGAAACTTTTCTTGGATTCGCTTCTTCTCGCCCATGTACAAATTTTCATGATATCATTAAGGTCTAAAAATGAAACTTTCTGATGTTAAACGAAGCTCGGAAACTTGCGGATATGAGACTAAGCTCAGAAACTATCTAGAAATTATCCTTCAGAAATTATTCTGAAACTATAGATTGATTTAAATTTCTGGGTGAGTGTCATTTAAACCGACGTTCAAGAATAAACTCAAGCATATATTGAATTAAGCTGTTAAGGCGATATTTGTATGTTGGGAGATTAAGTTGCTATATAACCAGGTATTAATGTTATGTACTACTTACGAAATGTTGCCAATGATTGTCTATCTACATGGAATTACATTTAATGCCTTTAAATCATAAATCTATGTCGAGTTGACACATATATCCTACTAATGGTTGGCAAACTTGCGCCACGTTACATTAAATCAAGGTTAATCCCGACTAATATATAGCAGAAAAACAATTGAAATGTTTATATTCTACTCATGGTAATTTGTTCAAATGAATTTCGGGTAATACTTATAGCAAGTTTTCTGTTTGAAAATGGCTGGAAAAGTTTTGTCAGATTAAGACTTTACAACAAATCGAATGAATTCTAACTTCAATTGTAAGTTCTTTTATGTTAAAAAAAGCGTGTTATAAGTAAGTATACGTTAACATACAATGAGTGTAAAGGATAGCTGACTTTAAAAAATATTGCTACTTAATAACTAAGCAGCAAAAATAAATCGCAAATTAAAATTTACTTTTAATTGAGCTTAAAGAAACAAACAAGAAAAATACAAACTAAAAGTATATTATTACGTATTCCAGTAATTTGTGAAAGAGAATCCCAATTGTTGTTAATATTTAGATAGAAAAAATTATATATTTAATTCCCCAAAATGTCAAATTATAAGTTCTGTAGCAGATCAATCTGTAGCAGTTCTGTAGCAGTTCAATCTGTAGAAGTTCTGTAGCAGTTCAATCTGTAGCAGTTCAATCTGTAGCAGTTCAATCTGTAGCAGTTATGTAGCAGTTCAATCTGTAGCAGTTATGTAGCAGTTTCATGGCGTGTGATCACATCGGGCAGTAATACGGATATACAAGGACTTTGCTCGAAATTAAGGAGTTCGAGTTATCTGGAAAGACAAATTGCCATGATTGTAAAAATATAGACCTAAACTCTTAGAGTTTCTGGACGGATTATAGAAACCAATAAATATTCTTGCTAAAGCTTTCCAACCGTGTTCAATTATATTTATGTCAGGTAATATGACTATTCATTAAATGCGGGTTATTGCTTAATTCTCTAGATGTCCGTCTAGCAAATTAATATCGGTTTCTTGGTATTAGTCCAACAACTCTGTAAAAGCAGCCATTATTGCTGTATTATAGCTAAATCAGGCACATTGCTGCTAGATTGCTATCACGTGGAACATAATGTTCGAGAATCTCAACTGGATACTTTAAAACAGCATATTACCCCCATGAAATCCACTAAGGTTAATATATCTGTTATAATGATACCTCCTACACTAAGAACCCACATCTATGAAATTGTTTCTTTAGATAATGTTAGTGGACAAAATATATGTTTCCAGACTCTTTCTAGATTAACTGCCATCAAGAATCACTTTGAAGAGTAAACCTAGGCTCGTCGGTGAACACTTAGCCTATTGACTTGAAAGCCAATTACAATGTTCATGAATCCAATTTAACCTGACAGGGGGAGAGGGGTGAATCAATAAGACACAGATTTCTAATCTTCTTACATATATCTGATTTTTGTGTAGCTGCCTGAATGTCTGTTAAAATACATGCTGTTTGATGGATATAATAAGTCAGCATGAAGAAAGCTGGTATGTTGTGTGGGTTTGATAACATCTTGTATTTAGGCATAGATTAGACCATCCCTTTGATGTGTAGAACTAAGGCGTCCATATTAAAATCAATATTCAACCATTGGGCTACTTCAGATTGAATGTGTTCGATCTTGATCCTCCCAAATTGCTCTCTACTTTAATTCTTCACTCAAATCATTTGGACATCGACTAAATTTTGATTATCTCCGATTTTGTTCAGTCAGACTTTAACAGTACACCATTAGGAGTAAAAATGCGTGAGCTTCTGGGCTGTTTTGAATCTGGAATTGCGTTAAATTCAAATAGTAATAACATACGTTGTTTTATATAAATTTAATTACTATTTTAGTGTAATTTTGTATGTCAATCTTAATTTTATTAAATTTTTGTTACCTAAGTATATATGTAGAATTTATTTATTTGTTGCTTTGTTTATGAGCAGTGTACTTCTTTGTATATTGAGGTATTTGTTTTGTTGGCAACGAATTATTTAAACAAGTAAAGGTTTTTTGATATGTCACACTTTTGGATATCCTAAGAATGCCCTAATTAAACATGTGGTCTCAAACTAGACGCCCTAAATACGTTATAAATATCCAACATATATTCCAATTGGATATGCTTCAGACCAATTTGGAATCGCGAATCAAGAGTTACCTTAAAGTGTCCCAAACAGAATCAATATCGGTGACAGTCATACAGTGTCCCAAAAGGGCGTCGACTTAAAACACTGGACAACTTCCAGACAGAGTTTACTGCTAAAGTTGTCCTAAGGACATCATAGCATTTAGATTCCATGAGAGTATCCTGAAAAAAGATATGTTATGAACATCCGGGGGGTATTTTTTTGTTGTCTGAATATTCAAGGATAAAAATAATAGATCGTGCACAATTGTTTATAATATAGATTCTGCCAAAACGTGCAATTGTATCTTTTAGTATCTTGGCTGCATTTTGTGAGAAGTCCCCAGTTTGCCCAAGCGGCTGAGCACGGATGCAAATGTCCGCCCGGATTTCTGACCGTCGTAATAGGAAATTAAGCGGCTTCCGCTCCGCGAATGACCGGACCTCCCGAAGCCGGATTAATGCTAATAAGCGGCCGTCGCAACCCCCTTTGAGCACGTGTCAAATGCCCCCACAAAAGCAGATGGAGAGAAGAGGTGCGCAGAAACGAGCATTCCAAAAGTTATGAGTCACGGATTCTGCATGAGCCGGATTATTTTCAAGAGCGCCCGGAGCTTGCAGATGGATGGAACTGGTTAATGCCGGAGATTTGTAGCGAGGCGTTTAGTTGGGCTCTGCTCTGCTTTGTTTGTGAAATGACTGAAAGAACGGAGTATGTACGGAATTCGTTGCCGGATTTGTGCAGGAGGAGTAGAAGAGTCGCACGAACGTAAAGTCGAATGGCGGCAATCTGGGCATTTTAAGTAGATAGGGAAATATGGAAGCGGAAGAAATTTACGCTCAAGGCGGTGGTAGAAATATTTGAATCTTGCCAGCTTTATAATGAATAACAGGTTGGACTTGAACGTTTGATAACATATGCACGATTACGTCTTGAATCTGTATGTATGATTCATACTAGAAATTATATGACAAATTTGAATTTATATGAAACAATTCCTAATTTAACAATGATAAAATAGTTATTTAAATAAATGTTAATTAGTTGGAAATTTTTAAAAGAAACAGTGATAAACTTTGTTTTTCATCATAATCCATTTGTATTCAGTAAAGGTGTTCTTGACCAAATAATGAAATGGTGTTCAACTAAAGGACTTCGCAGTAGCATATTAGGCCATATACACGTAGCTAAGAGATCGCTACTTCTTTTATTTTGCCAACGCAGATAAGTGATACCAACTAACGTCTAGCTGAAGTATTCGCAAACTCTTATAATAAGACATCCCTAGATGGGAGCAGAAGTGGCTGAACTCGTGGGCTCTTGCTCTTGATTCTCTCTATCACAGAGGGGCCCCGACCACGTGACTCGCACCATGATCTTCTGATTCATTCCCTCAATACTGTAATAATACTTAGTAACTACTTTCTCCTCTCGTCTATCTGTAAATAGTCTGGCAGGAGAATAGGTAGTGGTTGGCGCTAATTATGAGTCCCTCTCTATGATGTGTAGATATCTCAGTATTCCTCTATAGGATATCCCCGCTATGGTGGAGGTGAGGAGTTAATTGAGCTATACCCCTGTTTCCATCCCCTAATGTCGGTTGCGTTTTGCAGTGATTTGCGACGCAGCCAGCATTATCGCATATATTTCCCTGATTTTTATTATTACATTATCGTGTCAGTGAGTATTTAAAGAAAAGTTAATTATTCACTAATCATAAAAAAGGCATTACTGAAATTCACGCATTCTTTACTGAGACCCTGGCATGCGCTCGACCTAAGACCAGATTATCTATTGGCCTAAACCGTGATCCTCAGACAGGTTAAGGTCCAACTAGATATCAAAATAAATTATCAATGGCGTTAGCTCATACAGAAGAAATGACATTCTCAAAATTCAAATTAATAAATTACGACTGGAAACGCGCGTTATAAAACATGTTATTCTCTCAGTTACGTTCATGTCTAGTAGCATTTAATATTGGTTCAATATTGCACCAATATTGTATATCTTGACATTACATTGGAAGCATTTTCAATGTAACCCCAATATTGAGCAAATATTGGGGTTACATTAGCTTCCAATATTGGCTAATATTTCCATTACATTATTACGCCAATATTGGTGTTATATTGGAAATATTAGCCAATATTGGGCCAATTTCGTCAAAATATCCGCTTTTTTATATTGGTCCAATATTGAAGCCAATAATTAGCCAATATTGAATTGCTATTACGTAAAAAGGTAATTTTGATGCGATAATACAGTCAATTTATTGTAAAGAAGTTCAAAAAGAGTAAATAAATAAAACAATTTACAAGTTTGAGTTTCATCTTATTGTTTTCATCAATGTTATTATATTTTAGAATATTTTTATCATTTTTAAAAATACACGCTCACGCCCTGCCGCTCACTTTGCTGCTCATACACTCGGGTGTATCGGGCGACCTGGGCCTTCTACACACGCACATGCACAAAAAAAAAAATTGAAAAACATTATTGTCATAATTAATTTCAGTTTTTTTCAATGTTATCACTTTATTTTAGAATTATTTTATTTTCAAAGAAGGAACCCCTGAGAATAAAATTAAAGAAAAAAAATAATTTTGTGTTTTCTTATCCACGATATTATGTCTTTCAGAATCTTAAGCGATTCATATAAATGTGTTCACTTAAATTAGTTCATTGTTTAATAACATAAAACGAGGGGGAGGGGGAGGCTCAAAATTCTTAATCCGACGCTGGCTCGACCTAAAAACAATAACGTCTCAATTTTTACTCGATCCATCTCTCTTCTTTCCCGTCTCGATCCACTTCTCCCGCACGGGTTATTAATTTTTGAGCACTGCGCGAGGACGACTGATAATTAAAACAGATCGCAGCCATTATCTATTCATTAGGGGCGCACCGCAGCGCCAATTAATGCACCGCCCCTTTCTCTCTCTCTCTCTCTCTCTCTTCCTACAGCCCCGTACGTGGACAAAATACATTGACTGCGTGTTTGCTTGCTCCCTGCATGTTATGGCTTAAAAAAAGGGAAGAGGAAAATGTTTTATTGCCCAGTCCTCTCCATTGCGTAAGCGGATTAAGAAATGCCTGGTGGACGTTTCTCTTTAAGTCTTGTTCCGAGAGTGTGGAAGAGTTATGTCCACCACTGTAAGGAACTGTTAAAGATCATCTCGACGTTATTTAGTTTCATACAAGGATTAAATTTGAATTTTTAAATATGTATTATCCTAATGTCTAATATATGTTTCGGTCATGAAGGATAAAGAGGTTTCTGTAAACCCTCCATAGTTTCGGTATAAATGTTGTTAATTAGAAATTGTGAACAAACAATACCCTGATTTTGTCGGTTATTTCTGCTGGTGGAGAATTATGTAAATTATTTGTTGTAGTAGACTAACATTGTTTAATAATATGAAATTATAATAAAATAATTAAATACTAGTATAATATTATTAATTGTAATAAAATTATTAATATATATATATATATGTATATATATATTATCTTTTAATTATAAATGTAAATAGAAAATGTGTTTTATTGAAATGAAAAAGATGTATCTTTAATATTAAACGTAATGTAAATAAACTTTTTAAGCATAAAAATCTGTTGAAATTTACTGTTTAAAAATTTATTGTAATGAATTCAAAATATAAACAAAAGTTTTGATCTGCAAAAGTTAATAATAATTGTAGCATACAAGGTTAATGTATAAATATCAGCTGGCAAAATATAGCCTCGCCAGGGTAAAAAGATAGAGCATTTGCAGCAGCATATGCAAGAACATGTCTCACAGAGAGTCAGTTGCCATCTCGTATATGCTTTAACTAACGAAATATTTATTTTTGCTGACTAACTTAGGCAGCTGTGTAAAGAACGCATAAAAGGAGTTTGCTCTTTCGAATTTTTCTATCCTTCTTTAAGCGGAGAAGCAACTCATGGACTTCCAAAACAGAGTAATATATCTGTCAGTCAAAGGTAGAAAACCCAGTCATATTGTTGATTGTTTAGATGCCTCTATGCGACAGTTCGCAGACGATCAATAATTAGTAGCTGATTGAATCCTTCGTAATGGTCTATGAACTGGGTCTAGGATGTTCCTAGACCATGGTGTTTAGAAACAACAGAAGTAAAGAAGGAGAATATTTCTCGAATTCTTACTTTGGGTAGCAAAAGGCCATCACGGATTATCTAGGAATGCATCAAGGTTTCAGGAGAGAATTTAGAAATTATCTGAATGTAGTTTGATGATATCGGGGGGTTCTAGGTACAGATATGGGCATGAGACCGAGTTAGAGGTGAGATGGAGCAATGCAACTGGAGATTGCAGAGATCGCTATCTTTCAAGCTGAGCTAAGATAACATTACTTCTTACAGAAAAATATGCACCAAACTTCAAACACCTTACATGTTCTCCACCGAGTGAGATACTTATTGATGTAGATAGATACTTTAAATTAAATAAAAGCTTATAACTGAAACATCCATCTGAGGACTTGCATCTCCTTTACTTATCCGGAACATCCCGCCGATACTTTACTCACGCATGAGAAAGAAAAATGCTCAATTTTAACAAAGGGATTGAGTATACCGTCCTCACTGAGGATTCACTTTATATGGCGAATTACATATCACGCAAGATTTCAGGTAACATCCGAGACCATAGGGTGTTACAAGAAATTTGAGTGAAATTTTACCGAAAAGTTACAACTTAAAATGTGTAAATGAATAAATTCCTATAGTTAAATTTTAACTAATGTTAAAATCATCGATCTATCTGAATACATCAATAGGAATTATTAACATGCAAATATATACCACTGTGTGTAATATATTTGACTGTTGCAGTGACAAAGAACAGGCTCTGCAAGCAAAATAACTTTTCCATAACAACATGAAACAAACTATAGGAAGCTGTCTAGAATATGCTGAACTTACGAAAGTACTTTAAAAAACTTGAAGAGTTCACATCAACAATAAGAGCTTGCAATTCCGTTTCAGCAGTTCATTGGGAGAGCGTTGCCTGTCTGGTGTGAAAATTCGCGGTTCTAGTTCCGGCTGGTACAGCAAGGTTCTCTACAATAGCGCCCGAAGAAATTAATCTTACAGATTAGTGCAATGATGTCAGAATCTGAATGTGACCCTAGTACGACTAGCAGTGTATTGTAAGATATTGAACGTCGATTTAAAATGGGGAGGCTAACGACTACGGAGAAAGATAACTTAGAAAACAACAAGAAAGATCAATCATGCATAAAGCATTGATTATGAAACACTTCATCGAAAGAAATCGTCCTTCTCTTTGTAAAATCAATGAATATTTCATTCATATCAGCTATGCAGACTCCATGAGCTAAATAATTTTGCGTTAAAGATATGTAGCAATTCTTATACAACTCATTCTACATATTTTGCTGTTTACATTTTCCATCAGTGAAAAATCGGCGTCGTTGTAGAAATAATCAAATTGGGATGATCATTTAAACTCAAATATATTGTAATTGCGTTGTTTCAGTACGTAGATGCGCAGAATTTAAGCAAAAATAAAGCGGTTTTAGGACGGATACAGCACTAAATATGAATGAAAAAGAACTTTAAAAATCACGATTTTGGCACAAGATGAATGTCATATTTTATTTTGAAGTGGGTCACGTGATCTCTTCATATAAGAGGTGTAATTATTATTTTAATTTTTATTTAAAAAACTACTGAATATATTTTGCTGAATTTTTTTTTTTATATATTATGGAATAATTTGAATATTTTCTAAAATTTTCGAAGTAATTTGTGAATTTTAAATTTGCTTAAAAAATGTTTTAAAAATTAGGTCCATAGGATTCAATGTATTTCATTTTTTCAACCCGGGTTCAATCTAAAACTAATTGAGTGATATTATTCATTTTTATTCCCATAGGTCCCACAGACCGTCTAAACAACATACTAAAATGTCATTTTGATTAAGTCATTTTTACGGCAGTTATCGTGCTAACGGACAGACAGACAGACAGACAGACAAAATGAATAAAGTCATAAACACTTTTCAACTTAGTTGTAAAGTGTTAAAAATAGCATCATGAAGCTAACCTGTCAATAAAAATAGCAGGCGGTGATCAGTCCGATTGTCCAGTTTTACACCAATCTGACATTAGAAAAAGGAGAATCCAGAATCCACTTCGACGACGAAAGCTTGCAATACCATCCCTGTAAGACGTCAACTGGCCAATACGAATATCCGCGGTTTGAATTCCATCTGAGACAGCAAGATTCTTTACAGATTTTATAATTCCTAAATGAAAATAACACTAGAGATGACGACAAATTATAAATGATAATTACTTTATATCTGAACTCGTCACTTTTAATAGTGAACCTACCAAATAACCCACTAAATAACAAAATACTAAGAAAAACTACGTTAACGAAGTACTAATCTTGATTGAATTATGATCACAAATTGCTGACCTTGAAGAGTATTAGTTTATTAGCGTTCTGACGACACTTCAGCCGAGTCGAAGATTGATCCCGAATCTCTTGGCTTGTATTCAAAATAACGGCTACAGTCAAATAATTAATTAAACCTCCTTACAAACACTTAATAAAACTCGAAAATTCGACAATTCAAAATAGCGTGCATCAGATAGAAGTAAATATAGTCCGCCAATCAATATTAATTTTCTAATCACTATATCGTTGCAGTTTTCTTAAAGTATGTGTATATCCTACAGCTCGGAGAGACTAGCTTACTGAAGTGGTGAATTTACAGCGCAAACTGCTGAAGGTAGAAACTTGAAATTTTGCATACGCGTGGAACTGGACCTACGATAAAATCTGAAATCTTTGCATTTTATTCAAAGCATTTATAAATATCGGAATTTTTTGTTACAACATTCTTCCATCTATAATTAAAAATAATTATTCGAAAAATTGAAAACCTTCTCTTGATCCGACTAGTTTGAGAATTAACAGACCTTTGACGTTTATTGATAAAAAAAATTATGCCAAATTTTATTCGATTGTTTTAGTTTGTTCCCAAGATATTGTCAGCACTGACTCACATCATTTAATAAATGATGGATTCCTATACGGGGATGCTTACATCCTGTAAATTCATCAACATCCGAGGTCGGATTTTTTCTACCCCAGTTCAATACTTCCCTTAGTGTGCTGTAGGGACTGTAATAGTTGTCAATAAAACTCTTTATTAGTAGAATATTAGTCAAAGAATATCAGTTAATAAATATCTCCAAAATCCGTTTATACATTTAGTTATTTGCTTCGTGTTGTTTTACTAATAAAATGTTCTATCTAAAAAAAATATTGATAATATTTCAACATTTTATAGTTTACTTTTCTAAAAATACAGCTCTAAATTAACAACTCTTCTAAAAATACAGCCTCGAAACTAAAAATACAGCTCCGAATTACAGCTTTTACATGGATCATTGTATTATTGCTTCGAAGCTAAAAATACAGCCCCAAATTACAGCTATTGTATGAAACATTGTATTACAGCTCTAAAGATAAAAAAATATCTGATGTGGGCAACATATTGACTTTCGTATTATAATGCAATGAATTTACTACTTTTACAGTAAATAAAAATGGGTTTATATTATAGTTGATACTTATATTCTTTCCAAGATATTGAATTTTCGGCAATTATTCGTCATTTTCATTGATTTAAAGTCATTTTTATCCATTTGGCGAGATTTTCGTTAGTTTGGTAACATTTCAAAAAATCGCCAAGTTGGCGACATTTCGAGAAATTCGTCGCCAAAATCTCGCCAAATGTTATGGATGGAGAAATAAGTTATTCGTATAGTGGGTAAATGACTATTGGCGTTCAAATACAAAAGTATTACTCAAAGTATCTTTTCTCATGAATGGAACGAGCTAGATCCACGAGAATGATGTCAACAAATTGATCGGATGATATTACATATGAAAGGTGAACCTGTTTCTCAACAGTTAATATTTTTTTTAATTTATGGGATTTTTGAAAAATTTACTTGAAAAATGTGCAATATCTCAAGAACGGTTGGTTCATGCTAGCGTTCTAAAGTTTATGTCAATCGTTTTCTAAGGAAAAATTACATAAGAAATGCTTATTTGCGTAACTTTATTAAAGGTTTAGATTTTTTGATGATTTTTTCAAAATTTTACTCGAAAATTTAGGGGGGTTCTGAACATTCGATTACGTTTAAAAACAATAGGCTTCCAGTATTCATAGATTGCGAATCGCTCCATTCGTTCGTGAGATATCGTCTCCACAGACTCACCCCCCCCCCACACACACACACACACACTTTCACACACACACACACACACACACAGAAATCACTTCAATGTTCGATTCGTGATCAGGGATGCTTGAAACGTGCTCTCCCGTCGAAAACTCGAATTCGAATTTTCGACACCGTCACTATACTTTCCTTATACATTATGTATATAAGGAAAGTAATATAATTCCGAATTAAAGATTTTCTAAAAGTACAGCTATTAAAAAAAATCTTCTTTTCTATTAATCAGCTTTTCTGAAAGCAGCTTTTCTAAAAATCAGCTTCTCTAAAAATCACCTTTACTGAAAATACAACTTTTCTAAAAATCACCTTTTCTAAAACTACAGCTCCGAAAACTATCAGTACAGAACACATCGGAAACAAGTTCATACATTTAGTTATTTGTTTCATATTATTTTACTAATGAATATTTTCTTCAAAGAAATATGGATAACATTTCAGCAATTTATAGTTTACTTTCCTAAAAATACAGCTCCGAATTCTTCAAACAATTAATTTAAAAATAAATTATAATCAAAAAACATTGAATTGACCTAAGGTAATCGTAATGCATTATATTTCCCTCAGTATTGAAATCACTTTCCGTGGGTTTTATTTATTTATTTTTTATTCCATTTTTCTCTATATTGCCATAGTTGGGATTTGTTCCTCTTACACTAAGGACCAATTTTGAATAATATGAGATTTGCGTAATGATTATTTTGAGAATCATTAGGTCTGATATGTCTGGGTTATATTTTTCTTATACGTCTGGACTCTTATAAAATTGCATACCAGTGATGTTTTGCTAACTAAAAGATATTATTCTTGAGGTACTTATACATAATTCAGCCTCGAAACCGGCGATAACGCTAGTATAGTTTATAGTGACGAAGTTGTGGAGATTGTATAGAATTTGATCTTTATCTCCTAGATAAAACGCGCAATGCCGTTACATATTAAGAAAGCATTGGCCATTAGAATCCAGTTTTTAATGTATCATGAATATGATATAAATTTTTGTACATATGCTACATGCATCATATATTTACCAAATACAATAAAAAATGTCGAAAATTTTTAACTAAAACATTTTAAAATTTAAAAATGCTCCCCAAAATATTGCACACTAATTTTTATTACTTTCCTTATATACATAAAGTTTAAAGAAAGTATTGTGACTGAAGTGAAAATTCGAATTTGAGTTTTCGACGGGAGAGCACGTTTCAAGCATTTCTGATCACGAATCAAACATTTTTGAAGTGATGTTTGTGTGTGTGTGAAAGTATGTGTGTGTGTGTGTGTGTCAGTGAGCCTGTGGAGACGATAACTGACGAACGAATGGACCGATTCGAACGAAATTTGGAACAAAAATCACATTCCGCAAACACTGAAAGCCTATTGTTTTTATACGCAATCGAATGTTCAGAACCCCCCTAAATTTTCGAGTGAAATTTTGAAAAAATCGTCAAAAAATCAAAACCGCTAATAAAGTTACTCAAATAGACATTTCTTATGTAATTTTTCATTAGAAAACGATTGACATAAATTTTAGAACGCTAACATGAACCGTTCTTGAGATGTTGCACATTTTTCAAAAAAAATATCAAAAAGTCTTATAAAATAAAAAAAAATATTTCCTATTTAGAAACATGTTCACTTTTCCTATGTAATACCATGCGATAAATTTGGTGACATCATTCTCGTGGAACTAGCTCGTTCCATTCAGGAAAAAAGATACTTTGAGTAATACTTTTGTATTTGAACGCCAATAGTCATTTATTTACGGCAGTTATCCTGCTAACGGACAGACCGACAGACAGACAGACAGACAGAATGAACAAAGTCATAAACACTTTCCAACTGTGTTGTAAAGTGTTAAAACAAAAAAGATCATTCATGCATAAAGCATTGATTATGAAACAATTTCCAACTTCAATGCAATTTTATTTAAACATCTCTAAAATGTGCGATACATTCATTAGTAATATTTTTAAAATTATCACAATACTACATTAAGTTATTGCATTTGAAAACTTAAAACTTCGTCGAAAAAAATGAACTTCATTCAAATGACGGCATTGAAACATAAATTGCCTGTTTTAAACATCTCTAAAATGCGATACTTTCCTCTGTAATTTTTTTTAAATTATCATAATACTACAATAATTTATTATATTTGAAAGCTTTATCGAAAACAAATGAATTTTTTCAAATGATGTCATCGAAATATAAATCGGCTGGCTCTTTAAATAAAAGCAGCATTTCGATCATAAACATTTTTCCATTCATTTCATTCATCACATTACTATAGTAATAAATTTTATTTAAACTTAAAATCGTGGAGGTACAAATAATTTAACTCTATTCTCATAATTCCATCAAAAAATCGTTTGCTTCTCTGCAAAATCATAGATTGTTTCATTCATATCAGCTATATAGCAGACTCCATGGACTACATAATTTTGTGTTAAAGAAATGCAGCAATTCTTATACAACTCATTCTACATCTTTTGGTGTTTACATCCTCCATAAGAGAAAAGTAGGCTTCGTTGTAGAAATAATCAAAGTTGGATGATCATTTAAACTCAACTATATTGTAATTGTGTTGTTTCAGGATGTAGATGCACAGAATGTAAGCAAAAATAAAGCGGTTTTAGGACGAATGCAACACTAAATATGAATTAAAAAGAGCTTTAAAAATCATAATTGTGTCAAAATCACGATTTTGACACTAGATGGATGCCGGGCGCGGTAGCCCATTGGTTAGCGCTCTGGAGTTGCACTCGGTAGGCCCGGGTTCGATTCCAGCCACTGCCAAAACTGCCGCCGTGTTCACGCGGAGTACGATCAAGTTAAACATGTGGGTCCGTAAGTCCTTCCGAGAGGTTGGTGGTAGGGGAAGGAGGGTACAGTCCCTGTGGATGCCTCCCCCACTGGGTTCCGGTCTAAATTGGGTGGCACTTCCCGGCTGTCCAAACAGTTACCTTGCACCTTTCTGGTAGGTCGGACGGTCTGAGTCTCAACAACAAGATGGATGCCATATATTATTTTGAAGTGGGTCACGTGATCTCTTCATATAAAGGATGTAATTATTATTTTAATTTTTATTTAAAAACTACTGAATATATTTTGCTGAATTTTTTTATATATTTTATGGGGTAATTTGAACATTTCCTTAAACTTTCGAAGCAATTTATGAAATTTAAATCCGCTTAAAAAATGTTTGAAAAATTAGGTCCCATAGGGTTCAATGTATTTCATTTTTTTAACCCGGGTTCAATCCAAAACTAATTGGGTGATATCATTCATTTATTTTCGCATAGGTCCCACAGACCGTCTGAAAAATATACTAAAATTTAATTTTGATAAAGTCATTTTTACGGCAGTTATCGTGCTAACGGACAGACAGACAAACAAACAGACATACAGACAGAATGAACAAAGTCATAAACACTTTTCAACTATGTTGTAAAGTGTTAACAATGTCATAAACACTTTTCAACTATGTCGTAAAGTGTTAAAAAGTCATGAACAATTTTCAACTGTGTTGTAAAGTGTTAAAAATGAAAAGAATTAACCTTTACTACTGAAATTTTCAAGACCCTCTATGGCGTAAAAGGTAATTCGGAATGAAATGGAATGGTGTTTCGTGATGTGTTATAGAATTTATGCTATAATTCTGTATCGATCATATGAGGTTTCTACAGCTTTATACCAATTAAAATATTTTTTTAAGCTTGGGATATAATAATAACCGATAAGAGATAGAATTATATAATATTTTGCTGCTTTCTTTATTGTCTATATTTATTTGGTTTAATTACTACTATGGCATTTCCGTCGATATCTGTAAAATGTAGATATTAATAGCAAGATGAGAACAAGATATACATTATGGATGATAATAAATCCTTTTGTAAATAGTTAGTAATTTTACTATGCAATTGTATGATACTTTGGTGGTTCTATCGTAATCGTGATGAAAAAACTCGCCTTGAAATAGAATCAGAAATAATGGCATTAACGTCGATGTCTGTAAAACATAGATATTAGTTTGATGTGTATCAGAAAGATGAGAACAAGATATACATTATGGATGATATTAAATCCTTTTGTAAATAGTTAGTAAATTTGCTATACAATTGTATAATACTACTGGTGGTTTTATCTTAATCGCGATGAAAAGACTCGTCTTGAAATAGAACCAGAAATAATGGCACTTTCGTCGATGTCTGTAAAATATAGATATTAGTTCGATGTGTATCATAGAAAGATGAAAACAGGATATACATTATGGATGATATCAAATCTTTTTGTAAATAGTTAGTAAATTTGCTATGCAATTGTATGATACTACTGGTGGCTTTATCTTAATCGTGATGAAAAAACTCGTCTTGAAATAGAACCAGAAATAATGGGATTTTCGTTGATGTTTGTAAAATATAGATATTAGTTCGATGTGTATCATAGAAAGATAAAAACAAGATATACATTATGGATGATATCAAATCTTTTTGTAAATAGTTAGTAAATTTGCTATGCAATTGTATGATACTGCTGGTGGTTCTTTCTTAATCGCGATGAAAAAACTCGTCTTGAAATAGAACCAGAAATAATCAATTCAAGATAAAAAAAATGTAGTTGTCAGTGTGCTTTTGTGAACACATTAGATGGATGATTCTCCTTTAAAACGAGCCTCAGAGCGTTTTCATTTACATTAATTTCCTTCTTTTTCATCACCTGGCATTTAGAAAGATTGTAATTTGTTCTTGACATGTGTGTTCACTTCTAGATGGATTGCCCTGCTAGAGTTATGTATCCCAATTAAGTGTTTATTTAAAAGGGGCGCTCATTTATTATATAAAAAAAGTGAATCCTGCGGGTATTCTGTCTTATAATTGGTTAAACAATAACAGGTTAAATAGAAAAAAGTAAACAGAATTTGCTGCAACGTCTTTAAATAATAAGTTAAATAAATTTACATCTTACCATGTGCAATAAATATGTGACATAAGAGATCTATCTAACTCCATGGATCAATTGATTTTAAATCACTATTAATTCAAGCTTTTGTTTATGACAAGTATTTTTTTTTCTTTTTAATTAAATATTAGAATCCACGAAAATGTATTTTTACAGAAAGATACCGATTTAATAGCTCACCATTATAAACTCTACATTTCACTACTCTCTCATTGACGTCGCATGCGAGCGTGCTCCATCTGGTGGAGGCCGTTTCAAAAACGCCATTTTGGTCATTATTTCAAGAAATAAACATTTTTCAATATCGTGGTCTATATTTTTGATAAAGAAAACTCAAAATTTATACAATATTTTCAACGAATTATTAAAGTTTTTTTGTTTATTTACGCGGTTTATGAGGCAGTTTCAACCTTCATTAAATTTAAAATATTTCAATTAAAATTATTTCAATAACTTTAAATATTTAAGACCATTAATTAATGTAATACCTTAAAAAATTCGAAACTTTTCAAACAATAAAAAATGTTTTTAACATATCGTAAATAATATTAATATAAATGGCAGTGAAGATATAATCTATTTGATAAAAATATGTTCTAGATAAATTAATTTAAATTTCAACGTAAATTAAATTATTGTATTCTTTTTAAATTAAAAAAATATGTATTTACTTTTTTCACCGTTTAAATCTCTTTGCTATTAATTAATTAATTAAATATTTGAACTTCACTAAACATATTATAAAATTTTAATCAAAATAAATTAATTAATTTTTTACGAATTAAATGCTATATATTTCATTAAGTTCTATTTCTATTTAACTAATATAAATCCATCCATCGGCTGCTTACTATCTAGGTTAATAAATGTATCATTCAGAACAAGTGAAGGTGAAGGTTTACTAGGCAAATATACCACTTATAGTATTTTTATTCCACCTCACTTATGACTTTCCTCATATATATAATGTATAAGGAAAGTATTGTGACGGGGTTGAAAATTCGAATTCGAGTTTTCGACGGGAGAGCACGTTTCAAGCATGCCTAATCACGAATCAAACATTTTTGAAGTGATGTCTGTGTGTGTGTGTGTGTGTGTGTGTGTGTGTCAGTGAGTCTTTGGAGACGATAACTGACGAACGAATGGACCGATGATTCGAACAAAATTTGGTACAAAAATCACAATCCGTAAACACTGGAAGCCTATTGTTTTTATACGCAATCGGATGTTTAGAACCCCCTTAAATTTTCGAGTGAAATTTTGAAAAAATCGTCAAAAAATCAAAACCGCTAATAAAGTTACGCAAATACACATTTCTTATGTAATTTTTCATTAGAAAACGATTGCCATGAATTTTAGAACACTAACATGAACCGTTCTCGAGATTTTGTACATATTTTAAAAGAATTATCAAAAAGTCATATAAAATAAAAAAACATTTCCTATTGAGAAACATGATCACTTTTCATATGTAATACCATGCGATAAATTGGGTGACATCATTCTCGTGGATCTAGCTCGTTCCATTCATGAGAAAAGATGCTTTGAGTAATACTTTTGTATTTGAACGCCAATAGTCATTTATCTGCTATAAGAATTACTTATTTCTCCGTCAATAACGCTTGGCGAGATTTTGGCGGCGAATTTGGCAGAATGTCGCCAACTTGGCGACTTTTTAAATGTTGCCAGATTAACGAAAATATGGCTAAATGGATAAAAATGGCGCTAAATTAATGAAAATGACGACTCATTGCCGAAAATTCAATATCTTGGAAACAATATAAGTATCTACTATAAGAAAAACCTATTTTTTTTACTGTGAAAGTAGTAAATTCATTACATTATATAAGGAAAGTCGTGTTGCCCACATCAGATTTTTATATATGTAGTGTGGCTTGTAAAGTATACAAAATTAATGTTCATTTTTATATACAGCTGTAATATATATTTAAGAAATGTACATGTTCTGGGAGCTTTGAGCATTAAAGTTCAAATGTTTTCAAATATCTTAAGTAGAACATCATATAATATCGCATGATTAACTAGTTATACAAGTATTTATGACAATATTTCTTATACCACGCATACTTATATCATATAGCAGCTTATACTAATACACATATCCAGAAATACAAGATAATTAAATGTCGAATTTTAATTCCTGTCGAATTTTAATTAATTAAACATGTGATGCCCCAATGGATAACAAATATGGTCTGATTTAGGTGAATTCATTTGAGTTATAAATATATCTGATGTGGGCAGCACATGGCTTTCCTTATAGCATGCAATGAATTTACTACCTTTACAGTAAAAAAAAAATTGAATATTTTTATAGTAGATATTCATATTCTTTCCAAGATATTGAATTTTTGTCAATGAGTCGTCATTTTCATGGATTTAGCGTCATTTTTATCCAGTTGGCGAGATTTTCGTTAATTTAGCAACATTTAAATAAGTCGCCAAGTTGGTTACATACTACCAAATTCGTCGCTAAAATCTCGCCAAGCGTTATGAGTGGAGAAATAAGTTATTCTTACAGCAGATAAATGACTACTGGCGTCCAAATACAAAAGTATTACTCAAAGTATCTTTTTTTATGAATGGAACGAGCTAGATCCACGAGAATGATGTCACCAAATTTATCGCATGGTAATACATATGAAAAGTGAGCATGGTTCTCAATAGGTAATATTTTTTTTTATTTTATATGACTATTTGAAATTTTTTTTGAAAAATGTGCAATATCTCAAGAACGGTTCATGTTAGCGTTCTAAAATTTATGTCTATCGTTTTCTAATGAAAAATTACATAAGAAATATCTATTTGCGTAACTTTATTAGAGGTTTTGATATTTGACGATTTTTTCAAAATTTCACTCGAAATTTTAGGGGGGTCTGAACATCCCATTGCGTATAAAAACAGTATGTTTCCAGTGTTTACGGATTGTAATTTTTGTACCAAATTTCGTTCGAATCGGTCCATTCGTTCCTCAGTTATCGTCTCCACAGGCTCACTGACACACACACACACACACACACACACACACGAAGAGATATCACTTCAAAAATGTTCTATTCGTGATCAGGGATGCTTGAAACGTGCTCTCCCGTCGAAAACTCGAATTCGAATTTTCGACCCCGTCACAATACTTTCCTTATACATTATTGTATATAAGGAAAGTAATAATGATTTATAAAATTTGACAGTTGTAAAAGAAGTTCTGGAGTAGATATGCGAATATTTTATCATGTATGATCACAGTTTAAACAATCTTGGTGATATTTAAGGTACTGCAAATAAATTGTCCATATTACAAAATTTGCCGGAAAATATAAACAGAACACCATGATCATTATAGTTCATCATAAACATGGTTTAAGTTTATAAACAGCAACTTTTGTTAATATCTTGAATTCCTTTAAACTAATTTTACACATATTTAAAAAAATCTGTTGTATTCCACATGATAGTACTGCCGTCGTGGAATCTAACATATATAGCAACATTTGAACATTTAAGAAACAAAAATCTGATGTGTGTGTGGGTAGCACATGACTTTCCCTATATAATGCAATGAATTTTCTACTTTTACTGTAAAAAAAAAAAAAAATAGGTTATCCTTATAATCAATATTTAAATTATTTCCTAGATATTGAATTTTAGTCAATTAGTCGTCATTTTCATTGATTTAGCGTAATTTTTATCCATTTGGCGAGATTTTCGTTTATTTGGCAACATTTAAAAAAGTCGCCAAGTTGACGACATTCTGCCAAATTTGTTGCCAAAATCTCGCCAAGCGGTATGGACGGAGAAATAAGTTATTCTTATAGCATATAAATGACTATTGGCGTTCAAATATAAAAGTATTACTCAAAGTATCTTCTATCATGAATGCAACGAGCTAGATCCACGAGAATGATGTCACCAAATGTATCGCATGATATTACATATAAAAAGTGATCATGTTTCTCAACAGTTAATATTTTTTTTTAATTTATGGGATTTTTTGATAAATTTATTTGAAAAATGTACAATATCTCGAGAACGATTTATGCTAGCGTTTTAAAGTCTATGTTAATCGTTTTCTAAGGCAAAATTACATAAGAAATATCTATTTGCGTAACTTTATTAAAGGTTTTGATTTTTTGATGATTTTTTCAAAATTTCACTCGACAATTTAAGGGATTCTGGACAGTCGATTGCGTTTAAAAGCAATAGGCTTCCAGTATTCACAGATTGTAATTTTTGTATTTTTTTCATTCGAATCGCTTCATTCATTCGTGAAATATCGTTTCCACAGCTTCACTGACACACACACGTACACACACACTTTCGCACAGACACACACACAGACATCACCTCAAAAATGTTTGATTCGTGATCAGGGATGCTTGAATCGTGCTCTCCTGTCAAAAACTCGAATTCGAATTTTCGACCCAGTCACAATACTTTCCTTATACATTATGTATATAAGGAAAGTAATAAACTTTTAACAATCAAACTCGACAAAAGTAAATTACTTGTTATTGGAAAAGTACTATTTCGCTTTAGATCTGTATGTGATAAAAGTTGCGGAAATTATTCAAAATCCAGTCAAAACTAAAATATCAATACATTATAATCCTCATCTAATTTATATACATGAGAGTTAAATATTAGAGGAAGGAATAAAATACTCACTGTAATATGATCCCATAAACTGCCTGAATTAAAAACAAACATTTTATTTTAGCTATATTTATTTACGTCTGAAACCATATATTTTATCTAGCTTAGAAAAATTAGCTCTAAAAACATGATGATAAACATTTGACGTCAAATAATGACTTTTACTTTAAGCTTGCGTCGGAAAACATATAACACTTGTGAAAACATTAATAGAAACGGGATTCGAGCATCCACCGATCTTTTTTTTTCCCCAAAGGGAAAAAAAAAATAAAAGAAATTGTCTCTTCTATACTGTCAACATCTGAAGTCTCCCCTTCTCCCTATTTCGAGTCGAAACTTAACAGGGATCTTTTTTTAACAACTCTCTCTTTCTCCTATCTCACATTTTTCTTCCTGATTCATCGGTCGTCTGCTTTGTCACTCAACTCTTCTCTTGGGCCACCCCTCCCCTAAGTGGCGGAAACAAGCGCTAAAAACAGATTAGTGCGTCTGAAACGAAAGGGAAAAAATAATGATAAACAAAACAAAAAACATCCCGGGCCGGGCAAGAAAACATTTATCCTACAAGTTGATAGAATGTAGTGACAACTCTGAGGATCTTTTCACTTATGTCTTCCGCTTCTCTATTTCGAGAACGGTGTAGTAGCAATTATGAAAAAATGGTGAAAAGAATTGAACATAATGTATAACAGTCAGCCGAGGATATATAAATCTTTTTTAATTAAGATCGCAAATACAACTGAATCCCAAACTGCAATTTACGGCATTTTCTGGAGATGCTAATGTTGTGGTTATTCTTCCACCTGCTACGTCTGTTCCGCTCGGTTGCATTCAAACAACCTTCAAACACAAAATTGCATGAGATAGCGCTAGATAGTTGAAAGTGGGCAAAATTGAACATTTGTTGAAACGATTTTCCTTTGCTAATGAATTACATACAAGAATTAAAATGAAAATTGCGTTAGTTATATCAACATTGCAATTACCTTGATAGGTAATAGTTCAGTGATAACTCTTAGGTGATCTTTTTTACTATGGCTGTCGCAACTGCCTATTTTTAGTGCAACAGTCAAGAAATTGATAAAATAATTGAAGATAATGTACAAAAATAGGTAGAAGATGTATAACTATATTTTTCAAATAATAAAAAACAAAACAAAAACATCCTGGCCGGGTCAAGAAGGCATTTATCTACAAGTTTATAGAATATGGTAGCAACTCTGATGAAGATAATGTATTAGAGAGAGAACAGAGGATATACAGATATTTTTAATTAAAAGCATAAATGCAGCAGAATTCCTAAACCTCGGTTCCCCATCTATTCTGGTTATTCTTCCGTATGCTAAGTGTTCCGCACAATTACAGTCAAATTACATTTGAGTCAAACTTTGCTGACAATTCACAAGACGGCACTATACAAGTTAAAAGTGGGTGCAATTAAACATTTGTGTAGAGACTCTCACCTGATAATGCATCTTACAAAATATTAAAAAAATATTAGTTTTTATTAGTTAGTATTATATCATCGATGTATTTGTCCTACTTGTTAATAGCGCACTGATAAATAACCCTTATATGATTTTCTCTGCTATGCACCTTTATTTTGAGAGCAATGGTCGTCACCAGCGGGAAAACAATTGTTGAAAGTGTTTAATGTAACATATAAGAGTAAAAGGTATATAACTATTTTTTAAATAAGAACGCTAGAAAATGTAGCAAAAATGCTTCTCACGGCCATTGTTATTGATATTATTGTGGAAGATATCAATCCATAACCTACATGTGCTTGTTCTGCATTTTAATTTCGGCAAACCCTAATCTACAACATTAACGTTTACCACCAACTCATCAGATGGCGCTACTGATAAAATCTTTGGAATATTTAACGGTGAGTTCAGGCACAGCCATTAATCTTTTTTCGTGATTGTATCGCTCAAAAACAAAATTAATGTTAATTTTAACTGGATTTTCACTTTTTTTTTATCGACGTTAAATGTGTGGAAAATTAGAGGTTACAGTAAAACATTATAAAAATTATAATAATATATTTTTTATAGATTTTTAAAGATCACAAAAACGGTTTTAAAAAGAAAAGGAAACATGTAATGTATATTTTTTACATTTCTGCATCGGCGATAATTAACACAACCCGATCTTAAAAAATTGTTAACACAAAAATACATTCTTTCACTTTCGTTGAGAACAAAAATTATGTTTTTTACTTCAATAGGTAATTTTTGGTAATTAAGAAAACTTATCAATTTCATTTCAGACATTACACCAAAGCACATGCTTATGCCCGTCATGTGCACATGCGTGGGATAAAGAGTGTGTGACTGGTGGTATACGAATTATACTCGTATTTGAATGCAGTAGTGATGTCACGTTGCAATGGAAATAGTTGTTGAAGTTGGAATAGCAGCCGTGCTGTTTTGTTCTATTTTTTACTGAGCGGTTTATTTACAGATGGCTCATTACTCTAGGAAGGCAAATATTTGAAACTAGCCAAGGTGTACGGCCACTATTTTATTGCTGTCACTTCTTCACATTAAAAAAAATATATTAGCAATCATTCACGTACTAATAAATAGAGATATTTTGTGAATAAGCTACACATTAAGTATTTATACAAAGTTTTGACAAAGTGTATATAATAAGAGTTATCCTGTGAATTGTATTCAAATAAGTGACATTTTTGTAATATATTTATTAATTTATTTCAACAATGAATGCTATGGAAGTGACCGCAATAAAATTGTGACCACTGGCTACGATACTGTAGCTAGTTTGGCATAATGACTGTCTATCCAGTTATAATACACCACATAGCAAAAATTACGATAAAAATATTTTCATGTTTGGCAAGAAAATATTTATTCTATTACTTTATATATTATTGTGACAGCCCTGAGGATATTTTTACTTATCCTTCCATTCTTCTATTTTAAGTGCGAAATAGTGGCATTTGTAAAAAAATCGTAAAGCGAAAAATAAATAAATATAATATATGAAAGTACATATGGAAGGGAAAATATTAATTTAGACCTCATTAAAGTATACAAAAGTTGCAATACTGCTTCTTTCAGTATTATCTAGAGATGTTAAGGTTGCAACTCAATAAAATACCATAGGAAACTTTGTATAGAATTTGAACGCATCTAAATATTCATCTTCAATGTGAATTCCACACTCCATTTGTTCTTCAGGTGACGCTACGAAATAAAAGGTATAAAATCTGGACATCGTGAATAATAGGGAAGACACTTCCATTATAGATAACCTGTTTTTTGTAATAATAAACATATTAAACAGAAATAACGGTTAAAAAAGATACTTTCGGCTTGGGTAAGGAATCATATTTCCAGAATGTTTATGAAACGTGTGTCATCTTTCAAGTTTTTTCTACTTATGTCTCCAATTTCACTTTCACTAGAGTGGTTTAAAGGGAATTTTTACAAATACACAAAAGTTTACGGAAGTTAAACGCACTTAAACATCCATCTTCAATGTGGATTTTACAATTCGTTCGTTCTTCAAGTGACGCTGCGAAATCTAAGTGATAAAATCCAAACATTGTAAATTGTAAAGAAGATTACAGATGAAAGTTCTGAAAAAAATAAATACGTTGAGTAAAATAGGCATAGATCTTATATCTATTAGGATATCAAAAAATTGCATAAATATTGTGAAACTACATTCTTCACTGTTTCTTTCTGGTAAGGGGATTGCTTTTAAATCATTTTCTTCTCACTTGTTATAAATGAATTAGCAATTCAAGAATTAAACATGCACTTTCATCACTATGATCACATGGTTCTATTGGTTTTCAAAATAAACATAACATGATGGAGGATATACTCACAGTATTTGTTCCAACGAATTGTAAACATATATTAAGGTACTTTTTATTATTTCGATTAAATTTTAATAGTTTACCATTATTCTCCCTACACGCAATGAATAGTTTGCACCATTTTATCTACTTAAGACATTTATCACATTGATCTTTGTAAAAGTATGTATAGTGAATATTTTTGTGTAGTATAATCATCAGTGATCCATAGCAATCGTGTAGCACAAGATGAATTCATTAACATTTTGTTGCCGAAATACTTAGTATCATTTATTGGTTTTAATTATAGAATCAGTTTGCTGACAAAAAAAAAACATAACGCCACACAGCAATTGCCTTATTAGCGCTATGATACCATTTCCGCTTTTGTTTGCAACTTGACACATATTTAACAGCTATTAATACACTTCGAAATATTGAAATTTACCACAACATCCCGAATTTTGTAACTGTCGATGTATATCCCTGCTCTATCAAAATTACAACTGCTTAATTACCTCTTTTGTCAAAAACTCACTGGGACAGTAAGCTATCTTGTGGTTGTAAAAACGAATAATCTACACAGCTGTTGTTAAAATTCTGGTCATAGTTCACAGACAAATCAATTTCGAATTCTGGAAAATTGTTTCAGTTATGAATTAAATAATTTTCCATTCAAATAATAGCAATCCAAGTAATTATTTTATTGTCATAAATTTTTGTTATATGAGTTAACAAAGCATATAATTAATTTATCTTATTTCTCTAGTTAGATATGCGTCGTAAAGGTATTTACAACCTCGAAGGAAAAAAACTCGACACCATTAGAAATAGGGCATAATATACACAATTTAGAAGCAAAATGACTAGTGATTGGTAGTGTATGTTTCACAATAAACCGGTCCGCTTTTGTTCTCTGACCGGTCCACTTTGTACATCGGTCCAATTGGCAAAACGTCCTGAAAGTAAAATTATTTATATCCCGATACGTAATCGAAAATTTTGGCAGCACTAGCAGACAAACTTATAAGATCAGGATAAAGGGGGGGGGGGGTACACCTCGAATCTCCCCATGACAACAGATACAGTTATAGTGGATACACAAATACAAGAAATTTTGCTCCAGGACACAATTTACGTTTCATTGATGCGAGTACTGTGCTCAGCGAGAGCAAAAAAATTACATACGAGTGCATCACATGGCACAAGAAGAAAACCAGGACATTATTAAATACCAACTAATACACACAATACAAGAAGAAGGCAGATCGTTTCGCAGGAAGCTTTTCGTCAGGCATATTGCTTTTGCCATATTATATGGCAAGAACCAGCTGAAAAAGCCCAGCTCAGGCGTATCTATAGAAGAATCCGGGATTTAAGAATAAATTTAAGATTAGTTCAAAACGCAGAAATACCCCCTCTCTAATTGAAGAATTCCAGAGTTAGGATTTATATTGCAATTAAAGATTTTGTGGCTTTTTTCACCATAATTTAGGATATTCCCAATTCATCTGCCTAAACTGAAATACAGTCTGCGCGACAAAAAAGGCTACGTCTTTACATTGTGAAAATTCTTCTAATAAATAGTTTTATTTCTAATAAAACAAAATTTTCTTTTTTCGAGATATTTTCGTCTAAACTAACTAGAAACGAAAATTTTCAATTTTCAATTCAGATTTTCTTGAAAATTTTCAGTTGGGAGGAAGACATAAAGACCCCACCACCACCACATCCCCCTTTTAAATACGTCCCAAATGGTATATTATGTTAGTTATCTATATAAATTATTTAACTTAAATGTATAACAAAAGTGGATTTCGATGGCAACTTTTGTTATACAATCGGAAAATATCACCGGACACCACTGGTATAGACATTGAAAGGAAAATAAAAAATGAATTTAGGACTGAAAACAGTTAGAAAATATTTAAACAAGACTTTTATATGAAAAACGATTTGGAATGCTCTGTAATTACAACAATATTCATAAATATAGAAATATTCAAGACAAAATATAACGTCTAATTTTGTTACAACTGTACAAATGTCAATATTTTGACAGATGTTGATCCGATGCTATTTGAAAGCAGCGTGGACATTTTATATCACTTTGGTTTGATGTCTCAGTGTTATAACTGAAACAATATTCATATGCATTTTTTTATAGTTGCAATCTTTTAACCACTTATATATCAATGTTCTTGAAAAGATTATTCTGCAATTCGATAAACCAAGGAATTTCATAAGAAATTCCAAGATTGGTTAGCACCCATAATGTTTCATTAAAAATTGCATCAATGTTTTCCAAATACGTACAGAAATTTCATTTCCAATGAGATGCAGATACTACTACATGGGGGGCACGCATTGTGCTATAGGAAGAGTACATCACCGGTTGAACTCAATGAAACCACTTTTTATTTATAATACCATCGCAAAAATGCACCGTTGCTGTTATTTCACTGGTAAAAAATCAACTAGAAACGTGTTAATCTCTGTACATATCTACACAAACCCATCTGGAAGTGTCGGATGAAATCAAAGACGACGAACATGCCGACAGCAGCGTAGACTGCTTCTTTCCACATTCCAAAACTCATTTCTCCACTCCCCTTGTATAATTAGAAACACCTTCCCATCCGTCTGCTGACAAAAAACACCTTTGACACCCGAGATTTGACAATCACTCCTTAGAGTAAACCAAACATCTTGCGCATTCTTGCCAAAGAGCTACGACCACACTCTCTCCTTCTTGTTCTTACATAAACACATCTATTTTAGAACTTTTTCCCGTCTGGCAGTGATAACATAACTTGTGTTTCTGAGAGCCGTCTCATTTAACAAAGATTTGGCACAGGAACTGCTAAAGGGGGGCGGAAAGGGCAATTTTCCCCTATCCCCGTGAAACCAAAGGGGTTAAGAATGGTACAACCTATTTTTAGTAGCTCATTAAAACAAGAGAAAATCGAAGAGATAGCATAATATCTTATGAGTATTCTATATTTAGTAAATAAAAAGTTAATGCTGATATTAATTAAGGTTTATCAGAAAAAGTGCCAGGTAATGTCTGAAGCTGTTTACCACCCCGGAAGTAATCCGTTGGTAAATATTTTACACAGAAACCTCGGGTGTAATATCAAGTTATCACACATAATTAATGCAGTGAAACTAAAAGTATATAGGGTCGCTAACTATTGTCTTTTTAAAAGATTTTTTTAATAGCTCTTTAAGAACAATTCTTGTGGCAATTAGACAGTCAACTATCTATCTTAACTATAACTGTAACCCCTATTGCTAAGGGTAAAGATGTATCATTCAGAAATATTTTCGTGTTGTACCCACCCATCCACATAGCCAAGAATTTAAAAAGATAGGATAATATTCCAGACCTTACTGCGCTCTCTCTTTAAAACTGCATTTTATCCATGTATTGCACATGTAGGTTCATATCGTTTTATATAATCATTAATTTGTTAAATGATGTTGTAAATGTTGTTATCAATAAAGAAAACTAGTCTACTTTCAGAAACATTTTGCTTTCTTTAAAAATACATTTTGCTTTCTTTAAAAATACATTTGCTTTCTTTAAAAATACATTTTGCTTTCTTTAAAAATACATTTTGCTTTCTTTAAAAATACATTTTGCTTTCTTTAATTATTATGATTCCTATTTACGTTTGTACAGTTGCACAATTTATTTTCCGAAACCCATTATTTCTTTTACTTTTGCTCATGACACCAAATGTTGTAATCTTGTATATTCAGAGTTTGCTTTTTACAGTGTTTTTGGTAATTCTTTCAATTTCTGCTGTTTTCTTCGTTTCATACACTCTTGGCTCTCTTGTTTTATGTGCATTGCTTTCAAATTGGCAATGCCAATCCAAATATGCGAGGCATGGGCATTTTTCTGTTGCCGAGTATTCCTCTGCTTCTACAGAAACAGCTGCTCTATTCATTTTGGAAAACATATAATATTTTTATGTCGAAACATTAAAAAATTTTACCTTTATAGTATGCTGTAATAACAAAGGGTACAGTTACATTTTACAGCAGTTTGAGCGATTCATTTTAACATTTCTAAAATAATAAACATAAAATACAAGTGAAATAACAAACCAATATAAAACAATATCCTAATTTGTAAAGTTGTGCATGAAAAGTATTGAATATCAATGCTATCTCGGACAAAATTATCTTTGTGCAATAGATGAGCCCCATTTAAATACCAACGATCTGTAGCGAAAAGTGGAAAGAGATGGCATTAAACTAACTCTTATTTGACTTTCAAGTCGGGGTACTTCTTCAAACCCCGGGACATCTGCCAAATCTTTTGATGACTGAAGACGAGAGGAGGTATTTTGTACTCAGTCCAAAGCGCCCTACCCAGTGATCTAATTTGTCCAGGGTAAAGTATAAAGTGCGATTGTTAGTTTGATGGGACTAAAAGAAAAGAAAGTGTGTTGAATTGATGGTTTTAGTTTCAGTTGTGTGACAGAAAGGAAATGAACAATGTTATTAATTATAACATGTTGTTGCTATATTTTAAAGTTGGTGATGCTGATTTAGCATTGAAAATCTTGAGTTAATGAGGATGTAAGTATATATATATACGTATAAACATTATATATATACATATGTATATATATATATATATACATATATATATATATATATATATATATATATATATATATATATATATATATATATATATATATGTGTGTGTATGTATGTATATATAGGCAAATTTGACAACACTGTCTCTGACATGATGTCTACTGCTCTCAGGAGGGTTGAGACACGGTGCAAAAATGCAGGTCTTACGGTTAATCCGCAGAAGACTGCTTTGGTTGCGTTTACAAGGAAACGTATACTTAATCTTGGGAATATTCGCTTCTTTGGGCAGAAGCTTATTTGCTCCAAGGAGGCTAAATTCTTGGGAATTTACTTTGACAAGGAACTCAATTGGAAGAGACACTTGGACTATTGCACGACTAAAGCCAGAAGAATTTTCTGGTCTTGTAGGAATGCTATTGGGATAACCTGGGGCTTAAATCCCAGAGCTATCCATTGGTTTTACTCGATGGTAGTCTGTCCTATCATTTCCTATGGATCCATTGTTTGGTGGTCCAGAATTAGATGTGAAACTGCTAAACTTGATTTAGTTAAGCTTCAAAGGATGGTGTGCATTGCAGTCTCCGGATGCATAAAAACCACACCTACTGCAACTCTTGAACTTTTACTTGGTTTGCATCCTCTCTACATGCGTATTGAAGCAGAGGCACTTATCTGCATGAACAGACTCAAATATCTGAAATACTGGAAAGATTACTCAAGGTATTTATCTTGGGGTGAACTTAACAGAAATGTTGCTAGTCATCCTTATTTCTGTATGCCACCTGATGGCATCCATGTCAAATTTACGTTTGACAAGCCTTATGAAATTCATGTCCCCTCGCGGGATGATTGGAAGAGGACTCCTACCTACAATAAACGGAACTGTTTTGTATGGTACACAGATGGCTCGAAGATTGGCACAAGTACTGGTGCTGGTGTTTGTTGCCCCGATGATGGCACTGGGCTGTCTTATCCGCTTGGCAATTTTGCTACTGTCTTTCAGGCTGAAGTATTTGCCATCCTTATGTGTTGTAGAATTTGCTATGACAGGAAGTATAAAAATAGCCAGATTTTCATTTGTTCTGACAGTCAGGCTGCTCTTATGGCTCTGGGGAAGTTCACTGTGACGTCTTAACTTGTATGGGAATGCTATAATGCACTTTGTGAAATCGCTAGCAATAATAATGTCATTCTGTACTGGGTGTCTGGTCATTCGGGCATTCCTGGCAATGAATTGGCAGACGAACTTGCTAGGAAAGGCTCAAGTACTCCTTTTGTGGGCCCTGAGCCGGCCTTGGGTATTCCCAATGACCTTGTTAGAAGAATTGTCTATGACATTTTCAGGAAGCTTCAATGTAAGAACTGGCGTGACACTAAGGGACAAAGGCAAGCGAAAATTCTCAACTGCAATTGCCCTAGTACACGTCAAAAGGAACTTTTCAGGCTCAGTAGAACCGGAATCAGGAGAGCTGTTGGGCTCCTTACTGGGCACTGCACCCTCAAGAGACATCTTAATATTATGGGTGTATCCAAGGATTCGCTTTGCAGAGGCTGCAATTACAGCGAAGAAACTGCAGCTCACATTCTATGTGAATATGAGGCCTACTCTGCTCACAGATTTGAACACATTGGTCGTCATGTGATTGAACCCTGGGAGCTGAACGACATTCCTGTCAAGTGCCTGCTTATTTTTGCATCGGCTACTGGTCTCTTTTCTTAGGGACCTTTTCTTTTCTTTGGGGTAGTACAATAGACCTCTGGTCGATGTGCTGGGCTCTTTCTGAGCCACCCTCCTTCATTTCATTCATGTATATATATATATATATATATATATATATATATATATATATATATATATATATATATATACTTGCATAAAATGCACATGTTATTTGGATGACATTTTATACGTATCCCTTAATAATATCCCTATAGTATTTAACTTTTATCCTAATAATTTGCAATTAAATGCAAGTAATAATGACTCTAATGTTGCAAACTTTTTGGAATTAAATTTAAATTTACAAAATTGTAATATGGTTATAAACTTGTATGATAAAAGACAGGATTTTAAATTTAATACATCTAAAATTCAGCATTTTGACTCTTGTTTGCATGTATCAATTTTTAGAAATATTATTATAAACCAGGTTCTGAGAATCAATAAAATTTGTGATGAAAATTATAAATTAGCACATTTTATGGAATTATTGAGTTCAGCTGCTAATAATGCATATCCTCCCAAATTTGTTATTAAAATTATCAACTCAGCGTATCAACTTCCACTCGATAACATCCAAGACAACTTTCCCAATTATAGTGGCTAACAACAACAAAATATATATATATATATATATATAATTATTTATTAATTATGTAAATAAATAAAATTTAGAAATAATAAAATAAGTTAAAAAAATTAGAAAAATCAAAACTCGGAAGATAAGATACATTAATATTAATGTTTGGAATTTTATTTACGCTAAAAAATTGTAACTTTAGCCAATTTGAAACTACGATTTGAGAGCCTTTATAATGGTGTATAGTGGCATTCTAGTTTATCTATTTCTTCTATGAATCACTTGTTAAGTAGAATTTTCATATTTCCTTCATGTTCATATTCTGAATTGATTATACGGGTAATTGTCCTGTCTCCTGCTCTGACTTACTGGATGGGTCTGGGTGTGTTGCTGTGAACGTTCGTACTGCCTCTCTAGTTGTAATTCAACATGCTCATTCCGATACTTCTAGATAATTCATTCTGCTGTTCATGCCACATGAACCCTTTTTTCAAATGAATGAAGATAAGAATTTCCTTAATGTTTCTTATCTTCATTTTTTCATCTTTTGATATCTGTAGTTTGAGTTTGAGCATTTATAGTAATGTACTATTGCTCAATCTGAAACAGACATTTGTTTGGGTTAATTAGAATTAAATACTCAGACTTGAAGATGAATTTAATTCTGATTAATCATCGAATTTGGGCCGGTGCTGTTCTTTTCTCTTATCGGCAATACGGCCGTGGTTTTGCTTAATGTTAATATTACTTGAATTTTTGTTATTGCATTTTTCTAATATATGTATATATATATATATATATATATATATATATATATATATATATATATATATATATATATATATATATATACGTATAATGCTTATATTTTTTTATATTAAACAATAGTTTTGATTTAATTAGTCATATTAGCATTCTTAATAATATAAATATTAAAGATTTGTATATAGCTATTATCTCTCTATATAATGATTATATTATATCTACTAATGTACATTTTAAGGTAAAAAAATGTCCTATGCTACTGCACTTTATATTATACAACAATTACTTAATTGAAGGTAATAACATATATTTACAAGCATTAGGTGTACCCCAAAGGGGATGTAGTAGCAGTATTCTAGCAAACATATATCTTTATTATTACGAAAATATATGTAACTCTGATACATATATTATTTATCGATATGCTGATGACTTGATACGATTTATTGTTGATGATGCTTATCGTACCATTATTGATTTTCATCCTGTTAACCTAGATGAATTCCTAACAAGTCTAGTGTTAGTCAAAATGTTAATTATTTAGATTTAAATTCAAACTTCGATCTCTCCAATAAAAATATTATTACCAATGTATATGATAATAAAGATTCTTATAACTTTACCATTAATCTGATTTCCGCTTGTTCTTGTAATTCTATTATGTTGGTTATAAACGTCATTTTAAACAAATTATTTAGAATTCATAGATTCTCTAATCAAAAGCATCACCATCTACATATTGTTAATCTTAAACGCATTTGTAAAATTTACCACTATCCAGAATATTTTGTTAATAATATGATTAATAATTTCAGGTATTTATCTTAATCTCATAGTCATTTTGTATTTGCGTACATTATCATAAATCGGCAATGAACACCTTTTTATGCTAAGCATTCACTTTCTATATTATTGATATCGCCCTCCTTTTCTTTTCTTCCTGTATCTGTACTGAATTCTATACCGAATCATATATTCGAATGATTATAGTTTTAATCTTTACCGTTCACTCTATTCCGGTTGCCGTTGGTATGATACATGTTATTTGACCCTCAACCCTTAACTCATGTGGAGATTTATCAAGTATCCATTTATGTTTTATATTTCAACTAGCAGCGATTACCCGTCGTTGCGCGGGATTTATTATGCAAAAGTCTGGTAAAAATTAGAACATATAGGGTCATGAAGCTTATACATTGTTTTTTCACTGTGAAAGAAGTAAATTCATTGCATTATGTAAGAAAAAAAATGGATTTGATTGGCCACTCTTTGGCCAATCAGATCCATTAGATCATACATACATACTTTTCTTCTTTATATATACATATAGATAGATAGATATTTTTATATTCATTTATTTATTATTCAAATTAATAAAATTTGTTGAGTAAGCTTCTGAAAAATAAAACATGGTGAATAAACCATAGATTTTTTAGTTTTAATGGCCAGGCACTTGACTTTCGTCATTCGCCTTTCGTCAGCGGCCAGAACGTGAACCATTTAGCCGTCCTAAGACGTTGCCCCAGGCGCAACAGAGGGGGACGGAACACACTACCCCCACAACACAAACATCCATGCCTTCCGTGGGACTCGAACCCATAACGCGGCGGTCAAGCGATTGCTGTGGAAACGCTCGCCTTGATCACTCGACCACTGCGCCGGCGAATAAACCATAGAGTTTCCATTTAAATTCATATTTCAAACCTGCGAGTTTCAAAAGTGACTAATTAATGCGTTCAATAAACTCCCACAAAACTCAGAGATTTAATTGACTTTCACGTTTTAAACCAACGATTTCCAACCTTTTTCGTTGGGAATCATGGAGTTAGAGAGTAGAACTCCTAGGAAAAAGTTCCGTTTTCCATTAATATCTCGACAACCCCTAGTTTTAGAAACTCGAAACTTGGACTAAATTTACGGGGGGCTGTTTCAAAGCAACTCACAAAATTTTATTAAATTCGGTAAAGTTGTTCTCCCGTGATGATAAGACAAACAAAAGTTTCGTCTTTCATTAATATTGCGACAACCCCTGGTGTTAAAAACTCGAAACATGGACTAAATTTTAAGTGGAGCTATTTCAAGACTACCTACCGAATTTTATCAAATTCGGTTCAGCCGTTCTTCCGTGTTGCTGGATCATACATACATGCATACTTTTCTTCTTTATATATGTAGATTTCATAATTGTAGCATTTTCTTTCTGCTTTTAGACAGAGCTTATGAGATTTATAGTGATATGCTGTCGCCATAGTCAGAAAAGTGTTTTATTTCGGTTTTAATTTAGCCTGTACTGATGAAGCCTGTACTGATTTTATGCCTGTACTGGTGAAGAGTTCAATTCTTAATTGACCTCCATTTTTTATGCCATGTATTTTCATTAACTTTTTAGCTCAGATGTTTTTCCTTTTAGTCTCTATATATCACCTTTATCTAATACATGATTTTTCCGATTTTTATAAAATTTAGCAGTTACGTATCATACTCTAGTACTGATTAGATTTCGGTACGAATCGTAAAAGTTTAACTGGACACTTCTTTTTCTCAAAGATGAGTCTCAAATATAAAAAAAGGTGAAGGAAAAGAATAATTTCTTAAGTAAATGATTACTTTTGTACTTGCGTTTTTACGACTCAACGATTGAAAACACCACTATGGTAGAATGCACTCGTTTCCAGACATTTTTAGAATTTTGAAAAATTGTAAATTTTATGTAATTTCAAAAGCATAATCTTATTTTCGAGTGATAAGTAATAAGTACAAATAATATATGAAATAAGGAAAAACGGTAATTTGAGGCCGTAGTAAAAGCCATGGCTGCTCCTATGTTTTTTTTTTTTTTTTTTTTTTTTTTCTCCTACTCCATTATTTTAATGATCATTTTGTATACGGAGTACTAATTTTTATCCATAATATAAGTTTTTGGCAATACAATCAATCATAATGTATTTTCTTACTGCTTTCAGTAATATATAATAAAACCGATTTAATTAAGCCAAGTCTGTTTATATCGAAATACAAGGGATCATGATCAATTAGCAACTTTACTGCTTTTTCGCAAGAAAAATTAACACTCTAAATTATTCTCTTACTATGTTAGAAACCTGTCAAATTCTTCGTAATAACCTATAAATCGCTATGAGAAAGCTGGATTGCATTTAATACTGAATATCACATCCTGCTTTATTATCACAGTTTGCGTTTTGCTGGATTAAACGTTTGACTATTTTGTGCTTTTCTAAATATCCGTTAAGGTTTCACTGTATTTACATTTTTGGACTGTATTTATGAAACATCATAATATCCGAAAATCCTCTTCACAAGCGCTCCAGGTAAGAAAGAATTTAGTATAATTAAAGAGAAAAGTTTTCAAAATTGATGCTTTTATGTTTTTATTGTCCCTTTCTTTCCGAAGGAGAAGATATATATCACCCCTCCCCTCACAAGAGGTAGAAAAGGGAATATTAAAAAAAAAAAGCCCCGTCTTTTAAAAGAGATGTCTTCTTATTCTGTGCATCCTTTTTAAGACAGATTAGTTCGCATTTAGAATGAAGGTGGCACCCAGATAAGGTACTTTCTTCCCTACCTTCGCCCCCTGTATGTACGTATAATTCTTTTTTAAACTTTGGAGGCAGAGAGAGTAGAAAAAAAATTCGAAAAAAAAAACTTTTTGCCCCTTACTATCCAATTTTATTTTTTTCTCGTTAGTTGCTCGTCCGGAATTTTTCATCTTTTTTTCCCCCCCTTAATCCCGAAATGTTCTAAAGTGTTACAAAAGAACTAAGAAAGTATTTTATAAAAAATGAAAAAAAAAGATGAAAAAAAAATGTGGGTTTCTGATCCCCCGCTTTTACTCCCCCGCCCCATCTTTCTAATTTCATCGTTGTCTCCACACTTTATGTATTCCTTTAATTTTAAGGCGATTTTTCCCCCTCCTTTCCGTCTTTAACTGAGAAGTGGGAATAATGATTCTAGTTTTTCCCTCTCCTCCCCTCTGGCCTGTAATTTTTTACGTAAAAAAAAAAAAAATTACGCCATAATAAAGGGAAAAAATTCGCTTTCGTTCTTCTTTTTTTTTTTTTTTCCCGTGGAGTAAGGGAGAAGAGTAAGCAACAATAACAAAGAATAAGATAACGCACATTTATGAAAAAATAATATCCAGAGAGCTAGGGTAGGGCGAAGCTACTGCGAAAAGAATGGAGGGGAAAAAAAACCTACGGTAGGGGAAAAAAAATAAAGAAGTCTTTGGAGCTGGGAGCTGGTACAAAGAGGTTGTTTGCGTTTGAAAAGAATAAAAGAGCTTATCTAAGAGATTGGAGGACGCAAAGAAGGATAAAATATTAATTTTCGGAGAATGAGGGAGCTTATCGTTTAAATATTGATTCACGAAGAATAATAAGAAATGGGGGAAGAGAAACGTCGAAGAAAAACGGTGACTCGCAAGGGGTGATAATTAAGTGTAAGCCAAAAATATTCATCGTCTTCGGAAAAATATTTTAAACGCATGTATTGACACCGCTATGGTGCGGGGCATTTTTTCGCAGACGATTTTTTTTTTCTCGATTCAAATTCGATGGAGTCGGGCGTATGTAAATGTAATTGAAGGAGTTTTAAGCACGACTGCGACGAATAAAAATTGATTGTTGAACATTTTGCCCCCAAAGATGATCGATTATATAATGAGTAAACGATAGTAGGGCTTGTTTTATAAAATACGGATGGGCCTCTTTTGAAAAAGGACTGAGCAAGGTTGTTTCGTTTTTTTTTTTTTAATATATTCTTTGTAGTTATTTCTTTAAAGCATTTATCGCTCTGCGATCACATTTTTCCAAGGATGATATGGAAAGAGTTTTGAATTTTTCATGAATTTGGTAAATAGCTTATGAGTTCTTATAAGTGGCGCAGATTTAATAATCAATATTTTCTGAGAACTTGGTGTTGTTGGTAACTTTTCATGTAATGCACATCTGTCGATTTCCTGAACATAACTAAATGTTAATTTTTTTTTGTATTAAATGAATTTCAATTATTTCCTTATTCAAAATTCAACTACGACTATTCATTCGTTTATGTGTATTTTATTACTTATAAGATACCAATTGATTTTAGTTATAATACATATGTGATATATATATATATATATAATACATTAAACTTTTCATGCTCAGCTGCTGAATTATGTGCAGGCGTTCTGGAAACTATTGCTGTTTGTGAGTGCTAGGAGTGAAAGTGTGCTGCGCAAAATCGTGCCGCGTCAGATTGTAGAGCATTGAATTCGTAATATAAATTGCATAGGTTTGATTCCTGATCCTGCACATTTCATCTATGACACTTTCCTTGAATCTGAAGAGGAACTCGTTGTCAGAATTTCGGCCGCTGCTGTCGAAGTGCACGACACGCCTGGTCTGTTTGAGAGAGTTCAGCAATCCTTCCAGCGCCGCTGTGAGACGTGCATTCAGATTGGCTGTCGCTCTTTTGAGCCATTACTGTAATTAATGTTTGTTAAATGTAATTTTATAACTTCTAAATCATTCTTGTGTTTTCGCCTCAACTTATCGTTTCCACCATTCAGCTCCCACTGGCTGGCGCCTTTACGTTTTATTTCCGACCCTATAAATTATGACGAAAAATGCTTGGTTTGGTGTGTATTACCACCTCGTAAAGTTTGGCCCATCTTTTTTTAATCCCCCTGTATATATATATATATATATATAATGAATATATTACTAATCTTACATCTCAAGCCAGTTTCGTTAATTTTCCTAAACTTCTTCACTTTGTTATTTTCAATAATTATATTTTTCAAGGAAATAAATTATACCTACAAGTCTCAAGAGTTCCACAGGGTGGCTGCAGTAGCAGTATGTTAGCCAATTTATATCTTTATCATTTTGAACAGTCTTTTACATCAATTGATTACACAATATACAGATATGTTGATGATCTGATTTGTTTAGTACATACTGAAAATTGTGTCATTAATATAGATTTCTATCCTGATAATTTGGAATTAATTCCCAATGAAGCTACTATTAGTAAAATATTAATTTTTTGGATTTAAATCTTTTTGTTGAACCTTCTAATAGAGTTGTTACTAATTTATATGATAAAAAAGACCCTTTTAATTTTAAAATTAATAAAATCTTACCATTTAATTCCTGCAACTCGTTTCTATTGTATAGAAATATAATTCTAAATCAGCTTTTTAGAATATATAGATTATCTGATAAAAAATTCCAAGCTTTACATATTGATAATCTAAAAATTACCAGCAATTTATATAAATATCCCTTTTATTTTGTAAAAGGTATAGTTAAAAAATTTAGAATAGATGGATTTTCTTGAATTTTATTTATTTAATATTGCTTTAAATTTTAGCCTGACATCTCCCTTCTCTTGTTCTAATTATATTTTATTTATACATCCACTTAGACATTTGCCTTTCTATTATTGCCCCTCTTGATGGTATATTATCTTTTGTACATGTCTTTTCGTATTACTGTTATTTATTTCTTACGAATGGCAACAGCATATCTTATTCCTTTGTGAATGGCAACACTTGCCACTTCTTTCTGTGTTCCCGTGCTTACTAGGTTAGTGTGTTTTTTCAATCAGTTTTTTGGTATCCATTTTTCCTTTTATTTTTCTTATTTATGTATGTCGTCCAAGTAGAAATAGTTTATAGATATAATCTATATATTTTTTCAGAAACATACATTTTTGCGTTTGCTTCTACAAAAAACTTGGACATGATTATGATTTTTATAGAAGTGAACAATTCATGATTTAGGCTTAGAGCCTTGTCCACGTGTATAGCGTTTGTGCTTGATTTCGTTTGTTATTCTTTTTTCGATTCCATACCTTTGTATTTAGATACTTTTCATTGACTTGCTGATACGATATTCATTTTATTTATTTGTTTTTTATTTTTTTCCATATGCTTGAAGATTTATTGATTTATACTTTTATTTCGTTAGATAGTTGAATTTCCGTGTTACAGCTTCCTTATTTTCTTTCATTGGATCTTCAAACATTTTTCTCTTATATATATATATATATATATATATATATATATATATGTGTGTGTGTGTGTGTGTGTGTGTGTGTGTGTGTATATATATATATATAAATTGAAATTTTTTAAACGAAATCTATGCATAAACTACGGTAAGTACATAAAACCCATCTCTAGCATATCTGTTACAAATAAGTAACTATAGACCAAGAAGAGGTCCATGTTAAGACATAGATGGGCTGGTAGTTATAGTATAGAAATGCGTTAGCAATAATAAACAAAATAAATAAAACTTAAAAAGAGAATAAACTATATATGTATATATAAATATAAACTATATATATATATATTTAATTGTGATTTTTGTATAATAATATTTTTCTCATCCCTCTCTCCATTATAGTGATAAGTTACCTTCTATTTTTATCCTTAGTCTTGGTCTATAGTTACTTACTTGTAACAGATATGCTAGAGCTGGGTTTTTTGTACGTAAAGTAGTTTATGCATAGTTTTCGATTAAAATCTTTCAATTTATATATATATATATATATATATATATATATATACAGGGTCTTTCAAAAGTCCGTATAAACTTTAAAAATTTATTAAAAATCGAAAAATCATCGCATTGAGATGCGGTTTGTACCATAAGTATTGTCAGGACGGGGATGGGGTGGGGGGTTGACATGAAAAAATTTTGTAGTTTAAATAATCACCTATAGGTGGCGCTGAGCGCATTGAAAAGACAAAGAAAATAACTTACTGTACGCTCAGTACCTTTATTATAGCTTCACGACGAATGGAATCTTTTAGTTCCGACAATGTAGAAGGACCTGATTGATACACTCGTGACTTTAAATATCCCCCAAACCAAAAATCAACTGGTGTCAAATCTGGAGACCGAGGAGGCCATGGGATCTTGCAATGCCTACTGATAAGTCTGTCTTCCCCGAAGGTGTCAATTGGAAATTTCTTTACTGGATTTGCGATGTGAGATGGTGCTCCATCCTGCATAAATGTTACAATAGATATCACATTTCGTTCTCGCAAATACGGCACGACTTGCTCATGCAGAAGAGTCAAATAACGCTGTGCGTTTACTGTGCAAGTTTTCCAACCAGTACTTGAGCTAAACTCCTCGAAGAAAAAGGGTCCCAGAATGTAAGAGTCAGTGAAGCCACACCAAACTGTGACTCGTGGTGAATGAAGTGGCTGTTCTATGTACCTACGTGGATTAGAAGTCGCCCATATACGACAGTTGTGTGTGTTCACATTTCCATGCTGTGAAAAATGGTTTTCGTCTGTCCACAAAACATTAAATAACCACTGTGGCTCCTGTGCAATTTTTGACATAGCCCATTTGGCAAACATTTCTCGCTGTGCTGTATCTACCGATAAAAGCTGATGGAGTGATTGCAATTTGTAAGCGTACAGATTTAAGATACCGTGAAGGATACGCCATACCGAGGATACAGGAATATCAGATCGCCTTGCGGCTTCAGAAGGGCTGTTAGTCCCAGCCGCTGCTTTAGTTGCTAGGTTTTCAATTTCAGATGCCACAGCACTGGCACGGGAGTCCGTTAACGATGGTCTTCCGCTTCGTGAACGGTCCTCCAAACATCCGGTTTCTTCAAATCGTATGACAAGCTTCAGTAACACAGAACAGGTGATAGGACCTTTTCCTTCCTTTAGATTTTTCCTAAATCGAAATTTTCGCAATGCATCTGATGCTGATTCTCCGCTCACGTGATACAGCTTCCCTAACAAGACTTTCTAGAACAAAGTTAACATTCTCGCAAAAACTTCTTCTTTGCACCGTTTACTAATGAATCAAATGAAGAATCTACAAAGCACTACAGCTCTTTTATAACAGCCTCATTTGCATACTTCGGGAAGATGTATTCGGGTAAGCGCCACCTATAGGTGATTTTTTAAACTACACAATTTTTTCACGTCAAATCCCCCCCCCCCCCCATATCCTGACAATACTTATGGTACAAACCGCATCACAATGCGATGATTTTTCGATTTTTAATGAATTTTTAAAGTTTATACGGACTTTTGAAAGACCCTGTATATATATATATAATTTCTGTAATAAAATACAGTTATGCGCACAGAAACGTAGATATTTAGTATTAACGGACCAGGTATGGCCCTTGATAACGTACACGGTTTCGTAGATACTTTTCAATTTTTCAAATATATTTCGTTTTCATGTCATCAATCTGAGGGAGCCAGGAAAGGCCTATCTCCATGTGCAGTTTCTTCAATTTACATATTTCATCATTAACACTATTCATGCATATACATCATGTATGTTAATTCAGGGAACAAGGGTATAAGTACCTTAAGTACCTGTATTGCATATATTTTTAATATCTTAAATTATCGTTTAATCTGAAAGTGTAGTTACAGGCTAATTTTAACAGTATATCACAAATGTAATCCATTTTTCTATTGCTTACATTATATATGGAACTGGAAAAGAGGAGTATTTCATACCTACTATTTAGTACCTGTTTTATTTATAATGATTTTTTCTCCAGTCCATTTTTGAGTCTATTGTAATTTCACATATGCACTTCAAAACTTTTTCATTAACTTAAGCTCTACAGATCATATTGGAAATTGGCTGTTTGTCTTGAACCTTTCTCAGGACAAAATAGCCCTTGGTGATTTCTGGGGAAATTCAATATATGTTAATATGGAGTAATATAAATTAATAATATTAATATAGATTATATATTATAGATTATATTATTAATATAGATCAATATATATTAATATAGATTAATAATCTGGAATTGATGTGGACTTGGACATTTTTAATTAAACTAAATTAAGCATTAAACTTTTTTGATATATATATATATATATATTTATACGAATGATGTGTGTGTGGGTATATATATAACGATTATTAAGATAATATAAGGGGATTAAGATATATATAAGCTTACTTAAATAGTAAGTTTATATAGAGCTTACTTAAATACTAAAATAATATCAATTTTAAATGTATAATGGAAAACGAATGTGATTACAATCTAATACTATAGTTTTCCACACCATATTTACCAATTAGAAGATAAATATGCTCCAAGACAATTTTGAAATGTCTTGTAATTGGCTAAGTTGTAAATCATATGTATTTTTTAATCAGCTAAAACATTTGAATTGTGTTTATAATGATTGCACCAACTTCAATTTATCTGATACTCACTTCTTTAAAAAAAAAAATTATGATTTATTTTTGACTAAATCGCAATATCTTAATCACCATATGTTACAAATAAAAACCAATCTAAAAATTCCTCTTACAAATCCATAGTATCGAATTTTATTTTTAACGGAATTCCAGATTTCCGGAATCTCATTAAAGTTTTCTAAAAGTTTTCATCAGACTTTCCAATTAAAAACTTTATTAAACCATTCAAATAAATGACACTTTTGTGCGTTTTAGCTTGATTTTAAAAGAATAATATATTTATTATGGATTAAGTAATCCAATGTTAGAATTATGGTTTAAATAATCCAATGTTCCGAAAGGTCGAATTAACCATTCTCAAGATATTACAAAAATTTAAAATTTTAGAATTGCTATGGTAGCAGAAAAGCGTTAAACAAGCCAATGGAAACAAGAAATATAGTTTTTGTTATTTGACTTGCATTTAGTTTCATATTGAATAGTCACGGTTCAACCGAAAATTAAACTAATAATTATTTTTAATAATTAATTTTAATTTCAGTTTTAGCGCTATAGTTAATTTTCAGTAAGCACTGAAAACATTATTATTATTTTCTCACTACATATGAAAGTTATAGTCATTATGAATAGCAGTAAGACTAGTTACGGACAAAGCGAAATTCATTCTCCATTCAGCATGGAAGCAAAATCAACCTTTTCCTGAATTTTATTACCCCTTTTACTCAAAAACTGCAATAAGTAGGAAGGTGAAATTTTGCGTATGCACTTTAAATTGCAAACAGATTTGCATAATTACAAAAATTTCAATTATCAAAATAAACTGTAACAGGGCAAAACGCCCATTTTTTAACTCGCTGGCTACGTTTCCTACAAATAGAGTGAAAAAAAATCCATTTATGGAGTTAGAGAGCTATCCTTTACCTCCATGATACATACAATAATAAAGTGCATATCTATTGAAATACGTTTCGGTGATTTAAACGTGTTACTTTAATTCTATGGTTTTATTAAATTATTTGTCAACTTATTTAATTTATTTCAATTATTAAATAATTTATTTCTATTTATTTAATTTATTTCAATTATTAATTAATTTATTTCTATTTATTTAATTTCTTTCTATTATTAGTTTTTTTTTTTTTTTCAATTTATTTCTATTACTAATTTATTCAATGTTTTTCTATTATTTTTTGTTTCCTTAATTTATTTGTTAAATTAAATTTTAATTTCAAATCATTCACATATCGCTTTTTTCATACGTATGTATTGTTGTGTCTTTTCATTCTTGTATTTCAATTTGCTTAACTTACCATTCAAATTCTAAAAACTTATGCTCATTTGCATTAAGATTAGATAAATATTGAAATTATTATTATTTTTCTAATTTCAAAATTTATTTGTCAAATTAAATTTTAATTTCCATACAAACCCGGTTTTTGCTAGTATAGTCTTTATTCAAAATTAAAACATCTACCAATAACTTATTTTAATGCGTCAGTGATATTAAACTGTTTCCTTAAATAAACCTTTAAAAAATCCATATTGCTAAATGCCCTCTAAAAATTAAAATATCTTTAACCGCACCTCGAACGTAACAATGGCTAAATGAAGTCTCCAATTAAATGATTCATCGGAATATGACATGCGGCAGTGACCGCCGCCTCATGATTGATACTTACCACTTATCTAATTGCCATATCGTTTGTTTCGCAATTAGGAACAGTGTCGCCATCTATTTGCATTAGTCGTAAATTTTATTGCAACTACTTACCTTAAAAATTTATCTAAGGAGTTTCTTTATCGATTGGCGTATTTCCAGTGCAGAATCTAAAAATTAATATGCAGTGTTAATAGTTTGTTTTATTAAAATCTTTTATTAAATTCGTTATGACCGATGGTTGGTCTTGAACCTGATGGCTGTCTGTTTCAACTTCTTCGATGGCATTTTTAACATACTTGCTTACGTTCTAAAGATCTGAAATTTAGTATACAGCTTAGCCCAGTGGAACATTTTAATCTATTAAAATTTGACGGATTCTCAAAAAATAGAACTTTTGTTTTTTGAAAAATGGCCAACAAAAAATCTCCCTTTGCTTCTATAGAAATATATATTCCCATTGGTATAAAGTAGTTAAAAATGAGTCAAATATGCAGCTTCGTCTCTCTCTCCTCTCTCTATCCACACACACACACACATATATATATATATATATATATATATATATATATAGTTATATATATATATATATATATATATATATAGTTATATATATATATGTGTGTGTGTGTAATATTGGCAGAAATATTCCAAGGAAGAGACATTGTACCAAAATCTACTTTATTATATAACACTTGAAACAGAGGTAGTTACACAGGCTGGCCGAGCTCTCGTTTTACAGAATGTACAGTTACTGCAGAGGTTGGAGGGATATGGCGGTATGGGAAAAATGCTGCCTTCGCGTTCTTTAGGCTTCAAAAATGTGATTGGGAAGCAGTTTCATATGAGAAAGTTTACGTAGAGATTAAGAATAGTGACCATATATGGTATGGTCGAGGAAAAGAGGAAGTGTTGGCAGACTTTGTTAATATTAGTGACGTGGGATAGAATTTAATATAGTTGCAATATGTGCTGGACATGAAATAGGAATTTGGAATAATAATTATGAAAGAAAAGGGCGCGTTATTGGAAAAGGCTTAAAATTTCTGCATCATATATATATATATAAAAAAGGAAATTTTTAACATCTGATATTTCTCATGGCGAATTATGAATAAAATGTTTTATCCAAAAAACGAAATTTTATATTTACTTGTTTTTTAATCATTTAACGTGTATTACCAACCAACAAGTTTTTTGATTTCATTTATTTTGCGTATTTTTTCACCCATTATTCATAGATTTTCATTCCTTAAATATTTAGTGGCATTACTCCGTGCACCTAACATTTTCATATTGGAAAGATATATAGAATTATTTAACAAATATTAAACTATGAATTGACTATTAAAAGAAGAGCGTACTAATGCGCCATTTCTTTCCTGAATTATAATATCATGTTAAAGAAAGAATCTGCAAAAAAGAAGCCCTAATGTAATATTTATTAATGTATCTAATTGCATTTGGATGAGTTCCTATAAGAAGCCGAATTGATGCCCTAAATTAACGCTGTTTTCTTCAAGACCTGCAGAAGGAGCAGCAGCAATTATGTAAACTTCTAGACTAACTGATGTAAAATTCTAGAAAATATTACTATCATGGTCCAGGAATAGAGGTGTTTGCAACAGTGTGTATAAAAAGATTAATCTGTTGCAGATCTTTTTGGAGATATTAATATACATTTGATTCCAATCATGTAAAATCCCTAAAAGCTATATGTCGATCAGGAGCTCTGCAATGTTGCATGGCATGTATTAGATGGCAATTCTGTGAGGTCTTTAAGTGAACCATGTTAAGATTTTGAACATAATTTTGTTTTTCAGAAAGTGTAATAGTGTATTTAATATACATTTTATTTCAATAGTGTAAAATATTTAAAACGGAAGGAATTAAGGTACTTAAATTACTTTTTTTCCCCGTAAAATGTGCAAAAAGAGAAACATGGTATTCATAGCGATATATTATTGAGGAGGACGTTCTAATTAGAGCCATAAATTAGCATGTTTTCCTCGTGACCTACAAAAGCATGAACATATTTTGATTTTAATTTTAAATTTTTATTTTGTTAGATTTCTATAAGGAGACTTTTTTAGTTTCCGGGAGCATTTGAGAATATTGTAAAATATAGCTCTCAAAATACATGAAAAGTCTAAAACTAATAAATTTGATATAGGAAACTTTATAAAATGCATAATAATAATAATAATAATAATAAAAATCTGATGTGAGCAACACTTGACTTTCCTTATATAATGCAATGAATTTATTACTTTTACAGTAAAAAAAATAGGTTTTTCTTATAGTAGATACTTATAATCTTTCCAAGATATTGAATTTTCGACAATTAGTCGTCATTTTCATTGATTTAACGTTATTTTAATCCATTTGGCGAGATTTTCGCTAATTTGACAACATTTCAAAAAGTCGTCAAGTTGGCGACATTCCGCCAAATTCGTCGCCAAAATCTCACCAAGCTTTACTGACTGAGAAATAAGTTATTCTTATAGCAGATAAATGACTATTGGCGGTCAAATACAAAAGTATTACTCGAAGTATATTTTCTCATGAATGGAACGAGCTAGATCCACGAGAATGATGACACCAAATTTATCTCATGGTATTGCATATGAAAAGTGAACATGTTTCTCAATAGGAAATATATATTTTTTATTTTATATGACTTTTTGATAATTTTTTTTAAAAATGTGCAATATCTCGAGAACGGTTCATGTTAGCATTCAAAAATTTATGTTAATCGTTTTCTAATGAAAAATTACATAAGAAATGTTTATTTTCGTAACTTCATTAGCGGTTTTGATTTTTTGACAATTTTTCAAAATTTCACTCGAAAATTTAGGGGGGGTTCTTAACATTCGATTACGTTTAAAAACAATAGGCTTCCAGTGTTTACGGATTATGATTTTTGTACAAAATTTCGTTCGAATCGGTCCATTCATTCGTCAGTTATCGTCTCCACAGTCTCACTAACACACACACACACACACACCCATACTCACTCACACACACACACACACACACACACATACTTTCACACACACACACACACACACACAGACATCACTTCAAAAATATTTGAATCGTGATCAGGGATGCTTGAAACGTGCTCTCCCGTCGAAAACTCGAATTCGAATTTTCGACCCCGTCACAATACTTTCCTTATACATTATGTATATAAGGAAAGTAATAACGCAAATTGGTAATTTATGTTATTACACTTTAATCAATTTATTCTGTTTTTAAATATAGGCAAAAATATAGAAGATTTCTTGGGAAATTACGATAAAGCATTTTCAAATTTATATGACCACTTGTATACACCTGCATTTCTGTGTCCACAGTTTTCTATATTCATGACAAAACTGTTTTCTTTATTCACTGTGGCCATTTGATGTATACCGCGCTTGTGTAGTCCAACAGTTGACTGCACATAACAGTCCAAACAGTAGTGTGTGGACAGACAGTCTCGAAGGGGAAGAAGAAAGCTTTCCCGTGTCCATGGCAACCAGCAGACCTGCACTTTGAATCGTTCAGTCTGCGGATGGTGTTCTTGAAGTCTTTTGGGAATGGATTTGTCAAGAATGAAAGGATAAAGTGACTTAAACAAGAAGTAACTATATAGCAGTAGTCGCTTATTGCATAGGAAATGGGAACGCGTCAGACATTTATTGATTCTTGAGATATTTTGATTGAAAGTAACAAGTCATGCGTCAAGAATTATCCATTTTGGGACAAATTTATATTTCCAAGTCCATGAATATAAAAGGTCATGTATCATCACGATAATGTATCAATATCTGCTAGAATTGTTTCTCTTAGTAAGGCTTTGCTCAATGGGTAAGTTTTGCTCAACTTAGTCTACGTGAAAAATAAAACAAAACTTCGTTATCCCACATTGGAAAGTAAAAAGATAATTTTTACTTTCCTTATATACATAACGTATAAGGAAAGTATTGTGACGGGGTCGAAAATTCGAATTCGAGTTTTCGACGGGAGAGCACGTTTCAAGCATCCCTGATCACGAATCAAACATTTTTGAAGTGATGTCTGTGTGTATGTGTGTGTGTGTGTGTCAGTGAGTCTGTGGAGACGATAACTGACGAACGAATGGACCGATTCGAACAAAATTTGGTACAAAATTCACAATCCGTAAACACTGGAAGCCTATTGTTTTTATATGCAATCGAATGTTCAGAACCCCCCTAAATTGTCGAGTGAAATTTTGAAAAAATCATCAAAAAATCATAACCGCTAATAAAGTTACGCAAATAGACATTTCTTATGTAATGTTTCATTAGAAAACGACTGACATAAATTTTAGAACGCTAACATGAACCGTTCTCGATATATTGCACATTTTTCAAAAAAATTATCAAAAAGTCATAAAATTAAAAAATATATATATCCTATTGAGAAACATGTTCACTTTTCATATGTAATACCATGCGATAATTTGGGTGACATCATTCTCGTTGATCTAGCTCGTTCCATTCCAGAAAAAATATATTTTAAGTAATACTTTTGTATTTGAACGCCAATAGTCATTTATCTGCTGTAAGAATAACATATTTCTTCGTCCATAACGCTTGGCGAGATTTTGGAGACGAATTTGGCGGAATGCCGCCAACTTGGCGACTTTTTGAAATGTTGCCAAATTAACGAAAATCTCGCCAAGTAGATAAAAATGACTCTAAATCAATGAAAATGACTACTAATTGTCGAAAATTCAATATCTTGGAAAGAATATTAGTATCTACTATAAGGAAAACCTATTTTTTTTACTGTAAAAGTATTAAATTCATTACATTATATAAGGAAAGTCATGTGTTGCCCACATCAGATTTTTTTTTAAATATTCGCATTATATGGCATATGCTAAGCACGGCTTATATATTTTAGTGTAACGTTAAATATACTGTAATATAATGAGTTTCATATAATTGAAATAAAAATTAGGTATTCCCAATTCTTCATATAATGAAGTTTTCTCAAAATATATGATAGGATGACACAATTAGTAGCCCTGCATTAGTTTTAAAATTATTATACATTTCGTGTGAATCAAATGATAGTTTTTCAAAACGCGCCAGCATAGTTTGCTCAGTATTTTGACTTTCCTTATTATACATAATGTATAAGGAAAGTATTGTAACGGGGTCAAAAATTCGAATTCGTATTTTTGACGGGAGAGCACGTTTCAAGCATCCCTGATCACGAATCAAACATTTTTGAAGTGATGTCTGTGTGTGCGTGTGAAAGTATGTGTGTGTGTGAAAGTTTGTGTGTGTGTGTGTGTCAGTGAGTCTGTGGAGACGATAACTGACGAACGAATGGACCGATTCGAACGGAATTTGGTACAAAAATCACAATCCGTAAACACTGAAAGCCTATTGTTTTTATACGCAATCGAATGTTCAGAACCTCCCTAAATTTTCGAGTGAAATTTTATAATAATCGTCGAAAAATCAAAACCGCTAATAAAGATACGCAAATAGACATTTCTTATGTAAATTTTCATTAGAAAACGATTGAATTAAATTTTAGAACGCTAACATGAACAGTTCTCGAGATATTGCATATTTTTCAAAAAAATTATCGAAAAGTCATAAAATGAAAAAATATATTTCCTATTGAGAAATATGTTCACTTTTTATATGTAATACCATGCGATAAATTTGGTGACATCATTCTCGTGAATCTAGCTCGTTCCATTCATGAAAGAAGATACTTGAATAATACTTTTGTATTTGAACGCCAATAGTCATTTATCTGCTGTAAGAATAACTGATTTCTTCGTCCATAACGCTTGGAGAGACTTTGGCGACAGATATGGTGGAATGTCGGCAACTTGGCGACGTTTTTAAATGGTGCTAAATTAACGAAAAACTCGCCAAATGGATAAAAATGACGCTAAATCAATGACGACTCATTGATGATGACGACATGGAAAATGTCGACTCATTGACGAATATTCAATATCTTGGAAAGAATATAAATAACTACTATAAATATAATCTCTTTTTTTTACTGCAAAAGTAGTAAATTCATTGCATTATATAAGGAAAGTCATATGCTGCTCACATCAGATTTTTTTTAATTATAATTTCACTAAAAATATACTTCTCATTCACATCCCTCATTAAAAAATTCTTTAATGTACTATAGTTGGTGTAAATGGTAAGCAACATATTAAAATATATAACCTATATAGATTGAAAAGTTATCCCATTCTAATTCGAGATTTTAGAAAAAATTGCGGATTTTAGAATACGTTCTGTATGTGGGAATATAAGAAAATCAAAATTATCTTGATTTTATAATTGGTTTAACAACAGCAAATTAGCGTTAGTTTATATTTAGAGTTATGTCTAGCGAGTTGCTGGCGTATGAAAAGTTTCTTTACACGTAATGAGTCGTCTAGAGTCTAGACCAGGGGTCGACAACATTTGAGAACTTGAGGACTGCATTCAGCTCCCTGGATGTAAGACAATAGCTGCATGTGGAAAACAGCTAGATAGTGTAACTACGATCAAGAGTACTAGCAGAATTGATGATCATAGTAACATGATCCTAATGCAACGACTAGCATCGGTAAATCAGTCTCGTGCTTTTCAGTGCTCTTCAACACCTAATAACCATATCGGCCTTGAAGAGGGTTAAAAATGTCACATTTCTTATTTCTATCATTTCATGGGATTTACAGTCAATTTAAAAATATTATTATAGCATCTATGTAGGTCTACTACAGTTTGTTAATGGATTGAAATTAAATGCAATGCCATGAAGGTATCTACAGTAGTTAATGAAACGTAATTGTACTTGAAACCCTTTAAAATAAAAGCGCACGAAACAATCCAACGAGATAAAAAATAATTGAAAATATCCTCAAATAAAAAATATTATTTACTTTATCTTTTTTATCCATACATTTAAATTTGAGTAAGTTGTTGTGGGCCGCATAAGAAATAGTCAGGGGCCGCATGTGGCTCCGGTTACTGACCGGTCATGACACAATAATCTGACACAATAATGTATTTGATAATATAACTAGTTCTACAGAATAACGTGAGATTAACTGTCTAGACTTTAGACAATTAATCTCGCATTATTCTGAATGACACTATATATGTTAGCGTAGTTACGTCATTTATCATGACACATGAATTTCTGTTAAATTTGCAACGTTCACTTTGACGATTAGAGGTAGAAATTCCTCCTCAGTAGTTCAATTGGAAGAGCGTCGACAGGACACTATGAAGATCCACGGTTTGGTCTCCAGCTGGGACAGCAATATTCTTTACAGTGGTGCCCGAACAAATTAACCCTGCAGGTTAAAAAATCTGATGTGGGCAGCACATGACTTTCTTTATATAATGCAATGAATTTACTACTTTTACAGTAAAAAAAAATAGATTATTTTTATAGTAGTTATTTATATTCTTTCCAAGATATTGAATTTTCGTCAATGAGTCGTCATTTCCTATGTCGTCGTCATCAATGAGTCGTCATTGATTTAGCGTCATTTTCTCCCATTTGACGAGTTTTTCGTTAATTTAGCATTTAAAAAAGCCGCCAAGTTGGCGACATTCCATCACATTCGTCGCCAAAATCTCGCCAAGCGTTATGGACGAAGACATAAGTTATTCTTACAGCAGATAAATGACTATTGGCGTTCAAATACAAAAGTATCACTCAAAGTATCTTTTTTCATGAATGGAACGAGCTAGATCCACGAGACTAATGTCACCAAATTTATCGCATGGTATTACATATGAAAAGTGAACATGTTTCTCAATAAGAAATATTTTTATTTTTATTTTATATGACTTTTTGATAATTTTTTTGAAAAATGTGCAATATCTCGAGAACGGTTCATGTTAGCGTTCAAAAATTTATGTCAATCGCTTTCTAGTAAAAAATTACATAAGAAATGTCTATTTGCATAACTTTATTAGCAGTTTTGATTTTTTGACGATTTTTTCAAAATTTCACTCGAAAATTTAGGGGGGTTCTGTGCATTCGATTACGTATGAAACAATAGGCTTCCAGATTATGATTACGGATTATGATTTTACGGATTATGATTTTTGTACCAAATGTCGTTCGAATCGGTGCATTCGTTCGTTAGTTATCGTCTCCACAGACTCACTGACCCACACACACACACACACAGACACCACTTCAAAAATGTTTGATTCGTGATCAGGGATGCTTGAAACGTGTTCTCCCGTCGAAAACTCGAATTCAAATTTTCGACCCTGTCACAATACTTTCCTTATACATTATGTATATAAGGAAAGTAAAAAGTGATGTTGAGGTTGAAAATGATCCTAATACAACTAGTACGAATTCAGTGGATTCTGAAATATTGGGCGCCGATTTCAAATCAGGCCAACGACCACGCAGAAGAATAAAAATGCTGTTCAAGAGGCTAACCGGAAGTAAAAATTATTGGATGTGGTCAATCAGATCGTTAAGTTGCACGTCATAAGAACATGAGAAGGAGAAGACTACAGAATTCACTTTGACAATAAGAACTTGCAATTCCGTCCCAGTAGCTCAAAGGGCTCAACGGTAGAGCGTCGACTGAGCTTGTATGAAGATCAGTGGTTCGATTTCCGGTTGGGCTAGCAAAGTTCTCCACAATGACGTTAGAACAAATCAACTCTGCAAGTTACTACAGTGGTATCGGTGATATGAAAGTGACGCTAGTACGGATTTAGTGGACGCTGGTGTATTGAGCGCTAATATCAAATCGGGATGTCAATAACAACGCAGGAAGCTTACTCAGAGAATAAAAATAACAGGAGGAGGCTAACCTAAGGTAAAAATAGCAGGAGATTGTCAATCATATTTTCAAGTTGCACGTCAATCTTTATTATTAGAAGAAGATGAATTCAGAGTCCACTTCAATAATAAGAACTTGCAAATCTGCCCCAATAGCTCAACTGTAGAGCGTCGACTGGGCAGTAAGAAGATCCGTGGTTCGATTTCCGGTTGGGCTAGCAAAGTTCTCCACAATGACGTTAGAACAAATCAACCCTGCAAGTTACTACAGTGGTATCGGTGATATGAAAGTGACCCTAGTGCGGATTTAGTGGACGCTGGTGTATTGAGCGCTGATATCAAATCGGGATGTCAATAACCACGCAGGAAGCTTACTCAGAGAATAAAAATAATAGGAGGAGGTTAACCTAAGGTAAAAATAGCAGGAGATTGTCAATCATATTTTCAAGTTGCACGTCAATCTTTATTATTAGAAGAAGATGAATTCAGAGTCCACTTCAACAATAAGAACTTGCAAATCTGCCCCAATAGCTGAACTGTAGAGCGTCGACCGGGCTGTAAGAAGATCCGCGGTTTGAACCACATCTGGAATAGCAAGGTTCTTTACAAGTTGTATGTTTGTTTGTTTTAATCTTTTATTGAACGTATGTCGAATCTTATAAAGTACACTTGCAAAGTATCTCCACTGAGTTTTACTTTAGGATTAGATTAGAGCTGTATTTAGTTTCAATTTGATAATTGTTTTACAAGGAAAGTGTTACTCTTGAATGTCACGAGACCGACCGAACAATTGTCGGACACAGGTGCATACACAAAAGGGACACAGGCGCATACACAAAAGGGACACAGGTGCATACACAAAAGGGACACAAGGAGATTGAGCCCTCTTCAATGCAGAATTTTCACCAAAATATTTGTTGTAATATGGATTCTTCTATGAAGCTTCAGCTTCTCGCAAAAGCCGAATTTTTCAAGAAATGGACTTTATATTATTAATATTATTAATGTAGATGTAAAATTAGTTCAGTTAACTCAGTTTCCCACTAAATCAAATAGCTTCCTCAGTCAGCCAGTCAAAGAGCCTAGGTCAAAGCTACAAAATATGCTTGCTCCTGGATGGATCGTACGCTAAAATAGGATTTTCTGTTATTAGGATCTTTAAAATATATGTATTTTCAATAATGTCAAATAGTGTTCTAGACATGAAACCAATTCCATCTATTTAACAATAAGAAATTCAATTTCTATCACTGCCTGTTTATTTTACGTCTATGTTAGATATTAGAAGAATAAATTTAGCACCCCAAACTTATCTTTTCTACACTTACTTTTATGTTTACCATCAATGAAAATCGTACAGGGGAAGAATCGAATATTTGGCTGGACATGATTGCCACGACAGCAGAGTGGACAAGGGCTTTCCCAGAGGGAAGGCGAAAGCTTTTCCGTTACCATGACGACGCATGATCATCCTTTGGAATCTTTTCATCTATAAATGGAATCTCTTGGGGGAGAATTTAGAAAAGGTGTGCGAGCTAAGACACTTAAAGAGGCATCAGGAAAGCGAGGTTGAAAGTCTTTTATTACTTCCAAAGAGTTTAGGTAGCTAGATTAGTGTTTTCATTTTCTAGAGAAATTGATTCTGGGTTTACTCTGACCTTTAGTCTGTGTCATGTTATTAAATAGATTTTAAGAATTCTGTAGTAGTATTTTCAGTTTTTCTAAATTTTTGCTTGGAATATCTCTGTGGGTCAATTAAAAATTTGGAATAAATAAAAAAGAAAAGATTTATCAGAAGTTTTCATTTCATCCATTTTATGATGTTTATCGCTGAGATAAGATGATAATTATTTAAATTTCAGCCAACGCTTGAAATTAAAAAAAAAAATGTAAATTACTCATATCTTTAATATATCCTAAAATTCTAAACAACCCATGCAGAAAACATTTTTGAAGAGTTTAGAGATATATTTTACTGCCCAGACCATAGTTCCTCATAAATTTCGACTAGATTTGAAGTATACTAAACTGTTAGCTACTATATGTTCTTTGAAAAGTTTTCATGTTATTCCAATGCCACTATTTTTAGGAAATACCTACAAATTATATTAATGTAGATACTATGATTCAAATTATATTAATGTAGATACTATGGGGTTTTCATGTATAATAATGGATTTTATTCCAAAATAGCAGTATACCCGTTCTTCGTACGGAGTATATAATATAAAGAAACTGAAAATTCACAATCATGGGCAAATTTCTATAGCATATTAAATGCCATTGTTAATCAAAATATTCTATTAAAATATTTAATTTAATGCTCCTAAAAATAATTTTAAAAATCTCTGTTCTCTCTATACAAAATTATGTTTATAGGCAGATCTGGAAAATAAAACATCCTGGTCCCGTATGTTGTTGATGTTGAAACCCAGACCGTCCGACCTACCAGAAAGGTGTAAGGTAACTGTTTGGACGGTCGGGAAGTGCCACCCAATTTAGACCGGAACCCAGTGGGGGAGGCATCCACAGGGACCGTACCCTCCTTCCCCTACCACCAACCTCTCGGAAGGACTTTCGGACCCACATGTTTAACGTGATCGTACTCCGCATGAACACGGCGGCAGTTTTGGCAGTGGCTGGAATCGAACCCGGGCCTACCGAGTGCAACTCCAGCGCGCTAACCAATGGGCTACCGCGCCCTCCTGGTCCCGTATGTAAAGAAATTTACAGAAAATATGAAATTGAATCAATATATGCAACATAAAGGAGCTAAAATTGTATGGGACCTGTACAAATTATATTATAAATTATATACCCGTGTATTAGTAGAAGATTACACGTACTACAACTGAGTTTTTAAAATATTTTCCAAAATGAAACAGATAACGTAATAAATTGAAAATATCAATACTCCCTTAATCTTTAAACCTGAAAACAGTAATTGATTCCAATATATGCCAAAATGAAAGCGCTAAAATTGTATGGAAAGATATTCCTGTACTACTTATATTGCCATAGATAAGAAGATATTTCCCTGTTTTAGTAGAAGATTACTCATATTACAATATGAGATTCAACAATTTTTATCAAAATGCAACAATGACGTAATAAATTGAAAATATAAATAATCTCCGAAAATATCAATAATAATAATGTTTAAACCTGAAGACCGTAATTGGCATAATCCAGTCAAAAATGCAATATCGATGAAATTTATTTTATATACATATCTTTAATATTTAAATTGGAAAACATTTTATAAAAATCGTCTGCCGCATAAACACATTGGATTTAAATCCGTTGCTAAGCGATATGATAGTTTTCAAATAAATTGGAAGAAATATCGTCTGCATAATGCTATTTCAATGGAAGGATAAATTATGCGTTTTTAACACTTTAAACATAGTTGAAAGTGTTTACGATTTCGTTTATTCTATCTGGCAGTCTGTCTGTCTGTCCGTTCGCACGATAACTGCCATAAAAATGACTTTTTAAGGCAGTTACCGTGCGAACGGACCGTCTGAACAACATACAAAATGAAATTTGAGTATGTTGTTCAGACGGTCTGTGTGACATATGAGAATATAAATGAATAATATCACCCAATTAGTTTTGGATTGAACCCGGGTTGAAAAAATGAAATACATTGAACCCTAAAAGAGACCTAATTTTTCAAACATTGTAAGCAAATTTAAATTTCACAAATTGCTTCGAAAGTTTTAGGAAATATTCATATTATCCCATAAAAAATATGAAAAAAAAATCAGCAAAATATATTCGGTAGTTTTTTAAATGAAAACTAAAATAATAATTACGTCCATATTATATGAAGAAATCACGTGACTCACTTTAAAATAAAATATGGCATCCATCTTTTGTCAAAATAATGATTTTTAACACTTTACAACAAAGTTGAAAAGTGTTTATGACTTTGTTCATTCTGTCTGTCTGTCTGTCTGTCTGTCTGTCCGTTAGCACGATAACTGCCGTAAAAATGGGTTTATCAAAATGAAATTTTAGTATGTTGTTCAGACGGTCTGTAGGACCTATGGGAATATAAATAAATAATATCACCCAATTAGTTTTTTATTGAACCCGGGTTGAAAAAATGAAATACATTGAACCCTATGGGACCTAATTTTTCAAACATTTTTTAAGTAAATTTAAAATTCACGAATTGCTTCGAAATTTTTAGGAAATATTCACATTATCCCATAGAATATATAAAAAAAAATTCAGTAAAATATGTTAAGTAGTTTTTTAATTAAAAAAATTATTTAATATAGGGAAAAAAAACAAATTCAATTAAATTCTGACTTTGGGATATCTTCCAGAAAGAAAAGAGAGAGATATTATATAATAAATATCTCTCCATTTGTTTAAACGTTTTGCATATGGGAGTGGCTTCATATTTTAAAATAAATTTGGTAGATAACTATTTTTCATTTTTTTTTATATTTTATATAACTCTTCATGATAAATTTAATTGATGGCATTTTAAATGCACTTTCCTACGTCCTAGAGAGTTAAAATTTGGTACACAGCTTAAATTTGTTGAACATTTTATTCGACAAAAATTTGATGGATCTTTAAATATAGATCATACATTTTTTTCGAAATGGCCTGAAAATAATCCCCGTTCACCTCTATAAATCATTGGTGTAATATTGTTAAAAATTCTGATGTGGACAGCACATGTCTTTCCCTGCAGACTCATATTCGTTCTCTTTATTTATTCAATGATAATTTGAGTTTATCTGCACAACATAAGTATTTTAAATGACATTGAATTTACACGTTAAACTTAAATTTGGTTCTCATTTGATAGCTGGACTTATTGTCAAAGGTGGCGTAGCGAAAACGCGAAAAAACTAGAATATCTCAAGAACGGCTAGTCCTAGAGTAATGGGGTTAGTCTTATTCTTTTTGTTGTCAAAAATCACATATAAAATAGGAATTTAATTGATATAATTGAGCACACGTAGTCTTTTATTTTTATATATAACGATTTTTGCTGGCCATTTCGCAAAAATAGCCCGTTCCTTTTTCCCGAATCGTAGTAGAATAACCTACAAATGATTTATATACAAAATTTTGTTAAATTTGGTATATAAATCACTTGTAGGTTATTGAAATATTATACTCCAAATTTTGTTAAATTTGGTTCATTAGTTTTTAGCTAGAGTGGATAAAGGCAATTTCTGCAGCCATTTCGCAAAGAAGGCAGATTCTTTTATTACGAATCGTACTATAATCTAATGAACATCAGGATTTCCCACAAAAAACATACCTACCAAATTGTATGAAATTCGGTCCATTAGTTTTTCAATTAGAGTGGATGTAATATCCACACAGACACACAGAAACATACACAGATACACCCTTACACACACAGACGTCTTCCTAAAAGAAGTTTTTTCGTGTTCTAGAAGTCCCAAAATGTGTAGATACTTTGAAAATTCGAGTTCCGATCTTCGGCACGATTCCAATACTTTGAGTACATACACATACACATATATATTATATGTGTATTATCTGTGTATCTAAATTCCGTTCCTATGCAATTACAATAGTTGTGATTTTAAATGATCCCTAAACTTTTATTATTTCTTCAAGGAAGCCTAATTTTAACATATGCAGAATGCAAATATCTCAAGCGATTGTAAGATGAATTACATAAGAATTGCTGAATTTTTTTTCACACAAAATTATTTAGCTCTGGAGTCTGGAATACAAGTTATATGAATGAAATATTCATTGATTTTGCATAAAGAATCAGATGATTTATATTTCGATACAGTTTTAAATATTTAAGTATAATAAATTACTGTAGTACTGTGATAATGTAAAAGATATTACCACTGAATGAATCACATTTTAGAAATTTTTAAATGAAATTACATTTCAGTTGGAAAGTGTTTCATAATCAATGCTTATGCATGATTGATCTTTCTTGTTAAAGTTCTTTTTAATTTATATTTAGTGTTGTATCCGTCCTAAAACAGATTTATTTTTGCTTAATTTCTGTGCATCTATATCCTTAAACAACGCAATTACAATATATTTAAATTTAAATGATTATCAAACTTCGATTATTTCTACAACGAAGCCTAGTTTTAACGTATGCAGAATGTAAACATATGAAGCTGTAAGATGAGTTGTATAAGAAATGCTGCATTTCTTTAAAGCAAATTTTCTTTAGTTCTGGAGTCTGTATTATAGCTGATATGAATGAAACATTCATTGATTTTGCATAGAGAAGCAGACGATTTTTTAGCAGACTTCTTCGATGAAGTTTTAAGCATAGAGTGAAATTACTTTTACCTCAATGATTTTAAGTTTTTAAGTAAAATAAATCATTGTAGTATTGTAATGAATAAAGGGAATTGAATAAAAATGTATGAATGAAATATTTACTGCTTTTACATAGAGAGCCAGGCGATTTATATTTCAATGACGTCATTTGAATAAAGTTCATTTTTTTCGATGAAGTTTTAAGTTTTCAAATATAATAAATTATTGTAGTATTGTAGTATTGTGATAATGTTAAAAATATTACAGCGGAATGTATCGCATTTTAGAGATGTTTAAATGAAATTGCATTGCAGTTGGAAAGTGTTTCATAATCAATGCTTTATGCTAGAGTTAGTTTAAGATTTTACATTTATATTTCTACTATATAATAGTATTTTATTTAAAAAGATCACATTAAATAAAATTTGCTTACAGTTAAGCTGAAGCAAATCTTGCGCCACTATTTAAAAACTATGATGTGGTCAGCATATGACTCTCCCTGCCGACTCATGTTCATGCACTCTTTATTTCTTTAATAATTCATTAAATTGAGTTTAATTGCACAAAATGACACTAAATTTGCATTTTTACTTTCCCTGCAATACATGGTAATGTATAGGGAAAATATTGGAATCATGCCGAAAATCACAACTCGAGTTTTCGACGGATCTACACGTTTCAAGACCTCTAGAATACGAAAATACTATTTTTAGCGTGACGTCTGTGTGTGTGTCTGTGTGTGTGTCTGTCTGTCTGTCTGTCTGTGTGACTGTCTGCGTGTCTGTGGAATGTATGTATCCACTCTAACTAAAAAACTAATGGACCGAATTTTACAAAATTTGGTATGTAAATTATTTGGGTGAGACCCTGGTGCTAATTAGTTTTTAGTAGGATTCGTAAAAACAGAACCCGCCTTTTTTTCGAAATGACCCGTAAAAATTTCATGTATCCACTTTAGCTAAAATACAAATTGACCAAATTTCACAAAATTTGGTAGATAAGTTACTTGTGGGATGATCTGGTGCTGATTAGATTTTGTTACGTTCGGAAAAGAACAACTTGCCTTTTTTTACGAAATGGCCCTCAAAAATCGCCAACATCTAAAATAAAAAAACCACTATGCTCAAATATATCCATTAAATACTTGTTTTATACGTAATATTAAACGAAGAAAAGAATAAGACCAACTCCATTACACTGGGGCTAGTCGTTCTCGATAAATTTTAGTTTTTTGTATTTTCTCTACTCCACCTTTGAAAATAAGTTCAGTTACTAAATGAGAATGAGAAAGTGAATTAAAAGTGAATTAAATTTAAATAAAATAAATAAAACGTGGATATCAGTCTGCAGAGAAAGTCATGTGCTGCCCACATTAGATTTTTAATTCAATTTTGTTTTTATGTGGTAATTTGACATTTTCCTGAAAGCAGCGTAACAAAAATGCAAGAAATCTCAAATATCTTGAGAACGGTTAGTCCTAAAGTAATGGAGGTGTTCTTATTCTTTTCCTCGTCAAAAATTACGTATAAAACAAGCATTTAGTTGGTACATTTGAGCATACGTAGTATTTTTTTTTTTTTAGATTCATTCGGGCCATTTCGTAAAAAAAGGCAAGTTGATCTTTTCCGAATCATTCCAAAATCTAATCACCACCAGAGTATCCCACATGTAACTAATCTACCAATTTTTATAAAAGTTGGTCAAGTAGTATTTTAGCTAGAGTGAATACATGAAATTTTTGCGGTCCATTTCGCAAAAAAAGACGGGTTATATTTTTACGAATAGTAACAAAAACTAATCGGCACCAGGGTCATGCCCAGGTCTTACCTACCAAATTTTATGAAATTCGGTCCATTAGATTTTGAGTTAATGTGGATACATACATTGCACAGACACACACACAGACGTCACGCTAAAAATATTTTTTTCGTTCTCTAGAGATCTCAAAACGTGTAGATCCGTCGAAAACTTGAGTTGCGATTTTCAGCAGGATTCCAGTACTTTCCCTATACATTACCATGTATTGCAGGGAAAGTAAAAAGGAACATAATATTGCTTGCTTAAAGTTGGATTGCAACTTTAAGAATTAGGTGCTATAATTGTTTGATAATTATATTTCGAGTTTTTCAACTTGCGATGATCAAGGTGATAAAATTATAATAGATAATGTTTCCCTCGAATTATGCTAATTGAAGAATTATTATGATTTTTCAGTGAATAATGAGCGTCTATTTGGCAGACACTCCCACTGCAGACAGCAGCATCCAAAGCACGAAATCCGTCCGTGGAAGCTGTTATCTGCAATGGGCATGTCTCTAAATTTTTGCATTCCCCTTTCATGGCAAGCTCTTGGGATTTTGTATAATCATCTACGAATTTAAATCTACTGCAACCTTAATTTTGAAGTAATTATTACTTTCCCTGCAATACATGGTAATGTATAGGGAAAATCTTGGAATCATGCCGAAAATCGCAACTCGAGTTTTCGACGGATCTACACGTTTCGAGACCTCTAGAATAGGAAAAAACCATTTTTAGCGTGACGTCTGTGTGTGTGTGTCTATCTGTGTGTTTGTGCAATGTATGTATCCACTCTAACTCAAAAACTAATGAACCGAATTTCATAGAATTTGGTAGCTAAGACTCTTGGGCATGACTCTGGTGCTGATTAGTTTTTGGTACAATTCGAAAAGAAAAAACCCGCTTTTTTTTTGCGAAATGATCAGCAAAAAGCTGATGTGTCCACTCTAGCTGAAATACTAATTGACCAAATTTCACAAAATTTGGTAGATAAATCACTTGTGGGATACTCTGGTGCTGATTAGATTTTGGTACGATTCGGAAAAGAACAACGTGCCCTTTTTTAAGAAATGGCCCGCAAAAATCGCCAATATCTAAAAAAAAGGACTACGTATGTTTAAATGTATCAATTAAATGCTTGTTTTATACGTAATTTTTGACGTGGGAAAGAATAGGATGAACTCTATTACTCTAGGACTAACCATCCTCGAGATATTTGAGATTTTTTGCATTTTTGTTATGCCGCCTTTGGAAAAATGTCCAATTACCAAATAAAAGCAGAAATTGAATTAAAAATGAAAATTTTGTGTTATTTTGTGCAATTAAACTCAATTTAATGAGTTCTTAAAAAAATATAGAAAGAATGAATTCGCGTCTGGAGGAAAAGTCATGTGATGCTCACGTCAGATTTTTAATGCTGATTGACATGATATCAGTAAACTTAAAACACCCTATTAGCCTACATATTATTACTATACTGCCATATTAGCGATCTTACATGAATTTACTTCAAACAGTTCAATCCAAGCCGCTAACTTACAACTCATTCGATTCACAACTTGACTGAAGTCATCCTTAAATAGCCAGAGGATATTCGTCACAACACACGTCATGTCTTGACTTTGAACCTTCAGCGGCCGCCCTGTTAGCAGAATTCAACAGTGGGCTAAACGCAGTTGTCCAAACAGCGGTGTGGACATAGGCTCCTTGGGGAAGAGAAAGCTTCCCGTTACTATGACAACGTAAAGATTTGCTCTGGTAATCGTTTCATCTATTGACGGAGTCCCTAGATAGTGGTTTTGTCAAACGTGTCATACCAAAGACACTCAGAAAGGCAAAAAGACAGTGTGGATCCATTGTGCGTAAAATAATTCGATTAGATTGGTTCTCGCTCATTTATTAGTTTTCTTGTCATTTAGAAGACTGTGATAAGTATCCTATTGGATATTATTTTATTTCTCAATGGCTATGAATTGTTTTCTCAATGTTAATAGTGATAGTTGTCCATGCTGAGAAAATTAATTTATATCTTTCTAATGTTTAGAAATTAATGGGAAGGGTTGTTGAGAGATTGAAATAAATCTAATGTGGGCAGCACATGATTTTCCCTACAAATTCATGATCCATTAAATTCAGTTCAATTGCTCGAATTCCCACAGATACTTACTTGATATTATATCCAGTTTTCAGTTTAATAATCTATGTTTTCATTAGTCAACTTAATGCATTTCAAACCGTCGCCATCTCATAAAAATAAAAATAAAAAAATTAAATATCTCGAAAACGGTTTGTCCTAAAGTAATGGCGTTGATGTTATGCCTTTTCCTGTGACAATGTTATCGTAATCTATCTAGCAAGTACCTCGAAAATGGGAATTTGTTTTGTCTGCAGTCTAATGACGAATTTTAGATTTTCTTCTTTCGAAAGCTTAACAATTATAACTTTTTAAACCGAATAAAATGTTTATCAGACAAGAAAAAAAAATCTGAAGTGGGCAGCACATGACTTTCCCTGCAGACTTATATCCACGTTCTCTTTATTTTAATTAAATTTAACTCACTTTTAATTCAATTTTCGTTCTCATTTGGTAACTGAACTTATTTGCAAAGGTGGCGTAGAGAAAATACGAAAAAACAAAAATATCTGGAGAACGGCTAGTCCTAGTGTAATGGGGTTGGTTTTATTCTTTTCTTCGTTAAACATTACGTGTAAAACAGGCATTTACTGGATATATTTGAGCATACGTAGTTTTTTTATTTTTTATTTTGACGATTTTTGCGGACCATTTCGCAAAAAAAGGCGTGTTCTGTCTTTACGATTCCTACCAAAAACTAATCAGCACCAAGGTCTCACTCAAGTGACTTACCTATCAAATTTTATGAAATTAGGTCCAGTAGTTTTTTAGTTAAAGTGGATACATACATTGCACAGACAAACGCACACACAGACGTCACGCTAAAAATAGTTTTTTCGTATTGTAGAGGTCTCGAAATGTGTAGATTCGTCGAAAACTCGAGTTGTGATGTTCGGTATGATTCCAATACTCTCCCTATACATTACCATGCATTGCAGGGAAAGTAAAAAACTGGTCCATTAGATTTAATCCCAGTTCTGGTGGAAAAGTCATTCGATTTCAAGTAGCACGCACGTAAAGTAACAAATTTCGTTTTCTTAATATTTATAATTTTCTTAATAACAATAGTTTTGCTGTTTTCATATAGTATGCAAATTCTAGTTGATATCATACATTTCTCATTTGTATAATAATTCATTTATAAGCATTTGTTTTCTTGATAAGTGATTTTTATAATCAAATCTGCTTTTCAATTCTGCTTAACTTTGGATAGCAATGCTGTTATTTACAACGCTTCTAAAAGTGCTATTTTTACTTTCTCTACAAACACACTATAAGGAAAGTAAAAATCTGATGTGGGCAGCACATGACTTTCCCTGCTGACTCATATTCACGTTCTCTTTATTTCTTCAATAATTCATTGAGTTTAATGTCACAAAATAACACCCATAATTATTTAAATTGACACTGAAAATGGACTTTTAATTCAATTTTTGTTCCCATTTGGTAACTTGACTTATTTTCCAAGGTGCTGTAGCGAAACATCTAAAAGATCTCTAGAACGGCTAGTCCTAGTGCAATGGGTTTGGTCTTATTCTTTTCATCGTTAAACATTACGTATAAAACAAGCATTTAATTGATATATTTGAGCATTCCTAGTTTTTTATTTTGAATTTTGATAACTTTTGCGGGCCATCTCGTAAAAAACGGCAGGTTATTTGTTTCTGAATTATAACAAAATCTAATCATCACCAGGGTAACACACAAGTGATTTATCTACCAAATTTTGTAAATTTGATCTCTTAGTTTTTCAGCTAGAGTGAATGCATGAGATTTTTGCGGGCCATTTCGCAAAAAAGGCGGGTTATTTTATCCTGAATCATACCAAAAACTAATTAGCACCAGGGTCACACACAAATGACTTACCTACTAAATTTCATGAAATTTCGTCCATTATTTTTTGAGTTAGAGTGGATACATATATTACACAGACACACAGGCAGATAGACACACACACACAGACTTCAAGCGAAGAATAGTTTTGTATTCTAGAGGTCCCAAAACGTGCAGATCCGTCGAAAACTCGAGTTGCGAATTTCGGCATGATTCTAATACTTTTCTTATACATTATCATATATTGCACGGAAAGTAAAAAAAATCTGATGTGGGCAGCAGATGACTTTCCCTGCAGACTTATATCCACTTTCTCTTTATTTTAATTCAATTTAATGCACTTTTAATTCAATTTTCGTTCTCCTTTGGTAACTGAACTTATTTTCAAAGGTGGCTTAAAGAAAATACGAAAAAACTAAAATATCTCGGGAACAGCTAGTCCTAGTGTAATGGGATTGATCTTATTCTTTTCTTCGTTAAACATTACATTTAATGGATTACATTTAATGAATATATTTGAGCACGCACACGTAGTTTTTTAGTTTACATTTTGACAATTTTTGTGGGCCCCTTTGCAAAAAAAGGCAGGTTATTTTTTTCCGAATTGTAGCAAAATCTATTCAGCACCAAGATAACCCAGAAGCGACTTATCTACCGAATTTTGTGAAATTCGGTCCATTAGTTTTTCAGCAAGAGGGGATACAGGCAATTTTTGCTGGCCGTTTCGCAAAAAAAGGCGGGTTCTTTTATCCCGAATCGTACTAAAAACTAATCAGCACCAGAGACATACCCAAGTGACTTACCTACCAAATTTTATGAAATTCGGTCCATTAGTTTTTGCGCTAGAGTGGATACATTCATCGCACAGACAGATAGACACACTGACAGACACACAGACAGACAGACACACACACACAGACACACACACAGACGTCACGCTAAAAATAGGTTTTCCGTATTCTAGAGGTCTCGAAACGTGTAGATCCGTCGAAAATTCGAGTTGCGATTTTCGGCATGATTCCAATACTTTCCTTATACATTACCATGTATTGCAGGGAAAGTAATAGTACTTTAAGTATAGAAACCGGGTCGGAAAATCGAATTCGAACTTTTGACGAAAGATCAGGTTTTAAGCATTCTTGAATTCGAATGGAACGTTTTTGAGGTGATATTTATGTGGATGTGTGTGTCAGTGTGTGTGAAAATGATAGTACGTGTATATGCTAGTGCGTGTATGTTAGTGTGTGTATATTAGTGTGTGCGTATGTTATTGTATGTGTCAGTGAGTCTATGGAAGCGATATCTCAGAAACGAATGGAGTGATTCGAAATAAAATTGGTATGATATTTACAAAGAATATTCTAACTCTGTTGATTTTAAACGCGGAAAACTCCTTATTTTCGAATGAACTTTGAAAATTCATTAAATAAATAAAGCCTTTAATTATGTTAAATAAATAAACATTTCTTACGTAATTTTTTAATAGAAAAAGAACGGCACCAAACGTAAAACACCAGCATAAACCGTTCTCTAGATATAGTTCGGTTTCAGATACATTTATTGAAAAAGTTGCATAAAATTAAAATATATAGCCAGTATCCTTAAATAACTTGGTGATAAATTTGACAAAATATCGCCAGATTAACGACTTTTTAAAATGTTGTGAAATTGACAATAATGTCTCGAAATATAACGTTTAATTAAGAAAGTGACGTCAAAATTTGTGAAAATTCACTATTCTCTAATGATTAAAATAACTTAATATATGCACTGTATTGCTTATAGGATGCTAGCAATTGTTCTAATTGCCAAGTTCGATTTGCATGAAATATAAGTTAATTTTATACATCAAAATGGTTTCATACATTGTCATCCAGAAAAGCGCCAGATGCTTATTTATAATTCAACATCGAAACCATTGTACCATGAATCTTGTGCATCATTTTCTCGCTTAGATAAAAGTAAAGTATTTCCCTGCATTTTGCAGGGAAAGTCATGAGCTGTCGACATGAGATTTATTATTCTTTGATTCTACAGTCAAATGTACCTAATTAAGAGAATTATCGAATAATACAAATAAGTAACTGAGTTCACTGTACTTGCAAAATATCCTTAAAAATTATCTTTCAGCAAGGAAAATCGAAACTTAGATGGTTAAAATATTGCTTAGTATTACATTTTAAAGTACTAGATGTTAAAGTCACTTAGCTTACTTTACAAATATATTCAAAGAGGAGTCAAAAAGTGGGATCAAAACCTTTTTCCGTGGAAAAAATATTTCGCAGAATGGGATGATGTCTGTCGCGAGCAGATCTGACTTGTTACCATGGAAACGAAACAGTTGTCTCTCTTTCGAAGAGAGGGAAGGGGGGTAACTGCCCACACGCCACTATTTGGACAGTTGGGTTTGGTCAACTATTTGTCTCTGCAAACAAAAAGGGAAAGTCAAATGGCAAAAAAGGGTAAACGGAACTTGTTTCGCGGTCAGTATTTCCTTGCGTAAAAGGTTACTGTTTAGGATGGAGTATGGTTTAATTCATTGTACATAATGTGGGAAGAACAAGTGGATTTGAAGGAGAGTTTTTTAGGAGAATAAAATATATGCGTTGAATTTTTATTTAAATAAGGAAACATTTACACGAGTTATGTGAGGTGTATTTAGAGGGAATAAAGATACTCCACGTAAATTTTAATTCTTCTTGGGAAAGCCCTTATACAACCCAATTCTTATGAATTTTGCACCCTATTCTTATGAATTATGCAACACATTCTTAGAAATTATGCACCTCATTCTTAGGAATTATGCACCCTATTCTTAGGAAATTCTTAGGAATTGTGCACCTCATTCTTAGAAATTATACACCCCCTAACAGCATTTTTTTCACAGTGACGTAAGATTTACGTCACACTGTGACTTTGGGACGTCACAGGGTGTCTCAGTACGTCTCGGCACTGTCATTTTGAGGTCACAGTGAAATCATTTTGGTCATTTTCATGGTCGTTTGTTATGTCGCATATTAACTTGCTTGTGCCGTCACATTGTAGTTGCCACTGTAAAGTCGTTACATTGTTACGTGTTAATTAAATTGTAGAAACGTCACAGAATATAGTCATAATGAAGTTCTTCTTCTTCTTCAGTGGCCTGACAGCCCAGGATGGGCCCTTGCCTTCCGCAGTATAGAACTCCAGGCTCCCCTATCCCTGGCCAAAGACCTCCAGTTCAAAACTTTTAAAATTTTAAAGTCCTTTTCCACACAGTCAAGCCATCTGAGTTTAGGTCCTCCTCTTTTACGGGTGCCGAATGGTCTGGCCGAAAAGATCTTTTTTGTTGTACGGCTTTCGGCCATCCTGCACAGGTGACCCACCCATTTAATTCTCTGAATCGTGATGTAATTGACTATATCTGGTTTATTAAAAGACTTATAAAGTTCAGAGTTAGTTCTTCTTCTCCAGATGTTGTTACAATTTAAGCCACCAAAAATACCTCTCAAGATTTTTCTCTCAAAAACAGAAATGATATCTTTAACTTTTTCTGTCATTGCCCAAGTCTCAGCAGAGTAGGTAAGAATGGGTCTGATTAAACTTTTGTAGATTATAATCTTCGTTTTTCTGCTGATGAAGTCAGACTTTAAGTACCTTTTAAGGCCGAAAAAACATCGGTTAGCAGCTGTAACTCTACCACGAATTTCGGGCATAATGTCATTGAGAGTATTAACTTCAGATCCTAAATATCTGAAGTTGCTTACAGTTTCAAACTTGTAAACCCCAATTTCGAAATATGGACAGTCATAATTACAACAGGGCATATACTTAGTTTTATTTTGATTAATAGTTAGATGCATTTTACTGGCTGCGGCCTCTAAAGATGTGAAGGCTTCCCTAAGTAACTCAGGAGTGCGTGCACCTAGTTTTTAGGAATTATGCACTCCCTTCTTACGAAATTCTTAGGAATTATGCACCTCATTCTTAGGAATTATTCACTCCATTCTTAAGAAATTCTCAGGAATTGCGTACTCCATTCTTAGAAATTATACACCCCATTCTTAAAATATTTTTAGGAATTATGTACCTCATTCTTAGAAAATTCTTAAGAATTATTCACCCCATTCTTATGAAAACCCTTATGGCATCCCAATAGTTTTTAAGGAATGCATACCAATAACTACAGAGCCAATTAGTGTACACCTTAGATCTATCTATAGTAAAATGACCATTCACAATCGAATAAACGTGACTGCTACGTCCCTAGTGAAGAATTTAAAAAATTAGGATTGCCAACTTGGCAAAACAGCGGAATAGATGAAAAGAGCCAACATTGTAGATCACTGTCTAATTAATAGGAATGAACAATAAAGCTATCAGAAAAGGCATTTATTTGACCCAATGTATTTATTGGTGAATTACTCTCATATTCAGGAAGACTAATATAAATAGCAATCGCATCCATAAGTAAAATACACTTTGTCCATAGGATCAGGAAACTAGAGCAACTTAAATAAGTATTAATAACCCAATAAGCAGAAAAGTTCAATTGCATGCATGGGAATTTAATATTCAAAATACTATGTTGTGGTTTAAATTTCTTTTTGTAATAATAGCAATGTTTCATGTTGCGCTAATAGAAATCAATCAGATCTTCCTACGTTTCATGCACGTTCCTCGAAATTTTTATTTGATTTTAATCGAAGAAATAATAGACTTTTTCGACCACGAAGTCAGTTTTATCACGAACTACGGAGGCAGTAAAATATAAAACGACGAATTCATATATTATCCTCAACTATAATCACATTTTTTAATGTAAAACCAAAAGTTTCACACCAAGATGTTTACCGTACAACCAAAATTACCATTTTTTGTATTTTGTGTTTCTCCAAGACTTACTCCGTTCATAACTATAATACTGCAGCTCAAGAACACTGACTACTTTATTTAATCTTTCACTTTGCTAAGCACTGTACCGCATCCTCGTCACTCTATTCCTTCCTTAAGTTCCATTAACTTTGCACCTTTTCCGAATCCTGTCTTGTCTTTGGAACAAAAGACAAAACCCATTTGTAGATGAAATAGGGCAAAGGAAGTGAGTGCTTCAAAGGAGCTAGCTGATCTACGCGTTGTCATGGAAATGGCAAGACTATCTCAGTCCCTTGAGACCGTACCTATACTGCTGTTTAGATGATTCCTTCTCGTCAATTTCGATTTATGTAAAAATTGTTGCGGTTAGAATATAATAGAAGCTAACCTGTATTCTCACTGCCACTCTTTTCGGCGGGAAAATAATTATGTTGGCTACTATATATTTTGATTGGAAAGCTGGCAGTTATTTAAATTCAACATTCATTAATAAAGTAATTTTGATAAGTAAAATACACTTTTTGCGAATTATAAGGTAAACTAGAGCAACGTAGATAACCATAAATGAAGCAATAATGCAGCATACAGCTGTTTCGGGGATACCCAGGATCTCTTTCGTCACTTCAAGAGAACCAACTAACCCAAAGTCCAAAAGATGAATGATTATTCCTCTTGGACTTCGGGTTTTTTGATTATCTTGCACTAACGAAAAATATCCAACTTAACCTCGAAACAGCTGTAAGCTGCATTATCGTTTTATTTATGTTTATTTACGTTGCTCTAGTTTTTCTTATTCCTCCATTTTGTTTAGGTCGGATCATACAAAATTTATAAATAGGAAGTTCTATTTTTTATATCTACAAAATGGATAATATTATTCAACCAATGTTTCCCTTGGATGTGATTTATGTTTAACCATTGAATATTTACCTATGATCATTGTGGCCTTTATAACCATTCGTCTGACAAATCTATCAAATACGAAATGCAAATTTCAGTCAAATAAATATGAAATCACGCAACCTGTTTTTAAAGTATATTTTTCCACATCCTAAAAAGCCAGTGTATGGTTAAGTATATTTTGGCGTAAGCATCAAATTAATTATTAGTCTCTGAATTCTGTCAGCCCTTTTCTTTAATCTCGTAGAAAGAGTTGAGTTAGATTTGATGTAATCGAGGAAACAAATGACTAGTAGTAGTGTATTAAAAATATTGAATGCATCTGTTTCTTAATCAAATCCACGTCCTTACTTAGAAAACTCCAGATTTGTAACGGCAACTAGCTGTTCTTACACATTTGAAATCTTTCTGAAAATTATAGGAACATATGATAGCCAGTAGTAACATGCCTTTGTATGGACTGAGTGGAAAATATATTTGGATATGACGTAGTCTAGAAAATAAATAGCTAGTGTTCTTACATAACAAATAACATTGAATGTGTGGGACCGGCTTGTTCTCATGGAAGGCTAGAATCCACGCACTGGGGCATTGTAGCCCAATGCTATATGTATATATACTCATAATATATCTTCAGGTCTGAACGTATAATTTGGAATACACTTCATACCATAGAATGATACAAGAGCCGGTCATCACAGTATTTCTTCTCTTGCTCGAAAACGGTCATATTCAAGCCTAATAATAGCTTGGTCCAATCCCATATATTCTGCTAATTTTCAACGTGAAGCTGAGGAGTGTCGTAGGTCATCGGAAGCTGTGAGGAAGATCGAGTACGTCTTTTTGTGCTACTTTTAAATAGTGAGTAGCGTAGCGATCATCGTCCGGAAAGTTGCGTGTTTGCTAACCCAATCAGTCACCAATTTTGGGACTAGCTTGTTCCCGTGGGAGTTAGAACTCCCAGATCCTAGCGTAGTAACCCGATACCATATGAGTAGACCAAAAGATGTCTTCATGTCCGAACATATAATTGAGAATGTGCTCTCACAGCATAGAATGGCGCAAGACCCGGTCGCCACAAATTGTGTTTCTTAGCCAAAATATACAAATATATAATAGTATACTAACTTGAATTTGGTGTGGCCTGATTGAAAAATATATACTTCCCTCCTGGTACGCCTTAAATGTTTCCTGTTTGCACTCATAGGAAACTCAAAAGGTTCCGGATTTTTTCCGGATTAACGGAATCTAATGCAAACTTTCTAAAGGCTTCAAATCTTATATATATTATATAGATAAATAAGATGTGTTTCAGAATTTTTTTGCACCATGGTGTTCTTCTGAATGCTGCTAGTTCATTTTATTTTTCGTTCATTGGACGAGAATCTTGCGTGCTGCAGAGGATCAATTAGTCAATAGAAAAACATATCGTGCGCAAATATCTGAACATGAGACTAAGACCAAACTGCGGTGTAAGCACGTTATAATATCGGTTGCATCAGAGAAAAACAGTAAACAAATTACAAAATCTTTCAAACTACGTATAGTAAATATTTGACTAGAAAATATGTAATTATGGAAGCAAATCGTTTCATGTTAGTCCTGTTTGCAGCGAAAAATATCATGCATATGCTAGCAGTTCAAAAGTCCTTCTAACAGTATCATGTGCTGGAAAATTTCTAAACTTATTTTAATTTCTAAAAAATATTTGTTTTTTTAGTAGATATCGAAGTTTTTGTTCAAAATTTACTTGGTGATAATCCTTTGGAGTCATTTTCCTCAGCGATTCAGCGTGGACAATGGTGATTGTATTAGTGGGCAGAGTATAAAATAAGGTTCATCTCTATAAGATTGCCGCTTCAACGATATAAGCAAAAAATTTTTACTTTGATCAACATTTCAACTACCAATGTGTCACCGCGATGATTTTTTAATACAAATTATTCAATTTATTTTTCAGTACATATTTTATTAAGTATATCTGTAACAGTAAAACTGATCTCGTTTATATGTTTATATATCGTCATGTATGTCCCCCCAATTTCCAAATCCCCACTTCCCTACAACTTCGCGTTTTTTTCCTAATATAGCTAAAGATACTGAAACGTGCAGAAAACATTCCCGGTTCAAAACATTTAATTTATTTTTAAATATTTTAAAAAAAATCTCAAAACCCCTATACATATATTCAAAAGACCCTATTTTACCTAAATCTTAAGAGGTTTTTTTTTTTCTTAATGTAGTTTTAGAACCGACTAATAAAATAAAATTTCTTTTGAGACATATTTTACATAATTTAATGTGCGGTTAGTACTTGGGTGGGTAAGCACCTGGGAACACCGCGTGCTGTTGGCACATTTCGGGCGCGGCAGCTCTGGGCACATTTCGGGCGCGGTAGCTGGATTTGCACGCTGCCATAACTGCCGCCGTGTTCATGCGGAGTACGATCACGTTAAACATGTGGGTCCGTAAGTCCTTCCGAGAGGTTGGTGATAGGGGAAAGAAGGTACTGTCCCTGTGGATGCCTCCCCCACTGGGTTCCGGTCTAAATTGGGTGGCACTTCCTGGCCGTCCAAACGGTTACCTTACACCTTTCTGGTTGGTCCTCTTGGTCCTCTTGGTCCTCTTTCTCTGGTCCTCTTGGTCTGGGTCTCAACATAATTTAATGTTGAAAGATATGAGAAAATTTGTATCTTTGAAGAAGCAAATTGATCCAAAGTATCAGGTATATGATGTTTAATTTGCAAAGCTGAAAATAAGATATAGATTTACTGGAAACATAAGCCGTACACATTCCAAAGTTTTAAAGATATAAAAATGTTATTTACAGGGTGTATCATATTGAATGGGACAAAAAGAAAGAATACCTGTGAACGCTGCAATTACTTTATTTTGATAAATCAAATTTACAGTGAAACTATAGTTATCCAAGTTTCTATAAATGTTCTATGTGTGCCCCTCCGGTGATACGGCAAATATCTATGTGGTATTCCATTTCCTGCCACACTCGTGATAGAATATCCTTTGTTAATGATTCGAGCACTTCAGTTAACCGCTGCTTCAGTTGCTGTAAGTCCTGGTGCATTGGAGGCATGAACACCTTGTCTTTAACAAAACAACATAGGAAAAAATCACATGGAGTTAGATCTGGGGATCTCGGTGGTCAACTAACCAATGGCATACCGTTTGACCCAGCACGGCCAATCCAGCGATGGGGTAAACTTTCGTTCAGGTACTGACGTACGTTTGTATGCCAATGTGGTGGAGCACCGTCTTGCTGCAGAATGAATCCTCCAACTGATGGAACAACCACTCTGATAGCATATCTTGATAAATGCACCAATTAATCGTTTTTTCCAAGAAAAAAGAACCAAACACACAACTCTTGGAAATGACACAGAAAACGTTCGCCTTTGGAAAATCACGCTCATGTTCCATTACACCATGTGGATTTTCCGTGCCCCAAAATCTTAAATTATGACTATTAACTTTGCCAGAAACATGAAAGATGGCTTCATCCGTAAACACAAGTCGTTCCGCGAAACCATCTACCTCCAGCTTATCTTGCAAATTCTCACAGAAAGCTTTACGCAACGGTTTGTCGGAAGGTTTTAACGCCTGCACCATCTGAAAGATGTATGGCCGGAATTTTAGAAGTTTCCGTAACACACGCCATACCGTTGTATGAGGCACATTGAGTTCAGAACTCGCACGACGCGTTGATTTTGTGGGACTTCGTAAAAACGTTTCACGAATTTTTTTCAACCACTTCGGTTTTGGCTCCTGGTCGTCCTGGGCTGGTTTTCTTACACAAGCAGCCCGTGTCTTCAAACTGCTTCACCCACTGTTCGATGTTGTGACGATGCGGTGGTTCTTTACAAAATTTCATGCGAAAATGTCTTTGAACGACGATAAACGATAATGTTTTGGCGTATTCCAAAACACAGTACACTTCTCCTGCATGGATGGCGTCATTTTGATTAACAGTGCTTCTAGCGGCGATTTTGTAACCTGAAGATTTTTTGCTGTTGCCAGATAAAACTTGTATAATTGTAGTTTCAGAATTAATTTGTTTCGGCTAAATAAATGAATTACAGAATTTGTACTATGCTATTCTTTTTCTCCCATTCAATATGATACACCCTGTATAATAAAGCCAAACTAATGCAACGTTGCAAAAACGTCGATTACACTTTACATATCATGTACAACAGCAATCAAACTGTAGCCAACGTGACCAATTTGCAACGTTTTTAAAATATGGTGTTGCTATTTTAGTAGTCATAATAGCATGAAATCAAATAGTATATTCAATTAATGTACAGAAAAATAATTGTTAAAACAACCGCACTTAACCGGCTGAAGAATTATATTTCATAAGCCATAAATATTACTAAAAATTATTTTGAAACCATAAATAATGCATAAATTATTTAGTCCATTAAGTAACAGCTATTTCTGATGATGAGAGTTTTACAAAGAGCATTTAATACAGTAATTGGTATATCCAATAGTTGGATTACATTACGATAACTATTGCGAATGAAGAAATATTTTGTTTAAATCGAAAGTAATTTGTGATACTATAAGATTATAAATATACAGAATAATTGTTCTTTGAATTTTTAACAATTCTTTGCTGCCACACCTTTAATATATTGCTTCATTTAAATTTTTTCATCCATTTTATGTAGTAACAAATAATATATGATAGCTTATGTATTAATTACTTACTCATTCTGACATCCAAAATTCGAAACTATAATATTCATAATAATAAATATTACTCTTCATTTTTTCTAAAGTACTTATATTTTCCATGACTTTTCAAAAGTCTTGAAACTCTTTTAATATTTAATTAAATAAAATGCAATTATTTCACCGTGACCCACAACAGTTTGAAACGAAGGGAGTTTACGCTAAATTCATCTCTGAAAGCCGCTCATTTTTCCTTCCTTACTTTTTTTTACTTTTAGCGCCAAAAAATAAAACCCACATTATAAAATATCATATAATATTTCCCCTGGGTATTCCTTCCAGTTTATTTGTGGCCCGTCTACTTTACCTTTCATAAGCCCGGGGTGTTCTTACATTTTTTTTTCTGTTGTTGTTGAAACGCAAGCAAAAAGTCTCTAATAGGATTTTGAATCTGTCTTTTTTGATTATCTCTAAATGCCTTTCATCGTACTGAGCAATTAGAAAGAGATGGCTTAAATTTTTTTTATTCAATAATAATTCTCACTTTGTGCTACTTTTTTAATCTTTGAATCCCAATTTTATAGGTGACAGGATTCTCTGTGCCTTGATGAGATTATCTTTCAAAATAAGTGAGAAACGCTAACAATATTACACCCCCCCCCCTCCTCCATCTCGTTAAGGTTTTAACATCGGAGCCTCCTTCATTTACAAGACAGCCATTACCCTTATGTTAAAACCGATCTTAAATGTCGAGTCGATTTTATTTTCAGCCATTCGTGGTCACATGAGGTTCAAGTATAAGCATACCCACTCAAAGGTCTGGACTCGGTATTGGCTCATGTATTTAGATCCGAAATAACGATTTGAACAGTATTTTTCAAAGACAATTTCGGCCATGATCCAGCTGGGGTTTAGTTTTATAATTTCTCTGTCTGGCCGGTCCGTGAAAATTTATTATAAATATTAACTATGAAATTTAATATGCATATGATTTTTTTTTTGTTGATGTCCGCAGTGCAAAGATAAATATTTAATAAATAAACTTCCACTTAATTCTGAGCACAAAAACTGCGCAATTTAATCTTTTTGACGCAATTGAATAAGCATCAATTTTAACCGCAACGAGCCAAAACTCAAACATCTTCGGGCCAAGCCGTCCTGGAGTTCCACATTTGAAAAATTCTTCATGTTTGGTTCAGGCTCTGATACTCTCGGGACTTACCGAATCAAGCAGATATTTCAAAAACTTGAATATTAAGAGGAAAATGAAAATTTATTATAAAATTTTACTGTATAATCTGAATTTCAAGTAATTTGTTAATTATTTTTTTTTAAAAGTGCACTTAGTACAATAGATCTTTGGATTAAACTTGATATTCATGTACTTTATGCAACAAGCCGAATAGTTTTCATAATTACTCAAAAAATGCAGTAATGTTTCATAACTATGACGTGGTGATAGTATATCAATTTAGCAAAGTCTACTTTGCTAAATAGATCTTTGGATTAAGCTTGATGTTCTTTTACTTTATGTAACAAACCGAATAGTTTTCATAATTACTCAAAAAATTCAGTAATATTTCATATATATGAGGTGGGGATGGTTTATCAATTTAACAAAGTCGTCTTTGCTAAATTGATATACTTGTTAGTAATAACTTTTAGAAAATATTGGAAGCATTTCATGCAATAAATGTAATGAAACGGTAAAGCTTCCACGGACCTTTTTAATATAAAAGAAGATTATCTATTAATTTATCTATATATATTCCGTTAAACAATCGTAAATCAATGTAGTGTTTTAATAAGAACTTAAACGCTTGATGTTATTACCTCCTTTAAAAGATTAACTTAGCTTAATAAAAATTATTAATATATATGCTGTTCCATATCAAAACATTATGTCATCGAATGCAGACATTAGCATATCAGTCGCTAAGCTTATGTATTGATTTCTAGAATTATAACCATATATTCTGTAATGTTAGTAGTAACAATGGAGTATTTGAAAAAGTAATATTATTTTAGAATTTTTAATTAAATATCATTCCATTTCTTGTAAAGAACGATTAATTTTTAAATAATATTGAAAATATATTTTTCTTTTTTTCTTTGTGTCTGTGTATGTGTCTGCATATACTAATTATACCCTGCACAAAGTAATAAATACATAATGTTAAAAATATAATGTTTTCTCGTATGTTTCACGTAATGATTAATGTTACTTTTTTAACAAAATGTAGAAACATGTAATTAGACAATAACCATTTGTAAATAAACTAATTCAAGAAGTGATGATTGTTATGGTAATGAGAAAGAAAACATATTTAATTCAATAGAACGGCGTTTGCTTGCATTAGCTATGATAGATCGAATTCAGTATTTTCTAAGAACTATATTCCAAACTTTGAAGGGTAAAATTTATTTATTTTTCTCGTCTGTAATTAAAGAAAAAAATTTAATGACGTAAAATGTACATCAGATATCATTTTGCCGAAATCTATGCCATGAATCTTATATATGTAGTTGATTTGACATTATTCTTATTTTTGTCTGTAAAAGAATCAATTCTAATTTTAAATAACTACGGTTCAACCGGTTACGGGAAAAACTCGTTTCTTCTGCTCGGAAATAAAGGATCATTTTCTAAGGGTGTAACAACGGAAATTTTATCTTCTGTAATTTATAAGTCCATTTTTCAGATTACTATCCGCGAACAATTCCAGCATTTATCACTTGTCAGCTTTTAGATTTACATTTTTCCGTGACCATTAATGGAAGTTCTGTCTCGTTTAACATTCAAAACAATTCCATCCGTAATGCATTAGTTCTTCGCCTCTAATCATTAAAAACAAAAGAAACGTTGCGTAAAAGCGATAACGACATTTGGCCCTGGGGGAGGAGTCCCAATTTTTTATTCAGTCACCATTTTGTTTTAATCCCCTCCCGTCAGCACTGATAAGGTTCTTTTTTTTTTTCACTCCCGTCGTTATCTGAAATTATTCTGTCTAAATAATTACGAAAAAAACCTCGCAAATAAGGAAAGTAAAAAAAAAAAGAAAAAAAAAGAAAAATGGAATAAAAACCACCTAAGCTCGTTTGCGAGTTGTCATCATTAATAAGCAGCATATCTCTCCTTTTGACTGCGACTGCATTTTATTATTATTCGTTCATTTGTTTCAGCTGGGAGGATAGCAGTATATCCAAGGTATTGTCTGCCTTTGAACTAATGGAATTTGGAACAGGTAGGAAGACATGACGCTGCATAAATAACAGACAATTACTCGTTCTACAGACTGCTTTTACGTCTATACTGCTTATAATAATTATGTAAAACTGCCAGCTTCAAAGCAGTTTTAAACACAAATGCAGCTGCTTGCATTGTCGATGTTCTGGCTTTATATCTTTTTCTTTTTTCTATTTTTTACCCGTGATCCTTGCTGTCGGCTTGCTTAATGCTATTTAGAAGCTACGGCATGAGTTTTGAATTGTAAAACATTCACCTTTACTTGATGAATTCAAACAATAGAATGATGCTATTCATGGGGTGATAGACAAAGGGGTGAATGCATGGATCATAAGGCATATGTTGTCGCTTATTTTCGAATCAAAGATTCCTAAAGGTATTGCATTACCATGCCACTTTTTGTTATATATTTCCTCTGTGAAATCTGCACTGCTATAAAAAATTTTACGTTCTATTTATCTTATGTGCATCTAAAATACTGTTTTCCCGTTTAAATTGGTGATCACAAACTCTTTTGTTGAACGTGCGTCACACTTTGTCGAGCTGGCTTTTTATCAAAATAGAATAACATATTTTTTTTATTTGTTTTAGATTTGGTGCTATATATATATCGTTTTGCAAAGTTCTGCCCCGTAAATCACGTATTATTCAAGTAGAAGAAGAAATTTTAAACCCGTTTAGGTAAAATGGGAATGCTTACTGCAACGTAAACTTTAAATGTACGTACTGGATATATAATATTTTGAAAATATATTTATGTTTAAACTAAATGGAAGATTTATTTTCTCAGAAGTGCATTAGTTTAAATGAAAAAAAAAAAAAATAAATAAATAAAAATCCATCACTTATAAAAATACATTTAAATACATCTAAAATATTTATAAATGTTTCGATATATTATGATGTATATACAAAATATCAGAAATTTTTTCTCTGCTGTCCTTCGAAATTAAGAAATTGCTCTTTAATTCATAATTTTATACTTCCACGAAGAGCTATAGAAGAGCCCCATGAAGAGCTATAGAAGAAAACACGATGATAGTAATTGTGATTTGTACCACTTTTCTTGATAGATATGTTTTTGGCAGTAGAGTTATATATTTTTACTTTAGCTACTGTACCTAAGACAATTATGGTAACCGTTATTTAATCACAAGTCCGCGTTTTCATCGTGAATACCTTGGTGGGTTCATAGATACAAAGAAAAGAAGACTTCTGTCAGTCTGTAGGTATAGGTCTGTGTGTGTTGTCCCTTCTCAATTTCGAAAACTACTAGAGCGATTTGAGCCAAATTTGGACGCAAGGTTTCATATAATATATAAATGTGATAGTAGAAAAATATTCGAAAAATGCATACAATTTAGCTATAAAATGAGATTTGGTCAAAATCGCTGGTCCTTCGTAATCTCGGAAATTATAGAAACAATTTTGTCTAAGTTTAGATAGTATACAGCATATATTGCCTAAATGTGAACTCAGAAAAAAAAATTCGAAAAATATATTTACACTTTAGCTGTAAAAAGAGTCAAAATCGTTTGTCCTTCGTAATCTCAAAAACCACTGAAGCGATTTAGACTCAACCTCTGTGCTATATTACCTATGTTAAGTTGCAGAAAGTACATTTTTAAAAATGTATATTATGTGGCTCAAAGATTGGACTCCCACTTTTTTCGCGCGGAAAATCTGCGGATTATCCAGATTCTCTGGTTTTTTCTTTATTTCGAATTAACAAGATTTTATTAATAATTGTGATAATGTGTAGCTATTTCGAGTTCTAAACACAGTTAATTGGAGTTTCACAGTAAAAAAAATTACAGAATTTTTTTAACGTGCATTTTTAATACAACTGTGAGCAGTATTGGGCATCCTTTGCAAGTTTTTTTAACTCAATACTGCTCGTCTTAACTCAGATCAGTTTTTATATTGCTAATTTATGATTTACACGTCAGTATCGTTGTATATTCCAAAAAGCATAAAATTCGTAGGATAGGAAGTCGAAAAATGGCAATATGTGCAATTATGAACAAAACGTTTTAATAGTTACAGCATAATATTTTTAATAGCTATTTTCGAGTTACAAAAACTTTTTTAAAAAAAGCTTTTTACCACGTACAATATTGTTTTAAGTGTCCGAATAAATTATGTGTTAGTCAACTAAAAGATCATGTGAAGTCCACACTAGTATATATCATAAGGAGTTCCTATCAATGAGGTACTAAAGGTGTAGAATAGTAAACACTCTTGGTGAAGAATTGAAAAAGTTATGAGCTCAAACTCGGCTGAGAATTTAAAATATTACATAACAAACTCGGCGAAGTAGACGAGAAAAGCCCACGTTAAATATGTGGGTCCGTAAGACCTTCCGAGAGGTTGGTGGTGTAGATGTCAACCCCATTGGGTTCCGGTCTGAATTGGGTGGCACTTTCCGGCTGTCCAAACAGATACCTTATACATTCGGGTAGGTCGGACGGCCTGGGTCGAAGAAAGAACTAGTAGAAATCGACGCTAAATCTGTTACAGAACGCATTTATTTAACACAACGTGGTTAAAGCTAATTTGTTGCCATATTCCGAAATGATATAATAAAAAATTCTTACATGCTCAGGAATCCAGTATAAAACCTGCTCAAAATACACTGCAGCGACAACAGACATTCGAATTTGAGACAGGATATTATAGCGTACGTATGCTTTGACTATATTGATTGTGACAGCGTGCTACAGCATCTAGTAACCTATGAAGTATGGCAGGTATTTATTACTTTTCATATACCCATTTTGTTATATCCAAATGCCGATTTCTACTAATTAGACAATCCTCTACAACTTTATGATTGACACTTCCTTTCTCTCTCTATCATTTTTATTTACTAAATTCCTGTTCTTAACTTCAGCAATCCTCGATTAAGGACGCTGGAATCACTTTCATTCAATAGGGTTCAAAACGAATCCCCACCCGTGCTGTCCGCAAAAGTGAAAAAGTTATTAATAATGATAATATAATATAAACGATCATTTCTACAGGAGAAAAGGCGTGACTTAAACTGCACCATGAATTCCAAGACATGCAGGCGCAGTAAAGTCTTCTTTGGAGAAAAACCACTGCAACCTGATCCCGAGTGGTATCGAAAATCTTAATTTTTATGCATCTGCCTAAAAAATCACAGAAAATAAAATAACGTATTAATTAAAAAAAAGTTTTGATAGAATGCGAAGATATACATAAAACATTTTGCCAAACTATAAAATTGTGCTAATTTTACTTTTTGTATGAGGTGAAATAAGTATCAGATAACCTAAATAATGCAAATGTCGATGTATTTTAAAAATACCATGGAAGAATTATCCTACGGATTCGGTTCAAACATCGTTGGAGAGGTGGAACAGTCTAGTGGTAAAGGTAAAGTGACTACACTCGGACGACCCGAGTTCGATTCCCGGCTTTTCCCAAACGGTCCCCGTGTTCACGCGGAGTACGAGAATGTTAAATATGTGGGTTCGTAAGTTCTTCTGAGAGGTTGGTGGTAGGGGAAGGAGTATATGATCCCTGAAGATGTGGCCCCAACTGGGTTCCGATCTAAATTGGGTGGTACCATACAGACCTTACACCTTTTGGTAGGTCGGACAGTCCGGGTCGAATAAACAAACATCATTGCAAAGAACGTTCTTCGACATTTTTGATAATGTCACGATAGAAACTCTAAGCAATAACGTTAAATAAGATTGTAAAATGATTTGTTCATAACAAAGTATGTATAAAGGCTATTTTATGAAGTTGCGTTAACCATGAGCTCATTGAACCTTCCTATCCGGGTAGTTCTGCTTTTACTGAGTTGGCAGAGTCTTCTTGACAATAAGAGCTTGTATAATTCGGTCCAAGTAGAAGAGGTTCTGCTGGCCAGTACGAAGATCCAACGTTGGAGTCCCTGCTTAGAAAATGGCCACTTTCAATGAAAAAATTTACCTTGCAGGTTGATTAGTATCATGATGTCGAGGATCTGAAAGTGACCCTAGTACGACTGGAACGAATAGATGATAAAAATAGTATCAAGAAGCTAAATTGAGATAAAAACAGGTGATCAGTTGGATTGTCAAGTAGCGCCAATTGGGGGACTGTCGACTGTCTAGTACGAAGATTTGCGGTTCGAGCTCCGGCTGGAACAGCAAGGTTCTATACGAGTTAAATATACGTTTATTAAGTACTTGCTTTGTACCATAAAACTAAACTTATCACAAATACTCATTTACTTATTATCAAACGCAATGCATTTTAATTCTTTCACCATCCTCTATATTCCATCCAATTTCTAATAAAATCGAACAAATAATGCCGCAATCTACTTAAAAATTAAACAATATTCCCCAATTAAATTACAATTAAAAGCCGTATCGCAACGGCTAATTACGTAACCCTAATTAAAAGTAAAATTTCTTGGTTTTAGCGCCTCTTTTTTCCTCCTCGAAAGAATTCGCTCCCAATTGATAAGTCTATTTGTAACATAACCAACTTCTTGGAACGACTACCAAACATAATAGAATTCTATCAGTAAAGAAATTTCTCTCCAAAAAATAATCTTACAATTAAATGTTGCCGGCGAACCATTAACAGGGGGAAGGGGTTAATGATATTGACTAAAACAATGAGCCCTTAAGAGGTGCTCTTTTCTTTATAGCGAACCGCTTTCATTACGCTCATTAAGTACGGAGAAGCTGAGACGCCTCTCCGCCATTTTGTTTTACGAAACTTTAAAAATATGCGCGAAGTTTATAAAGGAGCCTTGATATGGTGGCAAATGGTGTATGCACTTCATTTTGGACTAAATTATTAAGCATTTTTATTCTTTTTGCATACCTATTTTGTACAGTCATACGGAAAACCCGGAAGTGTCATTCATCTCCGGAAGTAGAAATTGAAAGCCTTAGTTAACACCCTACGCTTTTCGGAATTCGTTGCTAAATCCATATCAGTCATCATCTAAGCTATATCTCTAGTTAATCTTGAGAAATAGACGTTTTAGGAATTGCTTTAATTTCTTGGACGGGAAGTGGTAAAAGAACAGAAAGTAGAAATCGTTAGTAACCTCCTTACCCTCTCTAGAATTTAATGCTGAATCCATATCAGTCATCAACTAAGCTATATCTTTAGTTAATCTTGAGAAATAGACGTTTCAAGAATCGCTTTAATTTCTTGGACTGAAAGTGGAAAAAACACAGAAAGTAGAATTTCCTTATTACCTCCTTACCCCCTCTAGAATTTGATGCTAAATCCATATCAGTCATCATCTAAGATATATCTATGGCAGATTAGAGAAACAGATGTTTCACGGGACATGAAAATTTTTCAATCGGAAGTGAGGTCATCAGAACCGGAAATAGAATTCCGCAGTGAATCCTTCAACCCCTTCCAGAATTTAAGGTGGAATCCATATCAGACATTGTCTAAGCTACATCTGTAACCAATTTCGTGAAATAGTTGTTTCAAGCAAAATTTTTGACCTGAAGTGTTAAAGAAACCGGAAGTGATAATTCTTTATTAACCACTCTACCTCCTTCAGAATTTTATGTTAAATTTATATCATTCAGTTATCATTTAAGCTCTATATATAGCCAATCTTGAAAAATGCATGTTTTAATTAAAACGAAATTTTTTGAACCGGAAATGGAAAAACAACCAGAAGTTTTCATTCTTAGTAAATTTCAACCCCCTCCAAAATGCTAACCCCATATCAGTCAGTATTTAATCTCTATCTAAAGCACATACTTAGAATTATTTTTTACTACCTAATTTCTATCACCAAAAATTTTACCACCGATAATGTGGCATTAGAAATGAAACTTAGAATGTTTAAACTTATCTTCTTGCACACATCAATGTACAAGAATTTCATTGTAACTTGGAAGCTTCCGTTTCTTTTTTTCCTATGATCATAAACCTCCGTTTTCGATCAAAATTTTTCACTTTTTTATTTCACTTAAAAATTTTAAAAACAATAACCTTGTTCTATTGTCAATAGATTAATTTTTCCTCATCTATAGCATGCTTGTGTAGTCTTAAGTTCTGTTTATCTTTGGAATAAACTCCAATATCCACTCTAATAACCCCTATGATGATGCTAAGATGATAAAATGCTTTTTCGTCAGGTTAGCCGTTATCACCCCAACTACAGTCTATTAAAAACTACCCTTTTGTTATTGTTTACCTACAATTTTCATTTATTTCATCGGAACCCTTGTATTACCAGAATTGACAGCAACATAGCTTCGTATCTTTAAAGTTTGCCTAGAATTGTTTCTGACTGACGTGTCTTTCGAAGAATTCAAAAGTCTCGTCAACTAACGACAACAAGGCGTGATTGAGCCTGGATGGCCACTACTGTGATTTCTTTTCAATCGTATACAGTTCATTATTTTCATATGGCAACAGCTTTGTTTAATTGTCAATCTAGATCCAATCTGAACAGTCCTGATTTATAATGTCCAATATGTAGACACATGGACGTCATAAGAGATAGCAAGATGAGCTTACCCCCGTTCTGGACGTTCAAGGTCACAAAGGCGGATATCAATTTAGTTGGTGTTGTACGTCTTATTTTTGAGTTTACTCCCTCTGGAAAAGTTCTATGGGCGCTAATGTACAAAGAACAGCAAATTAAATCAAATAAATATATAACATATGCCTATGTATTTGCAGTGTAGGGAGTTCGTTTCTATGGACCCATCTATTACAAATGCTAAATATAGTTCATATTATTTTTCAAAAATATAACACATGTTTATGTATTTGCGGTATAGAGAGTCCTATTCTATGGATCCATCTATCAAAAATGTTAAATATAATTCATATTACTTTTAAAAAATATAACATTTGTTTATGCATTTGCGATTAAAGGAGTCATATTCTATAGAACCATCTATAAAAATATGTTAACTATGGTTCATATTACTTTTCAGTAATATTATATTTGTTTATGTATTTGCGGTACAGGGAGTCCTATTCTATGGATCCATCTATTAAAAGTGTTAAATATAGTTCGTATTATTTTTCAGAAATATAACATTTGTTTATGTATTTGCGTATTTGCGGTACAGGAAGTCCTATTCTATGGATCCATCTATTAAAAATGTTTAATATAGTTCATATTATTTTCCAAAAATATAACATATGTTCATGTATTTGCAATACAGCGAATCCTATTCTATGGATCCATCTATTAAAAATGTTAAATATAATTCATATTACTTTCAAAAATATAACATTTGTTTATGTATTTGCGGTATTTAGGAGTCATATTCTATGGAACCATCTATAAAAATGTTAAATATAGTTCAAATTACTTTTTAGAAATGTATCATTTGTTTATGTATTTGCGGTACAGGGAGTCCTATTCTATGGATCCATCTATTAAAAGTGTTAAATATAGTTCGTATTATTTTTCAGAAATATAACATCTGTTTATGTATTTGCGTATTTGCGGTACAGGGAGTCCTATTCTATGGATCCATCTATTAAAAATGTTTAATATAGTTCATATTATTTTCCAAAAATATAACATATGTTCATGTATTTGCGATACAGCGAGTCCTATTCTATGGATCCATCTATTAAAAATGTTAAATATAATTCATATTACTTTCAAAAATATAACATTTGTTTATGTATTTGCGGTATTAGGAGTCATATTCTATGGAACCATCTATAAAAATGTTAAATATAGTTCATATTACTTTTTAGAAATGTATCATTTGTTTATGTATTTGCGGTACAGGGAGTCCCATTCTATGGATCCATCTATTAAAAATGTTTAATATAGTTCATATTACTTTTCAAAAACACAGCATTTGTTTATGTATTCGCGGTATAGAGGGTTATATTCTATGGATCCATCTATTAAAAGTGTTAAGTATAGTTTATATTATTTTTCAGAAAGATAACATTTTTCTCGATCGCTTACAAATAATTACTATAAGAATATTCGTTAATATGTATATAAACAGTAATTTCAAACATAACATTTAAACTTCGGATGGGTTTGAAAACAATGAAATAAACGTATTTTATGGAGTAGCGCAATTTATTCCATCAAATCCAAATAGCATGTCTGCACTAACTGACAATTGAAACTGCCTGTGTTTGCTCAATCTGTTTAGATAAGTTTAAATAATCTGTTTCGCATTCCCACGAAGGAGGCTCATTTTATTATTTTCGAAATGAATGAATATTTAAATTTCGAGTTTATTGCTACTATTTAATAAAATAAAATATGCTTCAGTTATAAAAAAAATTTACTTCATACAAGGAAACCAGTCGTAACTCTTTCAAACCTGTATATTTTAATTCATCGACTTTCACCTTTATAATAGACTGGAATATCAAAGTTGTCAAAATTTAAGCATGTAAATACTATTTTCAGAAATTATAAATACCTTATACTCTATTAACTGTGATCCAAGTTTTTCAAATCGTGTATATTTTAGTTCATTATCTTTTTTCTAACAGTGTGCAATATCATAGTCGAAATTTTTTAAAACGATATAATAAAGACAACCAAGTTGTTTGGTAAAAAAGATCTTTAATAGCAGCACCATCTATATGACGTACATAAAAGTACAAATCCAGAGCGCTTCCAGACGTCACTACATCTTTCGTCAGTTTAAGAACGTAGGAAGAACGCAGTGACGTCAGAAAGCGCACTAACTTTATAATTTTATGTGCGTCATATAGTGCTACTATTAAATACCTTTCTTACCAAACAACTTGGTTGTCTTTATTATATCGTTTTAAAGTGTTTGCTAAATTGCCGTGTTTCCATACATTTTGATACCAGAGTTGAGTTTATATAATTGCCTGCTAGTTTATGTTTATGCTTTTTGAACACTCTATATGTGTTATTATAAGCCAGCTAACATTTGATCAAATCGAATTGAGATAAAAGATTAATCAGTAAATTAGCATTTGAGGTTAAATAAGACTAACTTTGCGACCATGGCTCTGCAGTTTTAATCTGTAAATAGCAAACTGATAGGATTGAGCGAGCTATGTGTTTTATTTTTTTTTTTTAAGATATTGTAATATACGAGTACAATCGCTGAAAATTGATAGAAAATAATATTATTCCGGGATTGGCCTGTACATCGTTTGTCAATATTACAAATATTTTGGTAACTGCAATCTTTCCTCAATATCGTCATCTCGTTGAAAATATCCCTTTTGCTAAGCACCGGTAGACAATTTATTGCATTTTTGTTGAATAATTTAGCCAATATTGTCACATAATATTTAAATATCGGAAATATTTTTGAAGTAAAAGCAATGTGTATTAAATACTTCGTGTGTTGTTTTTTTATAGTCGCCGAGTGTTTACAAATTCTAAAAAGGTCTACATACCAGTAGAATACATTATTTTGAGTCAATACTGGTTTCCTTCTCCAGTAGACCAATTTTTATTTCTTTAGCAAGATTCATTCACACAGCAAGAATAGTAATTATTGTTCCCTACTCCTTTCAAAAATTATCTTCTCTTCTCGTACATGAATTTGTCTTCCAAATTGTGTCCAAATATGGCCGATTCATGGCGCAGTATTTTTCAAGCCCTTAACGCTCATTAAGTAAGCTTTTATGGCATCAGAGAAAGCATTAATTGACTTTTTCCCGCGCTTTTCTTTCCAACCCTTTTGTTGTAGAATTTTTTCGAAGAGTAGGTTCTCAGATACACACCCTGTGCAACATGTTTACCGGTTGACACGGCTGAAACAATAGACGACACTTAATACCTCCCCCCCCCCTCGTGCATAAAGCCTCTTAATCGTTTAGAAGCTCAAAAGAAACGCTTGATGCTTTGTGAGTCTTAAAATAAAATCAGTTTGCTCTTTTTAGTGTCGGCGTTAATAGAACGCGATGAAATTAAGACGCTGCATTTTAGTTGAGCTGATTCTTTCAAAGAGGGGGTGCAAAGTTTAGAAAAAGGGGGGAGACCCTATTGCATTGAAGATTTTCGGAATTAAGAGAGTACTTGTGCTGGGTTTTATTGGAGTCTTTACACGTGTGGTAAATAGTAATAAAAACCTTAATTGAATTTCTTGTTAAAAATTAAAATGTCGTTGAAATTTCTTTGATATGTGCTCATACTTATTTGGGGTCAGATTTTGGATGGATAACTTATTTTTGATATTAATTAATTAGTTTCAAAATATTTTATGATTTACAAATAAATTCTACTTTTATTTTCTCATAAATGCATGCTGCAGTACAAATAATATTTTCCCGAAATATTTGGAATTAAAAATATAACTCTGTTTTGTGTCTATGTAGACAAAAGTAAATTACTCTTGATTCAGTATTACCGTCTCACTCCAAGTCGTTAAATATCTTTTAATAAGTTTCTTTAAGGAAATGGCTTACATTCTATCTATATATACATACAATAAATATGTAAAATACAAAAGTCATGAGATAAATACGTAAAAAAAACTGAAAATAGCATTCTCAAAATATTTGATGAAGCATCAAGTTTTTCGAGATATAATTCAGATGAAACAAAAATTTATCAATTTGCATTTATTGGTTGTTGCATAATGTGCATCTTATTATTTTGTCAAATTAAAAAGACCCAATGGAATGTCGGTACTAGACCCCACAGGTCGGGATCACTGTTCCAATTGTAAACTATTATACACTACAACTATCATATACTACAACTGTATACACTACAACTATAAACTATTATACACTATGTTTTTCCTTCAAAAACACAATCAGTTGGAACTGGAAATCGAACTTGATTCTGTTGGATTGTATAGAAGTAGGAAACATGTCTAAAACAGAATAATGGAAAAAATAAATTTATCTCAAATAGGTGCAGAAAATAAAATAAATCTGCCACCGCGGAACCTTAATAAAAAATAGTCTTATCTCTGAGAACTGTTTCTTATTTCATATATTTATTTACGACTAGACTTTCTACTATAGAGTAAAGAATTTAGCACTGAATAATATTTTCTTTCCAGCAGATTCCATTAAACGGAAATATAACTATGATTCTGTTTAACTATATTTGAGACTTACAGCATATGATAATTTGGGGAGATGTATAATATTTAACAAACTGCAGAATGCATTCTTGGGCAGATACCATAAGAGCTGATTTCCACTGCTCCTGTCTCACAAAAATATTGCAAAAAGAACGTTGAAAACGAACGCGAACGTAATCTTATAATCTGAAAATTTTCAAACTTAGTTCCGTTTAAAGTTCTTTTTTTTCCAAATGGAATTAGTTCCGTTTCAAAGTTCAGGAAAAAGCGAATGCGTTCTCAAAACACGTTCACGTTCCGTTCCAAAGTTCCGAAAACCGCTTTCCAATGCAGTCCATTCTGATACACCATTTAAACACCGGCCGCCCACTTTGCTGCTCTATGTCGAAGGATGAGCCGGACGGTCTGGGCTTTCGACACCATTTAAACAAATACACATTAACAAATTTGGTGCAACTACACTTACAAAGTGGCCGGTTACCTTACACCCTTTCTGGTAGGTCGGACAGTCTGGGTCGCAACAACAACAACTTACAAAGTGGTAACATTCTAATTGATTCTAAACGGACTTATTTCTGTGAATCTACGAACGAGATAACACATTGGATGGAAATATTGGAAGATTTTATTTAGATGAGAGATAGACGGATAGAAAGAATGCGAAAGCTAGATATTTGTTATATTACAAGTTGCATATACCACCATATAGTGCTAGTGGGATTATCTACCCTGATCTTCTATGTCCCAGCATATATTAAGCCTAATCTACATTAGCAATATTTCCTTTCACATAAAATTAAAACACAGGCATAAAACTGCAATTACTATGTAATCAAGTCGGTTTCTTTTCAAAATGGACAAGGAAAGTCGTAAGGGTAGACCAAATTGCAAATTATATAAATGTACGAAGTACAACCAAAAAGTTTCATACCAAAGAATACTTTTTATATAACCCCTTTTCAACCCCATTGACGATGTGAATGAACTTGAACAAAATAATAAAAAACTATAAACTGTAAAAAATATTATAAACAAATAGTATATGTTATTTCAGCAACAAAAATATATTACTCCTTTCATATATGACCTTGTTTTATCACCTAAATGCATTATGTTCCACAAAATTTTTAAATATTTTAATCTCTTCTTTCATTAATGTCATAATCAGACGCCTCGCATATGTTAAGCTGGCAAAATGAAGCAGTATCTTGCATACCTAGACGCAAATTAGGAGACCGGGGTTCGAGTCCTGATGGAAGCAATTGAGTTTTCATACCAAGAATAAGACTAATGCTTTACAAGCTCTTTACAACTACATTCACGGAAAGATACCATTCACATTGATACTAAATTTGTTCCATTTCTGCGGACAAGCATACTCTTCTAAATTAGAAGGTAGAGAAAAAATTGCGCACCTGAGCAATCCTCCTCTCAACACTCTGACGGGAAAGATTGAAAGATTTAATGGAGGCGAGAAATAGACAGACTGAAGGGTAGCGGGAGAGAGAATGCTGCCTATTACGCGCCGCATTTGCCACCGTGGTGTTGGGGTGGCCTGGGCGTCTTCTCCACCCCAATCCTCTTAAGAGAGTGAGAGAGACTCGTGCCGATTCACTGGGCGCCTGGATTACTTAATCTTGGCCATCAGATTGGCGGCCGGAACTTGTTCGCGTCTTTATTGCCCGAAAGCCCTGTTGACCAATGGGATTACATGAGACGCCGGCTTTATGTCTTCGCTCCCCCTGGAGAAGGAAGAAGAAGAAAGGTGGGATCAGGCGGGGGCTTTCCGCAAATTGTGTTGATCGTGTTTGTAAGGTTGATAATTAATATAATTTAGATCACAAGAGTAGAGCAGAATGTTTGTTGGCATTTGTTTTCATACGAAAACCCTTGATGGTAATTGACTTTTTATATTGCATTTGTAATGTACAGGTAATAAAATTTACTACACTAATGAATTGTCCTAAAGTATTTCCTATATTGATGTTTGTTCAATTTGACTTAAATTAGATTCATTGTTTATTATTTGACAGAATTGGAGTTGCATCCTAAATCCCATTTTTTCTCTACTTATATTTGAATTTATAATTTTTGTAGGAGTCTGCTTTCTGTACAACTAAATTTGAGTCTTCAATATTTATGATTTATTTTATTGCACACACTAAAAGTCTAATTTTCATATTATTATTTTGAGATAGTCCAGCTGTACTTTATTCCAATTCTAAGATATATATTTTGAAAGAATGCCATTTTATTAGAACTCTCATTATTTATCTTCTTTCATTGCAATCTATAGACTTTGAGTCTGACAGTTATTGCTCTATATCATTCAATTTGACTTTAATTGAAATCATTTAAAGTTTTTTTTTAATTTTAAAAGATTGCCTGTAAGGTATTATCTGATGTAGTGAGATTGGAGAGCATACTTGATTCAGCACTAATTAGAATACTCAGGATTGATATCCCGATTGCATATGATTGCATTTCTGATCACAGATTTGTATTTTTTTTTTAAAGAATGGCATCATTCTAGCAGTCTCATTCTTCCTCTTCTTTTATTTCAATCTATAGAATTTGAGTCTGGCAGTTATTGTTCTACATCGTTCAGTTTGACTTCAAAGGAAACCATTTGAATATTTTATAGTTTAAAAAAAAAATACTCTGAAGTATTATCTGATGCAGTGGGAGTGGATAGCATACTTGATTGAGCACTATGTAATACTCAAGATGATACCTCAATTCCAATTGATACCGATTTTTAGTAAAGAAAACGCAAGTCACTCCTTAGGTAAAATCAAGGACAAAGCGTTTTAAAAAACGAAAGGTCTTTTATTTAACACATCCTAAAAGACGTATAGAACATATATTAAAACTGCCAGAGCGCTTTCGGACGTATATATGCCCTTCAACAGTGGCTACATGAATAGTAAAAACATGGAATGTTTATATATAGAGAGACCAGTTTAAAGCAAATTTGCATAAAATATAAAATGATAAATGAACTTACTCAAAATAATACACAGAAATTACAAAATAAGTTTAAATACTTACGAATTTTAAAATATTACAAGAAAAGAACTAATACAACTTTTAGAAAAACGTCAAGCAGATAGATATTCCTGAGAAAGACGTAACAAATAACTTTTAAGAGGTTTGAATTGCATGGAGTCGAGAATAAGTCGCCAAGCATAACTTAAAATTTGAACAGGATCAAAATTACAAATGAAGGGCGGATATACGTCCAAAAACGCTCTGGCAGTTTTTAATATATATTTTTTTAGGATGTATTAAATAGTTAAAAAAACCTTTCGTTTTTTAAAACGCTTTATCCTTGATTTTATCTATTGAATGCAGACGTGATACCAATCTTGATTATTATGACACTCCTTATTTCTAATTGGCAAAAGTAGGTCAGTGAAACATTTAAAAAATATCTAAGAATGACATATTTTTCTACGTAATAAATCGTATGTCTAGTCTTATAAATCTGCATCATTAATTAGACTAAAGGGCAATGCAAACATTTTGATTGAAGATAATTTTAGTTCACTTATTTCTAAAGAATACAATAGGTAACTTATTTAAGCAATGCGTCTATTGCTTGTATCTAGGCCGCTTTTGACTGTTGTGATTTCAACCAACAGTAAAAATCTATAACCCCTTTTTAATGTGAATTATTCCGTTATAACGACACTTATAAACTTTTAGACAGTCTGGCTCCTGTCAGCAAATATTTTTGTTAGGGTCCAGCTATGCGATTATGAATAAAAAGCGAACCTGACAGAACGCCACACACGAAAACCCTTTAATCTTCAATATCAGTTTCGATATTATCATCATTGTTTGACATTCGTTCAGTGACGTAAACTCCATAGGGGCCTCCAGATATATATTGATAGCAAAAAATTTTCTATTCTATTGTTTTTTGGAAATTTTTTGTCTTGAATAATCTATTTTACAGAATTTGGCTATAGCTTAGACAATGACTAATGCGGATTCAGCTTCAATTTATGGAGGGCTGGCAAGTTTACAGGGGGGTTCCCACTTCCGATTATTTTTCCATTTCAGGTTAAAAAATTATCATTTTCTTAAACATCTGTTTCTCAAGATTGGCTATAGAAAGAACTTATATAATAACTGGTATGGATTTAGCATCCAAATTCTGGAAGAGATAGGATAGTTCACTAAGAATCTTTACTTCCGGTTTCTTTATAAAGTAAAATTTTATTTTTATAGCTTAAGTTTTTCATTTCCTATGAGGTGGAATAACATTCGGATTGCAATGTTGGCTCTATTTATGACATTATTTATGTGTAATTTCCATAAAAAGTGGTAATCTAGAGTTACACCAACGTGTTTGATGGAATTTCCTTCATATATGGCATGTGTATTTATATTAAGAGGTGGTGGTGGTGTTCTACCAAAAGAGAAATATATCCAATGATATGTATTGGGATGCAGCCTAACATGCCACTGTGAACCAGGTGAAAAGTATGTGTAAGGGATTTTGTAACTGGTTGTGTATTACTGACAGCCATTTACTTTTAGAGGGTATCACACTTCCATCCGCATAGAGTGCCAGCTCTGTGTCTTGGAAATGTGATTTATGTAAATGTTAAAAAGTGTGGGGTTAAGTATAAAGCCTTCAGGGGCACTAATTTGTATCAGATTAGGTAGCTATAGTTTATCTTTAACTGTAACATGGAAGTGGTTATCATTTAGGCATCAAATTAAAGTTTTGATTATTACATTAGTAATTCAAGTGGAATTCGATTGAACATAAGACCACGCTGCCAAATTTTATCGAAGGCTTTTTAAATATCTAAAAAACCCAGCTAAAATCGAATCCTCAGATATTATGAAAAATTTGTATAATTAAAATTTCGTATTTTAAGTTCGAATTACGGATATATATATATATATATATATATATATATATATATATATATATATATATATATATATATATATATATATATATATATATATATATATCCGTATATATATATATATATATATATATATATATATATATCCGTATATATATATATATATATATATATATACGGATATATTATAATAATATTGAACTTAAAGTTGTGTTGAATATAGTTATTGAATATAAAATTGTATATGTGGAGATTCTTTCTCATTTTCATAATAAACTTTATAGTTTTTGAGATAAAATTTTAAGAATATTTAATGTAATTCAAATTTATGAAATACAGAAGAAATTTATCATTGATATCTTAATTTCTTTTCTAAAAGAGATGTGCAAAATAATGTGTGATCATAATTCAAAGAAATAAATAATAATCCATGTACCATATATTTGATAATCATATATTACAGAATATAAAAATGTATCCACTGTCCGGAAATATGACTACTATTCGGAGGAGAGAAAAAGAAATGTATTTACGAAAAAAGGAGTAAAGGATAATACAAAAAACGCAAAATAAAAAATGACGATAAATTCTATAAAGTATTTTTTACCAAACCATGAAACATTAAACTAGAATATCAATTATGAGTAATTTTTCTTTTCAAGAAATTCATAACAGTAGAAAGATATAAATATTGAAGTGCAATAAGGTTTTGATCATATCACTTTCATATTAATTAAAATTAACTTGAAGCCAATGCGATGATATATAAAACACTAAAAAGTATCAAACATAAAATAAAAATTTCAAGAAATAAGCTTTATTTAAAAAGATGCATATTTAAACGTTAGTAATACTACATTAAAAACTAAACTAGAAATATCGTAAATCATTGTTTTTGAATTTTAACTGCAGAAAATTTGTTGATTTTATAGCTGCTGAAATATAGACATATTTTGAAGTAAGGATAAATGTAAATATATAATAAGTTTTAGATTGAATCTCTTTTGCATTAATTAAGTTCTACTTTCAATAATTAATACGATAAGATGTAAATTGCAAAAGTGATAACATTACTTTTGCTTAAAATTATCATATTTCAATATTTTGAGAAAACAGTTACGCCAATAATTAGTTTTATTGTTGTATCACATCCTTGTAAGTTATCATCATATCTATGATCTCCCTACTGGCAGGAATATAGTTTATCATATTTGTTAATCAGTATTTGCCCTTCTGTATAAAGCTTCAACTATTTTCGACAATTTATACGCGAGTCTGTATTTCAAGTTCCATTGTTATCTTCATACTGATCCCACGCACTTAAAAGTCTTGCGATAGATCATTCAATATTAAAAATGTTTAGTTAGTTGTATCATGGCTAACAGTCGAATGAAACTACACCATCAGAGAATTTCTCTTCTAAATGGTCAGTGTTAATTACTCCCGCGAAACCTTTAGTCAGTCTGACGACCCTGACAATGTTGTGCACACAGTGCACAACATTGATAGATTATTTCTATGGGAAGTTATTATTTATTATCTATTATTTCCATGGGAAGTCGTCCTATTAAGGGGCGTGTACGGACCTTGGCTGTGGCCTTGTCCCTCTCTTTTGGGGGAACATTGATTCAGTACATGTGAGCTTTGGGGAGATGAATTACCCTTTTCTCGGAATGGCGGGGTTCTCGTGTGATTTCTCCTTTTACTGCGAAACTGACACGTCCGGGTAGTGGTGTGGACTATATTTTGCAATCAGTATCCAAAAACCGTAGGCAACTGGGGTTCCTTGCTGGGCAAGTTATTTTCGGATCATCTTTTTTATTGGTTCCACTGATCATGTTCCCGTGGTTGGAATGAATATTAGAATGAATATTAGAACGTTAAGCCTTCCATTTATCGGCTTAAACAACCGGGTGACCTTGGAGTATAACTTCTTCGAACCTGTCACTCGTCTAATTTATGCCGAAGACTCGAAAGGTGTGTGAGGACTACGAACACTTAATCCCATCTCTCCATTCTTTTGGACATCTTCCAATTATCCATGCTAAACCTACATTAGATATAATGTGACATCACGAAAAGCTTGAATGAACGATTTATGAGCTGCTAACACTTGACTATTCCTATTTGCCTGCATAATACCTGCCTTTCATTTCTGATTAAAGATACTAACAAAGCCATTACTCGGTTTATAACAGTCAGCATATTTAGTTTTTTTAAATTCTATATTTATGTTATATGCCACATCTAAATATATAACACTTGTTAGCGTTGTACAAAGGTGTCATTTTTTTTTCTCAATTAGAAAAATATGTCATTGTCTTTAACATTTTTGCCATAAATATTTTTATAGCATTTTTTCGAATTTAGGAAACAAAAAGTTCGATTAACTGAAGCCCTTCCCCAGGTTAAAGCTCCAAGAAAATTAATAGGTTTTTTACGTTTGCCGAGTAAACAAGTCGAGACGATTTCATTAAGTAGCTCAATAGACTTAACAGTCTCGCGAACGCGATTAAAGAAATGCTTGATTCGCATCTAGAAACGCTGAAAGCGTGCAAAACCATCAAAATATGAGTGTCGGACTTTTAAGCCTATTACAATTCTTTCAATTTATATACTAAAGTGGCGGAATGAACACGCAGACATCTTTTGATACAAACAACAAGCTTATTCTTAAAATTGTAGAAAACCATAAAATAAACACCCATTAACGTAATTTGCAAATAATAAATCATAATGTACATGGTCCACCCTTTTTACCGTCCTTTCTACCGTCGGCTGCAGTCACACACGTCACGTTCCAACTCGTGCTTCGCATTTCGCATTTTAAGAACCTGGTGCCAGCTCTCCCTGTCGTCCGCAATCTGCGCAGCTCTTATTTAAATGTAGACTCTTCTTTCCCCCTGGGAAGACACTGCTTGAAAAATAAGAAGTTGAGAATAGAAATTGTTAATCCTTACAACTCACAGAAAAAATAAAAATAATAATTAAAAAGAAGTAAATTTTCATATTTTTTTTTTTTATAAATAAGAGAAGGATCACGAAACGTTATCACTACTGCATTAAAAATTAAACGAGCCAGTCTATAATCAACAACAATCCTCTTCTTAAAAATTCATAACCGCAGAAAACCTATAAATGTAAACACACAATAACCACTCACCCGTATCCCCTTCATATTAATCAAATTTCACTTACAAAAATTCAATAAGCTAATGTATAAAAGCCGATCAGAACGAATCCAGCAAATAACTGGAACATTAAACAAAACTTTCTCTCCCGTAAAAAAAAGAAGGAAAACAAAAAGCCCCGCAAAAATTAACGCTCTCCCCATTTATTCCGAGAATGAAGAAGGGGGGAGCGAAGGGGTTAACGGAAGAAAAGAGTTAAAAATCGCATAAAAATGAGCGCTGTGATTTATTCCACAGCGCTAATTAGCGTGCGGCTCATTTGACGACTGATTAAAAGGGCCACAAAGGAGAATTAAAAGCGCCGAAGAACATGTTTACACCATCTCCTCACTCCCCCCCGCACTTCCACCCACCCGCTGCATTAAGTGCTTTTAATTACTGCCTTAATGAGCGGGTTCCCCCCGCTCACTCCCGTTAATTTTTTCCTTGTTTTAATTTTCGCTTTTGGTGCTGCCGTCTTTTTTTTTTTTTTTTTTTTTTTGTCCGCCCCCCCCCCCTTCTTTGCCGCATTTCATTGTTTTTGGTGGTTGTTTTAAAGAGAGCTTAATGAGTGGAGCTTAAAACACTCCGCAGGCTTCATTTAAGGAAATTAATTACTTTTAATTATCGGGAACCTGTTGAAACGTGGCCATCGAGTACCTGGTCGGGCGGAAAATAAGGTTTTGTATCGCTCCGCTGCTTTTTTTTGTTTTGTTTTTTACACTTTCGAAATTTTTATTAGAAAAGTAATATTAATGATACATATTTATTAAGCACGTATAAGTGTATATTTAATTAGAAAGTATTACTATTTTTAGTCTTAGCCATACTCTTAATTGACCAGTTCTCTCTTATTACTTTCCCCACAATACATGATAATGTATAGGGGATGTATGGGAATCACGCCGAAAATCGCAACTCGAATTTTCGACGGATCTGCATTTTTTGGAACCTCTAAAAGAAGAAAAACTGTTTTAAGCGTGACGTCTGTGTGTGTGTATGACTGTGTGTGTGTAATGTATGTCTTTGTGTATGTGTCTCTCTCTGTACAGTCAACTCAATCGAAAGCGAATTGAACAAATTTTATAAAATTTTATTAGTTACTTGTGGGTTACCCTTGTACTGATTAGGTTTCAGTACGATTCGGAGTAAAAAAACTGCCTTCTTTTGCGAAATGGCCCACATAAATCTATGTATCCACTCTAGCCAAAAACCAATTGATTAAATTTCACAAAATTTGGTAGACAAGTCAATTGTGGGTTACTCTACAGCTGATTAGATTTTGGTACGATTAGAAAAAAAAAGAATCTGCTTTTTTTTTTGCGAATTGTCCGCAAAAATCTTCAAAATCTAAAATAAAGAACTACGTATGCTTAAATATATCAATTAAATGCTTGTTTTATACGTAATTTTATACGTAAAGCAAAAGATCCACCCTATCACTCTAAGACTAAGCGTTCTCGAGATATTTTAGTTTTTTCGCATTTTTGCTACGCCGGTTTTGGGAATGCGTTCAGTTACCAAATTAAAACCAAAATTGAATTAAAAGTGCAAATGCAGTGTCATTTCAAATAATTATGAGTGTTATTTTGTGCAATTAAACTCAATTTAATGAATGAAAGAAATAAAGAGAAAATGAATTTGAGTCTGTAGGAAAGTCATGTGCTGCCCATATCAGATTTTTTGTACTTTCCTTACGATACATGGTATATGTAAAGGGAAAATGTAATGATGAGGGGGGGGGGAGATGAAATTGAACAATCCAAATATCTACACATTTTAGACTTACCAAAACACGAATAAACCTTTTTGAACGATATCCTTGTGTTTGCTTGCAAGTCCGGTTTCTGTATTTTTCAGACAAACTGAGAGATTGAAATGACATTTAGTACAATTATTTATGGAATTAGTAAATATTAGAGGCTAATACAATTTTAACGGCAAACAATACGATATATTACCAAAATATTATTCATTTAGTATCACACAATCATGCCTTAAATGTTTATTTAAACATTCAGCTTTTAAGAATTATAAATAATAAAATAAATCACAAAGTAAATTTCTGATAAATTAAAACTAGGTCATAAAATTTCAAGTGGTTAATGATAAATGAGAACTGCTTTCCAATGAAAATGATGGTAAACTACATTAATAGTAGCGCCACCTAGTGTGATAAAATGAAGTAAAAAAGAGAAACAAAGGAAATAAAGTATATACGAAGTTCTCATTTATTTCTCCTATTCCTACTGGAAAAGGAAACTACAAAATGATTATATGCTTTTTATCTATTTATCTGAGCAGACTCTTTATTCATTCCATTAGCACAATTTATGTTAGTTTACGTTCTTTTGAAGAGTAAAAAGCCCATGATAGTTTATTTTCTTAGCATCAGATAAAGCAAACAAATTAGGAACAAATAAATTTGCGTACATATTGCAATTTACAGAAGGATCTACATTATAAAATTTCGTCAAAATATTTTTTTTTACTTTGGAAATAATAAACATCAAAATATGTTTCTGAATAACATTTCTAAATAATTCAAATCTTCTCACTTACAAAAACATTTATCATAGAAAATTAATTGAACACGTAACCAAAGTAAAATATAATTTTTTAAAAATGGAGGTAAGAATAAATCACACAAAACAGCGTGAATTTCCTTTTTTTGTCATTTCTGAAGAACATTCCACCCGATTTAATATAGAGACCCCTACCAAAAAAAAAGGAAAAAAGAAAAGAAAACTTTAGCTGTGTAAAAAGATGTATAAAATCCAAATATATCTCCATCCTGCATACCGCTTAAATATTTACGTGGACTACTAAACTGTTCCTTTAATACTTAGAAATAGAGACTTTCTCTTTTATTTGGCACTACCACCCTAGGAGAGAGGTTTTAGATGGGGCTACAAAGTTAAAGAAAAAGGGAAAAAATCGTGAATTTCCCCCATCTGGCATTTTTTCTCCCGTTTTTTTTTCTCATTTGTATGTCGGGTGCGTGCAGCTGATTGGAATTTCGCATGCTTCCAGCATTGAGAATTAAAATAAACAAAGTCGAAAAAGGGGAGCGCAAGATGTAAAGCCAGCCTCGGAATTTCTCCCGACTCTAGCAAATTTTTAGTTTGGTAGGAAGAAAGAGGCGATTCCATTTTATAGGGATTATGCGAGTTGTGGTAGTGTTTGTTTTGCCAACCGCATACTCGGCAAAGTGACGTTTTTACATAGAGATTTTGGTTTTAAATATTGATTTCTTGCTTGCAACTACTTGGTCTTAGCAAAAGTGCAGAAGCTAGAAGGGAAAAAAGTGGGACTCCTGGCACAATTTTTAAAACTATTTATTTTAAGTATTGAATAGTATAGTTAGATATTATAAAATTGAATTATCGCAAAATGACCACAAGTAATTAATGTAAAAGTCTAAATTTATTTTCAACCATCTACTGCATTTGATTTAAAGCATCGAGCAATATTATCAAAATATTTTCATTTTCTAATCGTTTAGATTATTTATGAAGAAATATTTAAAACAATACTTTCAACCACTAGTTTTTATGTAGAAGATGTTAATCTGATATAAGTTCTATCACTTAAGTATTTTTGTTTTTGCAAGACCTAAAACAGAGATAGCAAATAAGTGGCACGCATGCCAAATTTGGCACACGAGAGATTTTCGATGGCACGCCAAAGAATCTAATGCATAAAATCACGTAAAATTATGACAAATTATGATTATTATTTTATCGGATTCAATTAGGAAATTTAGAAATGCAGATTTTTTTATCTTCAAACTAATACTATATATGGAGAATGTGTAAGTATGCGAAAACATATTAAAGAATTGAAATGCCCTCGATTGTCACAAAATGGAGAATCAGAATTTTGTATTCCAAATGCGATGTTAGAAATGTAAATAGCACGCTAGATGCCTTTGTTTCCATAACAAAAAGAATTAGCAATTTCATTGACAATTTTTTTTTCCATGTACTTTTGCGAAAGTCGTTTTTCTGTAGTGAGTCACGCACGTTCAAAGTCTGGAAAAAGGTTAACGAGGAAGATTCGTCAGCATGTATCACCTTACAATCAACAACTTACCAGCTTGTATAAGAAAATCATGCAAAAAATGAAGCAAAAGACTTCGGATAAGAAATATTATTCATACATTTTTGTATATCTATATGTGTATCACGATCTTCTAATTGATAATTATACTAATTTTTTGTTGTGCCACTTTCATATATTCAGTAACTATTAATTTATGTACCTACATAAATATTGACATGCGAAAAAAATGCACACATAAATTTTGGTTTTAATTTGGCACGCTGATTAAATCCCTTTTGCCATCCCTGGCCTAAACGAATAACATCAATCTACAACTCTTTTCCCCAAATGTCTTCCATTTTTTCCAACTGAACTCATATTGTTAGTTAAAATTATTAAAAGATACAAATTAAAAGAGTTTCAAAGTCACCAAAACATGGGTAGCATTGTATTACTAATTTCCATTCCAATATGAATCTATATTCTCGATTATATTTTTATTTGCAATAGTTTAGAAACTTAGCTATTACAAGTTCTGCATACACTTGTAAAAGCCCATTATTGGTTTCTCAAAACCAGAAGCAAATAATGAAAAAGTGTTAATGAATCTGTGAACGTTGTTGTCAGCATTTAATTCTAATTAACTATACGAGCGACGATTTGGGAAAAACAAAATATCCCTGGACTTTTAAAAATAATCACAAATATATACAAATTTGCATATATTTCCTTTCTTATTAAAAAATGGCTTTACCTAATAGACTTGAGATCTCCAAGCAATATCGCAAATTGTCTTTGGCGACCGTTATTTTTTGCGTGATTAGACTGAAAGTCCTGAAAAACAAAATATGATTCACAAGAAATAGTCATTTTGTAGACTACTGATACGAAGACAGCAATAATCGCGTAAATGTGAATGGGCGGTTTTCTTTAAAAGTAGAGCGAAGGGAAAGTTTGTTGACATAGAGTTCGGATAATTTCTATCATTATTTTGTCAGAAAAGGTTGTGCCAAACTTTGGTAATAATCGCACAAGATGACATAGGTATAATCGACGCTGGTGAAAGCACAATTCATCATATTTGGGATGGATTGAAATTATTTCGCCTTGAATTAATTTTTAAGTTCAGCCGTACCAGAAGATCTTGTTTCATAAACTAGAGATTTTGCGATTAATGAAATGAAATCTTGTTAACCATAGAAATCACTTTTACATGTATGCCATATGATACATTTATACTATACTAATATATAGCATTCTTTGACGGTGACATTTACAACTTTTTTTTTTTCAAAATATCCCCTTTTTATCCAAATGCATTTGTCGTAAACCGCAATAAAATTGTTCATTTTTGTACTTTTGAATTTTTTAAAATTTCAACAGCTTTTCATTAATCCTGTACATCTGATAAAGTATTTTTCTTCTGAAATCCATATTTCGTGCGACTCTGATTCCGTTATAAATTTACATTCACACTTTATCCAATAAATTTCTAATTATCGACCTAAATTAAATATATAAGATCTGTTCCCAGCTTACTTGAATCAACATTGGTATTTAAATGCAAATAAAAAGTAATGAACACGACAACACATCATGATAAATCTTTTTTAGTTTCTCCTTTGAAAGAGCATGATCACATCTTTCCTTACCCTTTTTATACAAAAGAGCTCACCCGATGACTTCTAACATAGCTCGTAAGGATTTCCTATAACACGAATTATCAACTGCCTCTTCTCGCCCTAATTCTCCCGCGAAATTTCTCTTTTTCTCTCTCACAGACGAAAGCGTGATGCGGCAACCCTATAACCAACCACCCCACTTCATACTCGACTCAATGTGGCGTGATAGCGCCAGCAAATCCTTTTCAGGGAAAAGGGATGGGGGAAAGAAGGAATAGAGGGAAAAAATCTATAGGCGTGATTCTAGATCTTTTCTCTATGCGCTCTTTTCTTTGTACCACCAGAGGACGATAAACCCCCTCAACTCGGCACGTCTAGGTCACGTGAGGAAGACCACTGAGGGTGGGGGAGAGAAAAAAGGGGAGCAAAGGGGGCCATTACCCTGCCTCATTATCATCTGATGGATGCTGTCTTCTGCTCCCTCTCTCTAGAGCAATCGATAACCACCGGGATACAAGACCGTACCTACGCGCACGACCTTTTCCCTTTTTTTTATGTTTCTTTTTTCCCCTTTTTTCCCCTTCGTATCCCTTGCTTCCAGGGATCGGTATCTAAAAGCGGCAGTGAATTGAAAGATCGCATTGGAGATGTTTTGTCTGCTTGAATCTTATTCTATGACTGGGGATATGCCAAAAGAGCTTTTCCGTACCTGAACATAAGTCCAGTATTCAGTATATAACTTTCAAAAGAAAATATTTCAGTATATGTACAGATAGTTGCAAAAAAGTAGATATTACTCTCTTGCCTGAAATATTTCTCCTTTTCCACCTAGCAGTTTGTTAATGAAAAAGAAAATACAGCCCTACGTTGATTATAATCTTCTAGACCACTAATGATAAACATTAAAAGAAATAAATGACGGCATATGTAATGTCATGTTGGTATTTTTGTCACCAAAATATTTATTTTTTAAAGAAGTTGCAGGTCATTAGCGTTTTTATCACGTAAAGAAGAATTTCTCCGGAAGTATTTTATTAAGATTTTAGAATACTTTTTACTTTCGTAACTAAAATTTTATTACGCGGTTACAGTATCCTTTCAAATTTGTATTTTTAGGATGAAGACTTCATTGGCATAAGAAACAGTCAATAGTGTATATAAAGTTCAATGTTCTGTTACTCGGGATTCTGTTCTTCAAAAACTTACAATATTTTTTGCATATCAGTATTTATCAAAAGATAAAAGATGAAGGTTGTTTAGCAAAGAATAACAAAATTTACGTAGATTATGAAATTTTCTAAAATTCTCATACTCGTCTCAGGTCTGGAAAAGTCCATCTTCTAAAAAGATCTAATTTTCATGAATGATAAAATTACCTTCTATAGACAATTGCATTAAAATCTCAAGTTATAGTTAATTTTATTTCTGAAAGTACTATGCATTCATTGTCTATATATGACTTCCTCTAAAATCCATCTTATTTTCCCTCTTCCTAAAAATAGTTTCCTTGATACACATCTTAAAAAATCTGATAAAATCTGCTATAGGTATAAAAATGCTTTAACTGTGCTTTAAAAGTGTTTTATATGTATATTAATGCCTAAAACACGGTACCTTCATTACTTATCATAAATTCATGGCATTAAAAACTGTATCTTCAGTTTATTTTTGTGCATATTATTTTTCTAGACACTTAAATAATTATTTTAAAAGGAATTTGTTAATTAAACACACACTAAAAAAATAGTGTTTTCATGTAATTACCATGATATTTTTTCATGTGTTAATTAACACAATAGTTACATAAAAACAGATCCAAACTGACAACTGAACAAAATTAGATTCAAAATGATCATAGCACCAAATCAGATTTAAAAGGATTATGCATAATTGCATACTGGCCACGCCACCAAGTCATATACACGTTGTTCGCAGCACTAAATCTTATGCGCATTGTTAACGGCATCAAACCATATGTCTGTCGATCACAACATTAAATCATGAACATACTTGTCACAGTACCAAATCATATACTACTCACAGCAACAAATCATATACGTGTTGATCAGGACACCGAATCATAAATATACTTGTCCTGGCACTGAACCACATACATACTGGTTACGGCAACAAATAAAATATATACTGGTCACGGCACTAAATCGTATGTACTAGCCAAGGTAGTAAATTATATAAATAATTGTCACACCTCTAAGTAATATACAGACTCTCTCTGGCCACAGCACCAAATCATGTGTGTATTGATCACAGCACCAAATTATTAACATACTAGTCACCTACACTAAATCATATATGAGCTTCTCATGGCATCAAACCATATGCGTGTTGGCCATGGTACCAAATCATAAACATACTGGTGACGGCATTAATTCATGTACATATAGGTCACGGCACCAGATCATATAAATATTGGTCACTGCACTAAATCATATATGTATTTGTCACGGCACCAAATCATAGTATTAATCACAGCACCAAATTATAAACTTACAGCACCGAATTATAAACATACAGCACCAAATCATATATAAACTGTTCACAACACCAAATCGCATACGTCTTGGTCATGGCACCAAATTATAAACATATAAGACATGGTACTAAATCATATACATACCGTTCACGGCACCAGATCAGACACAAACTGGCCACGATACTGAATCATGTACCTACTGGTCACGGCACCAAATCATATAAATACTGATCACAGCACCAAATCATATAAATACTGGTCCCGACGCCGAATCCGATAGATTCTGATCGCGACACCAAATCAATATGTATTGGCACGGCACCAGATTAGATGGGTAGCGCCACTAAATCATATAAATACTGACCACTGCACCAAATCAAATAGATACTGGTTACAGTGTCAAATGTAATGAAATGTGTTTTTGAACATAGAGTTAAGGATTTATAAATAACGAGAAACTAATCACGATGAATGAGTCATATGAGTATTTTATACATATGTTTTATGCTAAAGAAATATCATATGAGTAGTTTACACGTGTGACTCATTATTTTAACAACTTTGAACTACATAATTAAAACGAACCATCTGTAATGTTTCGTTATAGCGCTCAATATACCTATTTTATAATTATTATCTGTAATTCATAAAAACTTTTTAAAAGAAGATTGTAATACTATAACATGTTTTTTAATAAAGAGAAATGCATGCATACTGTGTAGTTAAATGTCCTGTTTGCTTTTGAAATTTTACTCCACTTCAATGCTTCTGCCACCAATTGATGAATGCTTGATGTAATGATGCTGTAATGAAATTAACGAAGTTACCATATTGTTTCAGACTTACAATTTTGTTATTTCTCGCAACGATATTAATATTGATTTATGAAATATTTAGAGCTAAAATGTATTAAAAACTACTGTGCACGTAGCAAAGATTTCAATCTAATTCCTGTGCTGCACTGATTTCTTACATTTTTTTCTGTTTCATCTTCGTCCTCATTATGCAATAAGCTGTGCTTAAAATTTCGTTCTTTAGTGATATCATACATTCATGCTGGCAAAATTGAAAATGATTACGAAAGTTCAATTGAGGTCACGCAATTTGAAATATTAACAAAGTAAAAAACGTATGTATATCAAACTTATATATACCAAGATTCGAGCGTCATCTTATCTGTTTCGTATCAAAAAATTCTATTGATAAACTTATAAAAATCCTTACCATCGATTCAGGAGTTTCAAAATGATCACTATATTTTATCCTCCAATTTACCAAGCTGTACATTTTCTCAATTGCTATGTAATCGCATATGGCTTTGTAATCGAATGAAAGCACTGTAATACTACAAAAGTGGAGCATCTGTTTTAGTATGGGATAGCAATATAGTAAACAGTTTAATGAAAATTGATGAAAACAACATGCAATTGTTTTGGAATCTCGAAAATTTGTCTGAAAAACATATTTTCTTAAAAGAAGCGCCATAATTTAACATTAACTTATCTACTGATTAGAATAATATTTTTTTCTATTTCACAGGAATTTTCAAAGCAGGAATGATTTCTTAAATTTCAAAAATGCATTAGTTAAAAATGTTTGTTTATTTTATTTTAAACTAGCTGTATACCCGTTCTTCGTACGAAATATATAATATAAAGAAACTCGAAAATCACAATCTGGCGCAAATTTCTATATTTTAAATTGCATTTTCATTCATTCAAAACATTTTATTAAAATATTTAAATTAATGTTCCTAAAAAGAATTTAAAGAATCTCTGTTCTCGCTATACAAAATTATCTTCACAGACAGATCTGAAGAATAAAACTTTCTGGCCCCGTTGGGAAACGAATTTACCAAAAATATGAAATTGATATACTCATTTATACCAGACTGGATTTTACTATTGTATTGCTACGAAATCTAAATATGTATAGTCACAGGTTTGATGTCGATCATGACAAGAGTATTGTAGTAGCATTACATCAAATACTATCCAAATTTAGATTTAAAAATTCCGTAAAATAAATCCCATGAAAAGTGAAATAATGTTTTGTTTTTGAATTGCCTTAATAAAATCTAATTTGTTTGGTGTACGTATAATAAGCAAATTGATTATAATTTTAACCTCCTCACCTAAATTTCATTCTTTATGTTTATTAATGCATTTATGTTAAATTTAACTGGTTTGGTTTTGAATAAATTAAATACACTCTATAATAGAAAAAATCGACGTACCAAGAAGTTGTCCGATTGTAATGAAATTTCGTATGAAAGACATCCAACTGTCTCCTGACGACAACCGCAGACGTGTCTAGAGACGTCCAGGGCAGCGTGGGGATCCTGCCCATACTATCGGGCACCACACATGCCCACAACAGAACATTATGGTCTGGGATTCCATCTCCTTTGATAGCCGAACCCCTTTGGTAGTCATTTTTAGCACACTGACAGCACAGCGGTACGTAGACAACATTCTACGACCGGTTGTGTTACCATTCCTTTTGCGACACCCCGGACATACATTTCAACAGGATAATGCCCGGCCGCACACTTCACTTGTTGCTATGAATTGTCTTCAAGCTTGCCCAACACTTCCTTGGCCAGCTAGGTCTCCTGATATCTTTCTCATAGAACACACGTGGGACGTTATGGGAAGGCGATTGCAACCATCCCGGAATGTTGACGATTTTGCCTGACAGTTGGAGACAATTTGGCAAGACATTCCGCAGAACACCATCCGTGAACTTTATCAGTCTATGCCACGCTGGGTGACATCCTGCATCCAGACCAGGGGTAGACCAACGTCTTATTGACTTCCTCCCTTCGTATACGGTCAAACTCTAAATCATTAAATTGTTCTGAAATTTTAATCGTTTCTTTTCCTATGTATGTTCTTCACATCCACCAATTTTTATCACAATCGGACAACTCCTTCTTGGTGCGCCGATTTTTTTTGTTATAGAGTGTACATAAATTTGATATGTATAAGCACATAATTAGGAGATGAATAAGCCCAAAGTAGGCAATAAGATTATTTCATTTATTTTCATTAGTCCATTTTTAAATACTTCTATTTTAACAATATTCGACACTAACAATTAATTCTTGAATTTCATATCGCATTGCATGTTTCACTCTTTCATTTTTACATACTTTCAAATGCATCTCGCTATTCGTCAAATTCTGTACCACTTTATTTTCTATTCATGATTTTAAAATTAATGAGCGCAACCCTGTCTCAATTTTCATTAATAGATGGCGCAGCCAGTCCTGAGATAATGAAAATACATTGCTGTTCTGATTAAAAGTCCTCGTGAGCCCTTCGTTAGAGTATTTACGACTCTGTTGTTTTATTTTTTATATAAATCAGTTGCGCGATTCTTGCTATGTGTAAAAGGTGTCCATATTTATATATGCATATTTATTCCTGTTTTATTACATATATTTTTTCACATAGTCCAGTTTTCTGAGTCATGTGCCACCTTTATTTATGTAACCTTTCATAACCTTTCAGCATTATCTTTTTACATATGCTTTACGTTCTACACGTATCTGAGACATGTCTTCACGATTATATGACAATAAAAATTTGACTGTTTTTTCGAAAAAAAATATTATATACATACATATATATATATATATATATATATATATATATATATATATATATATATATATATATATATATATATATTGTACTCAGAAGATGTCTTTTGGTATTGAGCGTAAGATATCTCTACAATTACATTTTATTTCAAGGAATTTTCCGACTGCATAATGTATGTTAGTCTTTATAAAATATTCTCATTTTTTCCATTTGATAAAAATATTTTTATAATATCTGCAACAGGATTAGTACCTTAAGTACCTGTATTACATATATGAATTTTAATATTTTAAATTATCATTTAATCTTTAGGTGTAGTTACAGGCTAATTTTAACAGTATATCTCAAATGTAATCCATTTTTCTATTGCTTACCTTATATATGGAACAAGAAATGAGGGGTATTTCCTACCTATTTAGTACCTGTTTTATTTATAATGATTTTTTCTCCAGTCTATCGTTGAGTCTATTGTATTTTCAAATATGCACTTCACAACTTTTTCAGTAACTTAAGCTCTACAGATCGTTTTCTATAAGTATCTGGTATCTTATATACAAGTAAATAAATTTCTTAATGTATATATATATAAAATGTATAAAGAGAAAGTAAAAAATGGGAAAAAAGAAGGAAGGTTTAGCAAGTAGCTTACTTAAAGGCGGTAAGGGGTTGTGACCTTGCACCTCAGTTGTCTTCCTTCCTTCAATCCTTCCTTCTTCCTCCAATCCTTCCTTCTTTTTTCCATTTTTTTACTTTCTCTTTGTACATTTTATATTTATATCGTGCATAGTATTTGTAGCTGCTTTGCGCATAAATGCTATATCACTAAAATATCTTTAATAATTTCCATTTTTATAATTTTTATTATATTTATATATATATATATATATATATATTAATTATAATAATAATTTTTATATAAATATTAATTTTATTAACATTTAAAACATTTTGGGAAATCGAGGTGCAACATTGTATTAAATAGTAATGTACTTTAAATATAATTTTATTTTGGCTCAAAATAAGCAATTGTTCCTAAAATATAATTGAAAATTGCAAATTTGTTTTGAATGTAAAATGTTTCGAATAATTTTGTGTGCAAACTGTTATACTAATTTTTTGTTTGACAAATGACTCACAGGGAGGGCGTTGAATAAAATTTAAATGTGAGACTCTGTTGAATAAAATTTTGAAAAAATGAAATTTTTTTTTATATTCAGTAACACACACACACACACACACATATATATATATATATATATAAATATATATATATATATTTAATTTGCATGCAAAAAAAATACAATATATACGAGCTATATAATTGAAGCTTCTATAATAGCTACAACCAGACTGTGACTCAAATTATAGAGATTCTGTGTTATTCTATATAGCACTAATCAGTATGGGACTCATTAGATAGAGATTCGATATTCTTCAGTCACAGGAGAGAGAAGGAATCAAATATCTTGTTTAGAATGGATGTCATTAGGCTTAAAATATGTTTTAATGTTTAAATGCGGAAAATTATAGCTTGATGTGCAAACTGTTTCCAAAGTTCGATACATCATCCCTTATTAACATACCCATCACTTTCTTCTTACAATTCTGTAAGGAATTGTGCTTTCGCAACCGGGAATCGAACCCTGGATCTCCGAACTGGCCAACCGACGCTCTACCTTTGAGTTACTGGGATGAAATTGCAAGTTCTTATCTTTGAAGTGGTGTCTGCAATTCATTCAAATATCCAACATAAAATGCATCAATCCTTGCCTACATATTTTAAGTAATAAAATTTTTATGGAGACGCTTTATGGTAAATATTATTTTTGATATGTAACATTTGATGACGCTCTAAAAAATTCACTCCTAATAAACATAATTATTCTTTTAATCCCATGGTCACAATTTATCTGCGTCACATTGACAGAAAACTCAGTTTTCTTTAAAAACTGGAACTCTTTCCTTACACTTCTCTGCTTAGATTGATACATTCCCCGGTATGAGTAACAATCTTTCCAAATGCTGATTTCGCCGCAAACGTCGAACAAACTCCTTTGCTCCAGTATTTGTGGATATGGGAGCTTTCCCTCTGGAGATTCGAACCTGGAATAAAAAAGAAATTCAAGAACGTTCGAAAGCTGGAGAAGCAGAGCCAATGTTTGTCTCCGTCCCCCCATCTATTTCTCATTCGGCTTCTTGCTCCGTTCCTTGGCCTATTTGCTTAAAAACTACGCCACTGGAGGACGGCTCTGGGAGTCCAAAATTGAATTACATCGTCTTGCCTTCTTTATAGCTTGATGAAGAAACTCGTCTTTTTACTCGTGGCACTTTCTACCGTCTTCTTTTGCCTGTGAGCGGATTTGTTAAAATTTGGCCAACTATAAATGGTGAAGCGCCGTATTTGGCGCTAAAATCTGTCACGTTATTTAAACATTTTAAAGTCTGTAAGTCTGTTCAAATTTTGAATGTGTTACGCCTTTTTGTATCTATAATTCAGTAATATAGCATAAATTAAAAAGATAATGCCATATATTGCCAAATAAATATCGTAGTCTTTCTATAGACATCATGAGTATATCCATAGTAAAATGAAAATGCAAATTATCTGAGTATAATAAATGTTGCAACAAAAATTGAGGGAAGCATTTATACAAATAACAGTAAACAGATAAAATAACAGAAAGTACAATAACAGTAAATATGGTAGCCAATAAAAAAACGTCTAAAACAAATAATTATTCTACCATTATAAGGTGAATATGACAAAATAAGCTTATCGTAATTATACATACCGCATTATAAGAACTGGATTCTTATTTATCTGATAAGTATCTGTAAAATTAGTTAAAATTTGAAAGATTACCTGCGTACGCATATATTTTCCCATTTTTCAGCTAAAAGTAAAGCTTCACAATACTGTTTTCGAAATTACGTAATCATTGATTTTATTTTTCAGACTTTACTGATTTTTGTATTAGCACGGAGCTATTTCTTCTAAATTTATTCGTAAAATCACAAAATCGAGTTTCTGCGTGACTTTGACTATGAGCATTTTTGTAAAAAACGGTTTAATCTAATTAAAGTCACATCTTGAATATGTTAAGACCGTTTGTGTCTATTGTTCAGCGAAATAGCATACATTTAAAAAACAATGTTATATATCCTTAAATAAATGTAGTATTCTTTATATAGACATGATAATAAGTATATTTTTCAGACTTTTCTCATTTTTACTTTCCTTATATAATATATAAGGAAAGTATTGTGACGGGGTCGAAAATTCAAATTCGAGTTTTCGACGGGAGAGCACGTTTCAAGCATCCCTGATCACGAATCAAACATTTTTGAGGTGATGTCTGTGTGTGTGTGTGTGAAAGTATGTGTGTGTGTGTGTGTGTGTGTGTGTAAAAGTATGTGTGTGTGTGTGTGTGTGTGTGTGTGTGTGTGTGTGTGTGTGTGTGTGTGTGTGTGTCAGTGAGCCTGTGGAGACAATATCTCACAAACGAATAGAGCGATTTGAATGAAATTTGGTACAAAAATCACAATCCGTGAATACTGGAAGCCCATTGTTTTTAAACGTAATCGAATGCTCAGAACCCCCCTAAATTTTCAAGTGAAATTTTGAAAAAATCATCAAAAAATCAAAACCTTTAATAAAGTTACGCAAATAGACATTTCTTATGTAATTTTTCCTTAGAAAACGATTGACATAAACTTTAGAACGCTAGCATGAACCGTTCTCGAGATATTGCACATTTTTCAAATAAATTTACCAAAAAATGCCATAAATTAAAAAAAAATATATTAACTGTTGAGAAACATGTTCACGTTTCTTATGTAATATCATGCGATAAATTTGGTGACATCATTCTTGTGGATTTAGCTCGTTCCCTTCATGAGAAAAGATACTTTGAGTAATATTTTTGTATTTGAACGCCAATAGTCATTTATCTGCTATAAGAATAACTTATTCTTCCTTCAATAACGTTTGGCGAGATTTTGGCGACGAATTTAGTGAAATGTCGCCAACTTGGCGACTTTTTTAAATGTTGCCAAATTAACGAAAATCTCGCCAAATGGATAAAAATGACGACTAATTGACGAAAATTCAATATCTTAGGAATGATATAAGTATCTACTATAAAAATAACCTATTTTTTTGGCTGTAATAGTAGTAAATTCATTGCATTATATAAGAAAAGTCATGTGCTGCCTACATCAGATTTTTTGTAATAGTGGGAATCCATTTCTTCTAAATGTATTAGTAAAATCACAAAACGAGATTCTGCGTGACTTTGATTAGGAAATTTTTTGTAAAGGATCACTTGATCTAATTATCTGGTATTCCTTTGCAAAATTTTAACTCAAAACACGTTCGTGTCTAACATCATGTTTAGAAAATAATCATGTTAAAAAATAAAAGATAAAAATACATTTATTCATAATTTAGACGCAGGAATGTTTAATAAATATAATTACGTTTCATATAATTAGGATGTTTCTGTAGAATTTGCATAATTTTACCAATATAGATATAACTATTAGCATTTTACTTTTTCACTGACTCAACAGCCCAGTGTGGGCCGACCCATCTTTCTCAATGAGTTTGTTCCATCACATCCAACACCCAGCGAGTGTTTTTCAATACCTAGTTATAAAATATATTATCTTAGTTTATTTTACAATACCACATTTTTTATTATAAAATAAATAATTTTCATTTATACATGTTTGGATTTAAATTTATTACTAATTATATTTTCAAGTCCCATAATTTTTATACAGCGTCTCACTTTGTGTTCTATTTACACAATCTGAAGTTGATATAAATTCTTACAAAATCGAATTTCATTATTAGAATAAAACATCACATGGCACATTTCAATTTAATAAATCAAAAGTGATCCATTAAAATAAATTTAACTTCCTCAATTTTCGATATTTAAATTCACTGGCGTATCATTTTGACTTTGGAGGAAATAATTTAATTCAAATTTATTTTTCTTAATGTGCTGAAAAATTGGCATTCAAAAATGAATCATGTCAAGGTATTAGATGTCACTATTTCTTTGAAATGCACTATTTTAAAAAAGAGTAGAATTGTTATCGAAAATGCAGACTTTAGATCTCTTTAATAAATGGAACAGAAATTATCAGAATGCATTCTTTTTTCAAAATTAAATTTTTCAATGAAAGCAATCTCCGTTACAATAGAACTTTTGATCTTCTTGCTAATATTTGCTTTTCTGATTGCATTTAATTTTTTATTTTTCGAAAAAATAAATGTTGATAATAAATTTTGTATGCACATACTTTTATTTTGTTTTCGATAATTTATATATTTTGTTCTTTTTCTATTGTGCTTTTTAAGTTCAATTAACAAACAACTGGAAAGTTTTTTCATTATTAGATTCTAGTATACAGTGATAAAAAAAAATCGCTCACATCAAATTATAAAATCACAAAACGAACCGAGAGATAGAAATAGTAGAATTTTAAGTGGCACTAATATACCGTCAAAAATACATATAAAAAAATCTGATGTGGGCTGCACATGACTTTCCTTATATAATGCAATGAATGTACTACTTCTACAGTAAAAAATTAGGTTATTCTTAAAGTAGACATTTGTATTATTTCCAAGATACTGAATTGTCGTCAATGAGTCGTTATTTTCATGCATTTAGCGTCATTTTCATTCATTTGGCGAGATTTTCATTAATTTGGTAACATTTTAAAAAGTCGTCAAGTTGGCGACATTCTGATAAATTCGTCGCCAAAATCTCGCCAAGCGTTATGGAGGGAGAAATAAGTTATTCTTATAACAGATAAATTACCATTGGCGTTCGAATACAAAAGTATTACTCAAAGTATATTTTCTCATGAATGGAACGAGCTAGATCCACGAGAATGATGTCACCAAATTTATCACATGATATTACATTTGAAAAGTGAACATGTTTCTCAACGGTTAATATATCTTTTCTATTTATGGGAATTTTTGATAAATTTATTTGAAAAATGTGCAATATCTCGAGAACGGTTAATGCTAGCGTTCGAAAGTTTATGTCAATCGTTTTCTAAGGAAAAATTACATAAGAAATGTCTATTTGCGTAACTTTATTGAAGGTTTTGATTTTTTGATGATTTTTTCAAAATTTCACTCGAAAATTTAAGGGGTTTTGAACATTCGATTGCGTTTAAAAACAATAGGCTTCCAGTATTCACGGATTGTGATTTTTGTACCAAATTTAATTCGAATCGCTCTATTCATTCGTGAGATATCGTCTCCACAGACTCACTGACACACACACACACACACACACACACACACACACATACTTTCACACACATACACACACACACACACACACAGACATCAGCTCACAAATGTTTGATTCGTGATCAGGGGTGCTTAAAACGCGCTCTCCCGTCGAAAACTCGAATTCGAATTCTCGACCCCGTCACAATACTTTCCATAACTATACACATAATGTATAAGGAAAGTAATACAATAATTACAGACATATTTTATATCAATCAAAGATCATAATTTTCCCCCAGAGAATTTTTATTTTGGAGCAATATTTCTCTACGTATATTTATGAGATTATCATTTAACAATTTTAGAAGAAATTTCCATGCTCTGAAAGCAGTAAGAATTTAACAATTACGTAGTTAGTAAATCGTACAACGTCCATTTCGACGAAAAGAGACTGAAATCCGTCCCTGTAACTCAACGGTAGAGCATCGGCGCATCAACTGGCCAGATCTATGATTCCATTCTCGGTTGTTGCCATAAGGTTCTTTGCATTGGCGCAAAACAAATCCACCCTGCAGATTAGTGCAATGATGTCGGTGTCGTAAACGTGACCCTAGTGCTACTACCACGGATTCAGTGGACGAATTCAGCGGTATACTGAGCCCCAATGACGTTGGGGAGGGGGGGGGATCTAAACGTTTCCCTAGTACAACTAGCGTGGATGCAGTGGTATATTGAGCGCCAATGATGTTGGGGTTCTGATAGTGTCCCTAGTACGATTAGTATGGATGCAGTGGATATAGTGACATATTGAGCGCCAAAGATGTTAAGGGATCTGAAAGTGTCCATAGTTCGACTAGCATGAATGCAGTGATATATTGAGAGCCAATGATGTTAGGGGGTCTAAAAGTGTCCCTAGTACGACTAGCATAGATGCAGTGGATGCAATCGTATATTGAACATCAATGATGTTAAGAGGTCTGAAAGTGTCCCTAGTACGACTGGAATGGATGTAGTGGATGCAGTGGTATATTAAGCGTCAATGATGTTGAGGTTCTGATAATGTCACTAGTACGACTGCATGGATTCAGTGGATGCAGTGGTATGCTCAGTATTGATTTCAAATCGGGAGGCCAACAACTGCATAGAAAGTTGAGTTGAATGATAAAAAGGGGACCAAGAGGCTAGTCTAAGGTAAAATAGCAGAGGGTGGTCAGTCAGATTGACAAGTTGCACATCAATCTGTCATTAGAGGAAGGAGAATGCAGAGTCTGCATTGACGACAAAAGTTTGCAATCCCGTCCCAAAAGCTCAAAAGGAAGTCAGTTGGCTGGTTAGTAATCCGTGGTTCAAGTCCAAACACGCCCATGGGCACGTTTTATATGTGGATCCGTAAGTCCTTCCGAGAGGCTGGTGGTAGAGGAAGGATGGTGCCATCCCTGTGGATGCCGCCCCACTGGATTCCTGTATAAATTGGATGGCACTGTCACAAAAGTCCAAACAGTTACCTTACACCTTTGTGGTAGGTCGGACGGTCTGGGTCTCAACAGCCAGGTAAAGGAGTTTAGTACCTATATTTTGTCAATCACCGGCTTTTTCACTGTGTTCTTTCTACACCATCACAAATGGGGTAGAACATGAGTCATAAGTATTTGGTAAGATTACAAGCAATTATAAAATTCTTACATACATATATATTTTGTGACAGTGCCATCACCTTCTGTACACCTTACACCTTCTGTAGGTCGAACAGTCTAGGTCGAAGAAGGAACCCAGGCAAGGATGGCAAGGTTCTTTAGAACTGTACATAATCAATTTAATTGTCCTCTTTTAATTCTCATGATTTTCTTACCAATAAATCCTCGTATATTTAGCTGCTTATTTAGCTTTAAAATTTAAATATTTCATCTATAAGTTATAAATTTTATTAAATATAAAATTACAACACCTCTTCATAGCATCTACATCCCTTTTATCGTAATTTGTGCATAATATTAGCATAATTTGATATGTTTACACTTACAATTACATTTCCAGTGTTACGCAACAAATGTTCTTCTTCAATCATTTTTGTATAATAACCAGTTTTCCCCTGAACTTGTAATTTAAAAATATATATATCTAGAACACATGTTACGAAATGCAAATATTTAAGCACAATTACACAAATTTTGTGTATCTAAGTCACTTTCAAAGACTGACACAAAGGAACCCCTATGTATTTAAATTCAGAGAAATACCAAAATAAACATATTCAGTGGCTAAGAAACAAAGTGTGCTTTATTTTATGACTAAAGTTTTCGAAGCACGTTGTCTATAAAAGTTAGATAGTCATTAGAAAATCTTCATTCTTTCTAACTGACTATTTACTTCAAACTGATATACAGTTTTGCAAAATAACATCGTTTTTTACTTTCCTTATATACATAATGTATAAGGAAAGTATTGTGACGGGGTCGAAAATTCGAATTCGAGTTTTCTACGAGAGAGCACGTTTCAAACATCCCTGATCACGAATCGAACATTTTTGAAGTGATGTCTGTCTGTGTGTGTGTGTGTGTGTGTGTGTGTCTCAGTGAGTCTGTGGAGACGATAACTGACGAACAAATGGACCGATTTGAACGAAATTTAGTACAAAAATCACAATTCATAAACACTGGAAGCCTGTTGTTTTTATACGCAATCGAATTATCAGAACCTCCCTAAATTTTCGTATGCAATTTTGAAAAAATCGCCAAAAAATCTAAACCGCTAATATAGTTGCGCAAATAGACATTTCTTATGTAGTTTTTCATTAGAAAACGATTGACATAAATTTTAGAATGCTAACATGAACCGTTCTCGAGATATTGCACATTTTTCAAAAAAATTATCAAAAAGTTATATAAAATAAAAGAAAATATATTTCCTATTGAGAAACATGTTCACTTTTCTTATGTATTCTCGTGGCTCTAGCTCGTTCCATTCAAGAAAAAAGATACTTTGAGTAATACTTTTGTATACTTTTGTTTTGTACTTTTGTAGTCGTTTATCTGCTGTAAGAATAACTTATTTCTCCGTCCATAACGCTTGGCGAGATTTTGGCGATGAATTTGGCAGAATGTCGCCAACTTGGCGACATTTTTAATTGTTGCCAAATTAACAAAAATCTTTCCAAATTGATAAAAATGACGCTAAAGCAGTGAAAATGACAACTAATTGAAGAAAATTCAATATCTTGGAAAAAATGTAAGTATCTACTATAAGGATAACATTTTTTTAACTCTAAAAATAGTATATTCATTGCATTATATAAGGAAAGTCATGTGTTGCCCACATCAGATTTTTTGCAAAGTATATGGTATCTCATTTTCTCGCAATTTCACATGAGGAAAACCAGTAAAAATTTAATTTTTGTAGCCTCTCTAGGAAGTAACACAAAAATGTTCATTTTTGTTTATCTTGAGAATTACAATTTTTTCTACGTTTTGTACACGAAAACATTTATCTGGTAAATATATTTATTCTTTTCGAACAGCTGCTAATTTGTCATAGTGTAAAGACTTCTAAGTTTAAGGGCGCTTCTAAGAGTATATTAACATGAGAACACGTTGATGCTCTTTTTATTAACTGTCATTCCACTGTTAGGGCCTTGTAAATATATAGTTAGCAAATATTCGAAAAAAGTTCGAAATTTAATTTTTTTTTTCAGCTACAACTTTTGTTACTTGATGATGAGATTTAGGAGAAAGAAAAACTAACATTATTTTTCGGTCTTCAAATATTTGTCGAAATTTTTAAATTGGAGAAAAAAATTCTGCTCTGTATCCGGAAAATGATGGAACTGATGTCAATATTTACACATTTCAAGACTAATTCAACACAAAAAGAAAATTGCTCTAACCCCCTTGCATACTCTTCGACAAAAAAAAAGTGTCTTTTTCGAGAGAAGTCTTCAAATTTTAAATTCCTGATATCTGCAAAAATGGGTAAAACAGCACGAAAAAAAGTCGCGATGATGTTGAGGTATTTAGAAAAAAAATAGAATTTTATCCAATCACGACGTTGACTTAAGTATGGTATCAGCATTAACGCAAGTTTTTTCCCCTTTGTTTGATTTGGAATAAGAAGAATTCTGGCTATAATTGAGCAAATAGGTAAAAAATGAAGAATGGCACAAGAAGAAAGGATGGATGTTCATATCGTTCAGGAGCAACTCTCCTTAAAAAATGATTGCCCAAAAAAGATAAATCTATTTTGATCTCAGCGAATTATTTTCTATAACCTATTTTGTACAGAATTTTACTTTGCATGATTGTTTAGCAGTCAAAAAACTATAAACTAATTTACTGAACCTATTTTTCGTGTCATTAAAAATAATAATCTGTGCTTGTGAAAAAAGTTTGAAACTAAGTCCATAAATATTAGCATAAACAGAACTAAGCCGAGCACAACATTTTTAATGAAGTTTGAACATACTGCTATCAATAGTTTACAATCCGGATTTTGTTAATTTAAAATTCGTCATTAAAAAGGATTCTGTTACATTATATTTTTTATTTGAAAATACATACAAATTGGATAAAACAAAAATTTTTAACGCGCGATTAAGACTTCGTTTTGAATAGTAAAGTTTGTTTGCTTGTTTAAAATGCTGAAACTTGCTCAATTAACAGGTGATTTTCTTTAGAAAAACAATATTTATACGTAAGAAACCCGCATTTTCTTTCAAATGACTTTCTGAAATCTAGGAAGCAGTGTGGTAGTTATCTAAATGTTCTTTTACTAAAATTCGTAATATTTACGCTATATATCAATCTCTCTTTTATATATCGATAGTGGTTCATATGTTGGCATTGTTTATTCCCTTCACCAGCACGCCTATGCTTAAATCTTCTGAGTCGATGACAATTCCAAACTGGCACCTTTGTTCTATTTCTGCAATCATTTCTGAACATCAAAACTTAATTTTTCGATTTTACTTCATATAGCCGTACATTGAAACATTGCTGCATTAACTAACCATAAATTCTTTGTGCGAGTTCCTAAAATATAAGTATATTAACATACTACAAAATTACCTTCTACCATTTTAAACTTTAAACTGAACATTATTGAAAATATGCATTTAAGATTCACTTACATTAAATACAACAACACTTTGCTTTAGACTTGTATCAGCTATCCATGACAAACTTTCAGTGTTGGAAAATGACATATAGAGTTTCCAAGGACACACATTTTTAGGTGTTTCTTTTTTGTTTACTTGTGTGAGGGGGAGAATATGTGAGACCAGGAGACATTTAGGCAGTGTTAATGTAGAAGATTTACTATATCTACCAAACTAGACAAAATCCCAGACGCGTAGACACCAGTTTACGACAGCTCTGCCCGGGAAGTCATGAAAGCAATAAATAAAGGCGCTTAAATTACAGGTGTGGATGGGTCAGAAAATTTACTGGAAGCCAAAGCTAAAACCATGCAGATTGGTTAAAGAATTAGCCAATGAGGAAATGTTGCTTCATCGCCCTGAGGACAACCAATGAGATACGAAGGGCATATCTGGACCTCAGGCGAAACGATGTGGTAACAAGTAGAGAAAGTTCAAGAGATTTCAGTTATCATTGAATAAGAGTCAGTATCGATATATTCAGACATGGTGCAAGAGTAAATATTAACAGACTTCATTCATTATTGAATAAGAGTCAGATTCATCCAGATGTTAAAAAATGAGCATTCGGAGTCAACTCTAAGAATTGAGAGGCAATGCGGGCCAAGAATAAGATATGCAGTCAGTATGCAGGTAAAGAAATGGTGTGACAATATTCAGTCATTATTCAGATATTGAGAAGTGGTGTGACAATAACGATGAATGACCATCGAAGAGGCGGCATTCGTGGACAAATTGAGTGCATAGAGTGTTTCAAGGTCCATGGCCAAAAGCGTTATGTGCCAGTTTGCTGTTTATAAAAGGTCGAATAGATAATTTTGGACAGCTATAGTAAACCTGGTCTTACACACCCAGTCTCCTCCTTAAATATATATATATATATATATATGTATTTAATGTAAGTGAATCTTAAATGTATGTTTAATAAATAATGTTTATTTTAAAGCTTAAAATGGTGGAAGTTAATTTTGTAGTAAGTTAATATAATTGTATTTTAGGAATTTATGGTGGGTTAATGGGGCAATGATGCAATGTAAGACTATGCGATTTACGGGCAACTTTTAGAATGATAATTTAAGTCAATCCAAAGATTTAGTAATCAGGTATAAAGGAGAAAACTCCAAGGTTATCCTTTTTGTGCACCACACTTTCGTTTTCAGTTTCGCTTTACATACAGTTTTACTCATTTGCAAATTCGTCAGACCCATTTATATAATAATTGTATAACGTGTTTTTGTCTTTCCAAGCTCCCCCCCCCCCCCTAGAAGCCTCCTAGTGACCTAGGATGCTGAATTTTTGTACGCTTATAGTACCAATCACGTGACAGAACCTAACGAAGACTGATTTCTCATTACTCCCCAGATGGATAAACTATACGATTTCTTCTAAATACGCACTTTTTTCGATTTCTCTCCCGGTGATAAACAAATTGAAAAAGACCCTGTAAAAGTCCCTGCTGTACGACATTTCCAGACCATGTAAAAGTCCCTGCCGACCTAAAAGGATGAGACCTTGCACATGTAGAATATCGACCATGGGACACAAACTGACTGTATCGATTGTCGATAAAGACGACGTATTTTCGACGTTAAGCACCACACAAAATATGTCTTATTAAAAAGTTGGAACTAAATTTTTAAGAGTGTTTTTTCCCCTGTCTTTAACCGGATTAAATTGTGGTTAAATAAAAGAAAAAAAAACTATCAAACCCCACTTATGTTCAACACATTAAAAATCTATAATTTCCTCGCTAAATCCGAAATACTGCTAAATAGGGACTCGTTATAAGCGGATTGTGTTTTACTAAACATCGTAACTGTGCTTTAATTTATAGCGCCATTTATATTTTATTCTTAAATATGGCCAGTGCTTCAAATTAGTGCTGCAAATGCGATATTGCTACTCATTACATTATTTATTCCTACATTTTTCAATAGATTCTAGACCCCAAACAATAGATAATCTATTACCTACACAGTAGATGAAGCAACTCTGCCTTGTAAACCTCTCTCTCTCTGTACCTCATATTTCTCGTAAGAACTGCAGTAGAATCTACATTTAATCAAAATGGGAGTCATTGCTCCTCCCCCCCCCCCCCCCCACACACACACTCTCTGTCGCTACGTTCACCATATAAAGTGATTGGGGAATTGGGATGGCCGTAAATGAAGTGCTCAAATACAAAATCTGAAACTCAAAGTTTAGTGGTATACCTTTTAAGAATTTTGATCCTATGCGTGATAGAAGAATTGGTGTTTTGAATTGCAAGATATATTCTTGTGATACGGAAACAAATTTCACTTGAAATTTCTAATGAATATATTGCACTATATTTAAGTACTATTTTCTTGTGCTTCATATAGTGGGGAAAGCTCTACATGTATGAAATTTAAAAGTTGAGTGGCACGAAATTAAGTAATGATTTCAAAACCATTTTTCTTAGTTTGGTGAATTTAATGGGACATGCTATGCCGTTGAATGTTCATAGCAATATGAATATCAATCAATTTTTTTATAGAATATTGAAAAACATATAAGTCGAATAATAAGATTTTATATAAGTATACACACACACATATATATATATTTATATATATAGCCCCACACAGCCCCCTAAGCATGGTTTGGGGTGGTATAACATTTGGTGGACGAACACCTTTGATCCACATTTCTGGCAGTATCACGGCACAATGATGCATCTCTGACATTGTGGGACTTGTGGTACAGCCATATCTGCCAATCAGACCTGGACTGCTTTTTTAGCAAGATAATGCCAGGCCACATACTGCACGGGTAACTATGAATATTCTACAAGGTTTTGATATCCTGCCTTGACCAGCATATTCTTCGGATTTATCGCCAATTGAGCATATTTGGAGCATCATGGGCCGCCGATTAAGAGAATTCCCAATTCCAGTAAAACATGTTCAATTGCAAGCCCAATTGCATGCTGTGTGGAATACTATCCCTCAGCACACCATTGATCATCTCATTGACGGGATACCTCGTCGTTTTCAATCCTGCATTGCCGCTCACTGTTGGCCTATTCCATATTGTTCTAAGGCAATAAAGTTGCATGCTTTCATTTTCCAGGTATGAATTTTTAATCCTTTGCATATCTCCATGTTACAATTACATTCTGAAAATTACATAAGGATACATCAATTTCTTCATGGTGTTGTGATTTCAGTTGTTAGCAGTGTATATATATATATATAATTCTTTATTAAAATTATCAACTTAGTGTATTAATTTCCACTCGATAACATCCAAGACAACTTTCCCAATTATAGTGGCTAACTAAAAATACAATATATTTATATATATATATAATAATTATTTATTAATTATATAAATAAATAAAAATGAAAAATCATAAAGTAAACTAAAAAAATTAGAAAAATAAAAAAAATCGGAAAATAAGATACATTAATATTAATGTTTTGAATTTTATTTTCGCTAAAAAATTGTAACTTTAGCCAGTTTGATACTACGATTTGAGCCCGGCCGCTCACTTTGCTGCTCATGACCTCGGGTGAGTCGGTCGGCCTGGGCTGCGCCCTTATAATTGGTGTATAGTGATATTCTCGTTTATCCATTTCTTCTATGAATCACTTGTTTAGTAGGAATTTTCATCTATGCTTTATGTTCATATTCTGTCTTACGGGTCCTGTCTCCTGCTCTGACTCACTGGACGGGTCTGGGAGGGTTGCTGTTCACATTCGTTTTGCCTCCTAGGTTGTATTTCGTCATGTTCATTCTGGTGCTTCCCGATATTTTTCATATTGTTGAGGTTGATCACATATGCAAGTGATGAAAAAAGAAGGGTTCCTGCCTCATGTTAATACAAATTTTCCTAATGTTTCTCATCTTCAATTTTTCATCTTTTAGAGCCTGTAGTCTGAGTTTGAGCATTTATAGTAATGTACTATTGCTCAATCTGAAACAGGCATTTGTTTGGGTTAATTAGAATTAAATACTCAGACCGGAAGATGAATTTAATTCTGATTAATCTTCGAATTTGGGCCGGTGCTGTTCTTTTATATTATCGGCATTATGGCCGTGGTTTTGCTTCTATGATGATGTTAATATTTCACGATTACTTGAATTAATTATTTTTATTATTGCATTTTTTTAAATATATATATATATATATATATATATATATATATATATATATATATATGTGTGTGTGTGTGTGTGTGTGTGCGTGTGTGTGTATGTATATATATATATATATATATACATATATACATATATACAATATATACAACTGTGCATACCCCTTTTATGCATAATTATGTCAAATTTTGTCCTATGTTAAGGTATAAAATTTCGAATAAATTTCAAAGTTTTTGCACAAGTTTCCAAAAATTCTATCTAGTTTTAGCTTTTTTTTGTTAGCAAAGGCGGATATGAATTCAATAATATTTGTTACAGCTATCGTATACACAAGGAATCAACCACAGACAGACAGACGGACATCCATCTAAAGATATTTAAAACGTGTCCAGGAGGTCCTAAAGCATAAAGGTGGCGGAAAAAAGCACATAACTCAAAAATGTCAATATTTTTTTTTATAACATGTTTGATTTAAGAATTATATGATCTTTGTTGTGGGAAAAGCACACAATACTTTTGCATCTAATTTTAATATATATTAATGTCAGTTGGGCCTCTAAGATTTAAAAAAATGAAAAACTTTAAACACCTATTAAAATTTGTACGGATAGCAGTGGGGTAAAAAATATATATTGAGAAAAATTATTAATCATTTAGCTCATAAATTGCATAACAAACTCCATAAAAATTAAATTTATATTCTGAAAACAAAAAAATAAAATTAAAAAAAAATTCTCCTGAAATCATCAACATTTTCTTTCCTCGATATTTCAAAATCCTTGTTTTTGACTTATGTGCTTTTTTCCCGCCAGCTCTAAATACTGACATCAAAATCTCGAAATCAAAAAATTTCATTAAAACAATGCTTTATCTGTACTATATTCTATAGCTTCAGAAAGTAAAAATAACAATAGAAAAATTAACATTGTTAGAATAGAATGTAGAGGATCTGACGAGCACTGTTCAAGAATTTTTTTCTATTCTTCCTTATTACAAGAAACACAAATGGGCCCCTGTTCGATTCCTGTGATTCTCTTGAAAAGATGGGTGGTACTACTTTATGTCGAGTGTCCTCCTGAGGATTTGCTTGTCTTCTCTTTTGTGTTGCAAGAAGGGGGAACCTTTGAAAGATATATACACTTATCGAGAATGTTTTCTTATTGCTCTTCTGCGATTAAACGGTGTCGATTGTTCCTAAAAGTATAAATTAATTTATCGCGTCTGGAGAGGGTGTGTGTGTGCGAATTTTAATTTACAGAGTACAAAACTTATAATGGGAATTGTTTATGTATAGTGTGTTAATGTATATTAATGTGTAGTACATTATATTAATTACATTATAGTAATATTAATATTATATTATATTAATGTATGGTAATGTTAATATATAGTATAAATAAATAGTTGAAGTACTGCATTAAAATATTTTATACTTCAGGATGTTGTAAGTTTTAATCAACAAAGGAACATTCCTAAGGTTTTACAGAAGTTTTTCCTTTATGTACTTTGTGTTATTTGTTGCAAAGATTGAGCAGAAAAACAGAAACAGTTAGAAGAGAGGTAATTTAGAAGGATAGAACCAAGAAAAAGGAGAAACTAGAATGTCATATTTTATTAAATATTCCTCAAATTGCAGTTAACGACCCACTTTTGGGCCGTGATAGCCCTAAGTAAGCTCTAAAGATAGATGAAATACACATTTTGTTCAGTGAAAGTTACATAAATATGTGGAAATGTTTCACATCTATAAATGGGATTCTTATATGAGATGGAATTTTAGATTGAAAAAAAAAAATTCTATTGTGGAGGAAAATTTTTATATTAATTTTGACAAAGAGAAATAATTTTTGTCATATAATGTGTAAGTATTTAAAAAAATCTGATTTGAGCAGCACATGACTCTTTTATACATGATTCTTTACTTTTTTCAATGCGAAATAATGCATAAGATCCACGGCACAATGCTTTTAACGTTAAAAAGTACTTGAACAATGGACGCTTTTCTGGATGACAAGATGTAAAACTAATTCAAAGTACCAAATTAACTTACATTTCATGCAAATGTAACTTGGCAATTGAAATATTGCTAGCATCTGATATACAATATGCATTAAAGGATGTTAACAATTAATTCATCAATTTGGCGTCGTTTCTGTAATTTTAATTTTATCGTTTCTGTAATTTTTGTAATAAGTCATGTTTGCAATTTGGTGACATTTTTGTCAATTTGGCCCAATATTCAAAAAGTCACTTAGATGGCGATATTTCGAAAAAATTATCACCTAAATTACCGTCAAGTATTAAATATTTGATAATACATACTACTTTTTAAAATTTATATAACTTTTAAACAAATTAATTGAAGAAACGGCCAATACCTCGGGAAAGGTGTAAGCTTGCCTTCTGAAATTTATATCTTCAAAAAAATTACGTGTAAAATGATCATTTATTTAACATTATTAAATGATCTGAAATTTTATAATTTCTTTAAAAATTCATTCGAAAATTTGGAGGTCTTTCAAACGTTTTATTGCATTTTAAATCAATAAGGTTCCAGTATGCACTGATCGAAATAATCGTACAAAATATTTTTCGAAATGCTCCATTCGTTCGATAGATATCCTGCATGAGAATGTTTAGTTAAATTGTCGTATTTACACCTCACAATCACTCCTACTTATAAGTTTGATAAATGTTTATGACCGTGAAATTTTTAATTTATAATTCTCAAACTACAAGGAACACATATTTTGCGATGCACTGCTAATATATATACAGGGTGTCCCAAAAAGATTGAAACGCGCTTTGATTCTTTACCTGTTGGAGATAAGTGGGCAATGTAAATTGCAAAAATGTTCAAAGTACGGTAGGAAATAAGACTACGTTAATGAAATATTCCTCCCATTCATTTTCAGAAAGTTACACTTTTTAAATTTTTAATACGACCTCCTTAGACAAATTTGATCAATCAAATTTTTTTTATTTTTAATGCAACAAGATTATTAAAATATATATATATATATATATATATATATATATATATATATATATATATATAGCCAGGCGATTGAAATTTCGATGACGTTATTTGAATAAAGTTCATTTGTTTTCGATGAAGTTTTCAAATATAATAAATTATTGTAGAATTGTAATAATTTTAAAAATATTACCGAGGAATGTATCGCATTTTAGAGATGTTTAAACCAGGCAATTTATATTTCAATGACGTTATTTGACTGAAGTTCATTTTTTTCGATGAAATATATTTCCTGTTTTTATAGAGAGATCCAGGCGTGTTATTTTTTCTATGACGTCATTTGAATTAATTTCAGTTGTTTTCGATGAAGTTTTCAAATATAATAAATTAATGTAGTATTGTGATAATTTTAAAAATATTACGGAGGAATGTATCGCATTTTAGAGATATTTATATAAAATTGTATTGAGGTTGGAAAGTGTTTCATAATCAATGCTTTATGCATGATTGATCTTTCTTGTTGAAGTTTTAAGTTTTCAAATATAATAAATTACTGTGTTATTTAAAAAATATATCAGCACTGAATGTATCACAATTTAGAGACGCTTAAATAAAATTACATTTCCAGTTGGAAAGTGTTTTATAATCAATGCTTTATGCATGATTGAACTTTCTTGTTTTTATTGATCTTGTTGCCATTAAAAATAACAATTTTCTGATTGACCAAATTTGTCTAAGGGGATCGTATAAAAATTTAAACAGTGTAACTTTTTGAAAATTAATGGGAGGACTATTTCATTAACGTAGTTTTGTTTCCTGCCTTACTTGCAACATTTTTGCAATTTTCATTGCCCACTTATCTCAAAGAGATAAAGAATTAAAACACGTCTCAATCTTTCTGGGACACCCTGTATATATGCACTTGCTTCACACAATAAAATTAAAATAACAATAAATAACCTATAAAATTCCCAATTTTCAATAAAATAGGGATTATTCTCTCTCCATTCCAATCATTGCAATGAATTAGTAGTCTATTCCGAGTCCTGTGGTCCTACAGGAAAAGTGAATAACCCTCACCTTCTCTAGTGGATGATCCTCCTGTGCTCCAGGATGGAAAAGTGCTTCCTCCTTCATGTGCTAAGGAGGGAAAGAAAATATCCAGAAAAGCATATAGGATTCAGGGAGTGATGTATCAATACACTTGTAAAGTTTATAAAGATCTGGATGCATTCAAAAAGAATAAATGGACTCCAATAGGAGATGTCTTTAGTGATAAAATCTGTTGAAAGGCATTCAGGTAGAAATAACTCATATAAATCAAAATTGTTTCTTCCCCAGAAATGATACATTTAATTCTTACATTTTTGAAGCAGGAAACATTTTTGAATATATCTGGTGTATATCGCTTTTAGTGTTAGAAAACTGTGAATTATCCAAATCTATAAAAGAGGGAAAAAAAATGTTTCGTGTCATGTCCCATTATCAATATAATTTCATGAGATAGTTTTGAATAGTTTCGAAATTGCATTATCAATATAATTCCATGAGACAGTATTGAATGGTTTCGAAATTATGTAAAATTCCAGTAGTAAGTATATCATTGGTATTTTGTAAATCATTCACGTCTATAAATAAGGCAAAATAAATGTTCCTTAGTATGTCCCATTATCAATATAATCCCATGAGATAGTTTTAAACGGTTTCGAAATTGTGTAAAACTCTGTTATTGATGTTTTGTGGTAACTAAAGAGAACAAGCAAACTATTGTGCAGTATAATTTTTTAAAAAGTAAGCAGTTTCATAAAAGAGTGTGTTATAGTTAAATGACAAAAAATTTTAGTATGTAAAAAAAAATGAGTTATCTGATATTTTATGTAACTATTAATTTGTACAATTTAACTATTAATTTTTACAATTTTCCGAAAAGTTATCTGTGGTTTCTTCAGATTACTAGCTGACACGCAAACTGTTTTTAACACTTTACAATATAGTTGAAAAGTGTTTATGACTTTGTTTATTCTGTCTGTCTGTCTGTCTGTCTGTCCTTTAGCACGATAACTGCCGTAAAAATGACTTTATCAAAATGAAATGTTAGTATGTTGTTCAGTTAAATGATCATCCTACTTTAATTATTTCTGCAACGAAGCCTAATTTTCACTTATGGATATTGTAAACACATCAAGTTGTAAGAAGAGTTGTATTAGAGATCCTGAATTTCTTTAATGAAAAAATTATTTAGCGCTGGAGTCCGCAATATAGTTGATATGAATGAAATAGTCATTGATTTTACATAGAGAACAGACGATTTTATAGCAGACTTTTTCGGTGAAGTTTTAAGCACAGTGTTAAGCTACTTTTACCTCCATGGTTTTAAGTTTATAAGTAAAACATATTATTGTAGTATTGTGATGAATGAAAGGGATGGAATAAATGTTTATGAATGAAATTTTTTCTGATGATTTTTCATAGAGAACTAAGCAATTTATGTTTCAATGACCTCATTTGAATAAAGTTCATTTTTTTGATGAAGTTTTCAAATATAATAAATTATTGTAGCATTGTGATAATTTTAAAAATATTACCACTAAATGTATCGCATTTTAGAGATGTTTAAATAAAATTGCATTGTAGTTGGAAAGTGTTTTATAATCAATGATGTATGCATGGTTGATCGTTCTTGTTCTCTTTTTCTATTGAAATGGTACTTAGCACAAGCTATTGACTAGAAATCAATACATGCAAAGTTAAACGTACATTTTCTTGTTTAAGATGTTCATAATATATTCCTAATTCAAGTATTAAAAACAATGTTTAATTTTGCTGGAAATGTTTTTTTGTAAGTTTTTTCTTCTATACATTTTCATATAATTTTATTTATTTTATTATGCAAATGGCATGTAATACTCGTATATTCATCTAATATATAAATAGTTTGTACATTAATAATTTTTTTTATATAATTTCTTTAATAGTTGTCGAAATGCATAAATAATTTGCAAATTACTTTACACCCCATTCATGGGGCGCGGTAGCCCATTGGTTAGCGCGCTGGAGTTGCACTCGGTAGGCCCGGGTTCGATTCCAGCCACTGCCATAACTGCCGCCGTGTTCACGCGGAGTACGATCACGTTAAACATGTGGGTCCGTAAGTCCTTCCGAGAGGTTGGTGGTAGGGGAAGGAGGGTACGGTCCCTGTGGATGCCTACCCCACTGGGTTCCGGTCTAAATTGGGTGGCACTTCCCGGCTGTCCAAACAGTTACCTTACACCTTTCTGGTAGGTCGGACGGTCTGGGTCTCAACAACAACAACACCCCATTCATGGTTTAAAGTGTATAATAATAATTTAGTTTTTTTTATTTTTTAATGTATAAATCTACGCAGAAATTATTTTTTACAATATTTGCACACATGTGTATTCTCTATTTTTACAGGTAAGAAAGCCCATAAAGAAAAAGCCCATGAAATTCCCACATTTATAATTAAGGCTATTTTTCTACCCATTCACGTCATTGAAAATAACTTTGTGAGAGCATCTATATATTGAAAATAACTTGAGAGTAGTCTTCGATACTCCAGGAAAATTAAATGACCATCCTCTTCTCTTGTAGGGAATTCTCCTAGAAATAAGGAGATTGGTTTTATAGAATAAAAATATATAATAATAATTGTTACTTTTCGAAAATCCCATTGAAAATAAGTTTGTGAGGGCATCTATATATTGAAAATAACTTTGAGAGAGTAGTCCTCGATACTCCAGGAAAATTCAATGACCATCCTCTTCTCTTGTAGGGAATTCTCCTAGAAATAAGGAGATTGGTTTTATAGAATAAAAAAATATAATAATAACTGTTACTTTTCGAATACTCCATTGAAAATAATTTTGTGAGGGCATCTATATATTGAAAATAACTTTGAGGGAGTAGTCCTCCACACTCTAGGAAAATTAAATGACCATCCTCTTCTCTTGTAGGGAATTCTCCTAGAAATAAGTAGATTGGTTTTATAGAATAAAAATATATAATAATAACTGTTACTTTTCGAAAATCCCTAAACTATAGAGAAAATATTTTTCGCCACAATATTTACAGATAGTTTTATGTTATATGATTTTGTTTATGATTTTTCAAAGTATGAATAATTTATATACCACTTTTCACCCTATTTCATGATTCAAAGTATGTAAACATAATTTTGTTTTTTAATTTTTAAATTATAAAGCTACAAATAATTTTTTTCGACAATGTTTGCACATATGTGTATGCACTATTTCTCCAGATAAGAAAGCCCATATATAGCGCCCCATAAATATAATCCCATATTTATAATTAAAGATATTATTTTACCCATTCTTATCGTTGAAAATAACATGGAGTGGATCTCTTCCGGATTCTCGGTACTCCAGGAAAAGTAAATGACCATCCTTTTCTCTTGTCGAGGGTTCTCCTGGAAATAAGAGGAGACCATTATTATTTTTATTGGTTAAAAATATATAAAAAAAATCTGATGTGGGCAGCACATGACTTTCCCTGCAGACATATTTATGTTGTCTTTATCTTAATTAAATTTAATTCACTTTTAATTCAATTTCGTTCTCATTTGTTAACTGGACATATTTTCAGAGGTGGCTTAAAGAAAATACGAAAAAACTAAAATATCTCGAGAACTACTAGCCCTAGTGTAATTGTGTTGGTCTTATTCTTTTCTTCGTTCAAAATTACGTATTAAACAAGTATTTAATGGATATATTTGAGCATACGTAGTTTTTTATTTTATATTTTGTGGATTTTTGGGGGCCATTTTGCAAAAAAAGGCAGGTTATTTTTTTCCGAATCATACTAAAATCTAATCAGCACCAGGATGTCCCACAAGTAACTTATCTACTGAATTTTGTGAATTTCGGTTTATTAGTTTTTCAGCTGAAGTGGATACAAGCTTTTTCAGGCCATTTCGCAAAAAAAAGCGGGTTCTTTTATCCCCAATCATACCCAAAACTAATCAGCACCAGATTTGCCAACAAGTGACTTAACAACCAAATTTTATGAAATTCGGTCAATTAGTTTTTTAGTTAGAGTGGATACAATATCTGCACAGACAGACAGACAGACACACAGACACACACACAGACGCCACGCTAAAAATAGTTTTTTCGTATTCTAGAGTTCTCGAAACGTGTAGATCCGTCGAAAACTCGAGTTGCGATTTTCGACATGATTCCAAAACTTTACATATACATTACCATGTATTGCAGGGAAAGTAAAAATTGTTACTTTTATAGAATCACTAGCAGCATACCCGTTCTTCGTACGGAGTATATAATATAAAGAAACTTGAAATTCATAATCATGCCCAAATTCTTATAGTATACTAAATGACATGTTTAATCAAAATATTCTGTTAAAATATTTAATATAATGCTCCTAAAAAGAAGTTTAAGAATATCTGTTCTCGCTATATAAAATTATCTTCATGGACATATCTGAAGAATAAAACATCTTGGACCCCTTATGTAAGCAAATATAAAAAAAATATGGAATTGAATCAATATATGCAAAATAAAAGCGTTAAAATTGTATGGGACCCGTACTAATTATATACGCGAATATTAGAAAATATAACCTGTATTAGTAGATTACATGTATAAATTGAAATTACCAATAAACCCGTAATCTTTAAATCTGAAGACAGTCATTTAATCCAATATATGTCAAAATTAAAGTGCTAAAATTATATGGGAAGATATACACGTACTACTTATAATGTCCGATTATTAGTAGAAGATCACCCGTTTTGCAATATGAGTCACAAATGTTTTTTGGTAAAATACAACAGACGACGTAATAAATTGAATATATAATTAATCCCCTTAATCTTCATACCAGAAGACTGTATTTGATTCCAATATATATGCCAATATATGTCAAAATATATGCCAATATACCTGTACTACTTATATTCTCGTAGGTTAGAAGATATACCCGTGCATTCCTAGAAGATTACTCGTACAACGTACAATATGCGTGTGTCAGCAATTTTTGCCGCAATAAAACAATGGCGTAATAACTTAAAAATATCAATAATGCCTGAATCAATAATTCCGGAAAATATCAATAATAATAATGTTTAAACCTGAAGAGTATAATTGATATTATCCAGTCCAAAATGAAATGGCAATGAAATTTATTTTATATACATATCTTCATTATTCCAATCGGAAAGGATTTAATAAAAATCGTCTGCCGCATAAACACATTGGATTTAAATCCGTTGCTAAGCGACATGATATCATTTGCTTCAAATAAATTGGTAGAAAAAATATCGTCTAAATAGTTATATTTCTATGGAACATTTGGCGACAGTTTCGTCAAATTAGCGACATTTTAAAAAATCGCCAAATTTATCGCCAAGTGGGACTGTAGAACTGACAGTTCCACTTTGCGACAAATTGACGAAATATCATCACAATACTATCCCCTAACAAAAAACAATTAATATCATTTATGTAGCGCAATTTTATCAATTTCAAGATATTTTTATAGATTTGAAAACATTTTTATCAATATGGTGACATTTTAAAAATTCGCTAAATGTATTACTAAGTAGGATGGTTGGTCTAACAGATAAATGCTAACCAAACATCATTTCAGTACTCTCTTCTAACAAAACAAAAAAAAATTTCATTGATATGTAGAAGACCCAAGCCACACGACCAACCCGAAGGTTTATGGCAGCTGTTTGTGTGTCGTTTATATCAATTTGGCGACATTTCCGTCAATTTGGCAAAGTTTAAGAAAAGTTGTCAAATTAGCGATATCCCTCCAAATTCGTAGCTTTGAATTTGCAGATCTGAATGAAACATTCTTATCCCGTTTCAATATACTAAATGAAAACACTACAATTGTATTAGAAGATATACCCGCTCTACTCTTTTTCTGTTTCAACAATCGGCTATATGAATTTATTGGCTAAACACAATATATGAGTTTAGTAGCTAAATACGATATAAGCTTGATAACTCTTTGCCAAAATAAATGAAATTGATGTACGCAGTCAGCAATTAATATAATTAAAAGAAAAATCAAACCGTCCATTCATAAGATATACTTTTATATCCATTTATCCATTTATTTATTATTTAAATATAAAAAAAATAATAAAAACATTAACAAACACATTTAATTTAATTCTGATGCCGAGCAACGTGATATATCCTCCTAAAATGTTAAAATTTATTAACCACTAACAGCACACCCGTTATTCGTACGGAGTGTATAATTTAAAGAAACTTAAAGTTCGCAATCATGTGCAAATTCTGTTAAAATATTAAATTTATTGCTCCTAAAGAGAAGTTTAAGAATATATGTTCTCACTATGCAAAATTATCTTCACGATCAGATCTGAAGAATAAAACATCCTGCCCCCTTTTGTAAGCAAATTTACAGAAGAAAAAATAGGAATTGAATGAATATATGCAACCCCGAACTAATTATATTGTCGCAGATCAGAAAATATGCCAATGTGTTAGCAGAAGATTACCCGTATTACAATATGCGTCTCAAAAATATTTGCCAAAATAAAAGAGATGACGTAATAAATTGAAAACATCAATAATATCCGTACTCTTTATACCAGAAGGTCGTAATTGATTCCAATATATGCCAATATATATCAAAACATATGTCAATATACCTGTACTACTTATATTCTCGTAGATTAAAAGATATACACGTGTATTTGTAGAAAATTCGTACAACATACAATATATGAGTTTAAACAACTTTTGTCATAATAAAATAATTGCATAATAACTTGAAAATATCAATAATCCTTGAATCAATAATCCCCGAAAATATAAATAATAATAATTTTTAAACCTGAAGACCGTAATTGATATTATCCAGTCAAAAATGCAATAAGAAAAATCAAATCGTTCTTTTCTAAAATATATTTTTATATCCATTTATTTATTATTCAAATCGAAAAAATAATTATTAAAATTAACAGACAGATTTAATTTAATTGCGTTTCTGAGTAACATGATATAAGATAGAATCTTATAACATGTTAAATATGTCATGTCTTATAACATAAACTGCGAAATTAAATAACGATTTTGATTTCTCTATACTTCTCATTGTTCCGTAAAAGCTTGTTTTAAATAAACCATGAACCATGGAGATAGATTTCCCCTTTAAATCATGTTTCAAACAATTCATGTTTTCAGAAAGTGACTAATTAATGCAAACATCAAACTCAGAGATTAAATTTTAATTCACTTTCAAACGATTTTCAAGCTTTTCGTTTGGATAAACCACGGAGTTAGGGAGTAGAACTCCTAGGAAAAAGTTCCGTTTTTCATTAATATCTCGACAACCCCAGGTCTTAGAAACTCGAAACTTGGACAAAATTTATGGGGGGATATTTCAAGGCTATTCACCAAATTTCATTAAATTCGGTTCAGCCGTTTTTCCGTGACGATGAGACAAACGAAAATTTCGTTTTTTACTAATATCTCGAGAACCACTGGTCATAGAAACTCAAAACACGGATATAATTTTAAGTGGGGCTATTTCTGGGCTACCCACAAAATTTCATCAAATTCGGTTCAGCCGTTCTCCCGTGATGGTGTGACAAACAGACAGACAGACAGACAGACAAACAGACAGACAAACAGACAGACAGACAGACAGATTTTCATTTTTATTTATATAGATATATCCATAGAAAAATATTGCTACATTTTTTATAAATATTTATGTAATCATTATTTCTCATAATAGATTCCTAATCAGTAATGTTTTATAAAATTCTCAAATGTCTAATTAAATAGCGATAACCCACTATCTAGTCACATTATTGAAAGGTTTTTGAGTGGGTCTCTCTTGCGTTCCGAGTCCTTCAAGAGATGAGACTTTTCCTCCTCTTCTCCCATGGAGTATCTTTCTGAACTCTAGTGCTAAATATCATCTCTTTTGCGTGACGAGGACGGATTAAAATTGCAAAATTTCTGATTTATCCATTTGCATTCTGATTTATCCATTTTATTTTGAGAGGATCCTTCTTGAGTACTCAGACCTCCAAGAAAAAGACTGAGCCTCCTATTATTAAATGAAGGATCCTTTGGGACTCTACATCTACTATCTAAGTACTAAACATCATCTATTTTGTGTGTCCAGTACGGAATAAAATTCCCATATTTTTACTTTCCCTGCAATACGTGGTAATGTATAGGGAAAGTATTGGAATCATGCTAAAAATCGCAACTCGAATTTTCGACGGATCTACACGTTTCGAGACCTCTAGATTACGAAAAAACTATTTTTAGCGTGACGTCTGTGTGTGTGTCTGTGTGTCTGTCTGTGTGTCTGTCTGTGTGTCTGTCTGTGTGTCTGTTTGAATGTCTGCATGTGTGTCTGTCTGTGCAGAGTTTGTATCCACTCTAACTAAAAAACTAATTGACCGAATTTCATAAAATTTGGTATGTAAATCACTTGTGGGCGAATCTCGTGCTAATTAGTTTTGGGTACGATTCGGGATAAAAGAACCCGCCTTTTTTTGCGAAATGGCCCTCAAAAGCTTGTATCCACTCTAGCTGAAAATCTAATAGACCGAATTTCACAAAATTTGGTAGATAAGTCGCTTGTGATTTACCCTGGTGATGATTTGTTTTTGGTATGATTCGGAAAAAAATAACCTGCCTTTTTTGCAACATGGCTCGCAAAAACGACAAAATATAAAATAATAACTACGTATGCTGAAATATATCCATTAAATGCTTGTTTTATACGTAATTTTTAACGAAGAGAATAAGACCAACCCCATTACACTTGGACTAGCCGTTCTCGAGATATTTTCGTTTTTTCGTTTTTTCTCTACATCACCTTTGAAAATGAGCCCAGTTACCAAATGAGAACGAAAATTGAATAATAAGTGAATTAAATTTAATTAAAATAAAGAGATTGTGTATATAAGTCTGTAGGGAAAGTCATGTGCTGCCCACATCAGATTTTTACTTTCCTTATATACATAATGTATAAGGAAAGTGTTGTGACGGGGTCGAAAATTCGAATTAGAGTTTTCGACGGGAGAGCACGTTTCAAGCATCCCTGATCACGAATCGAACATTTTTGAAGTGATGTCTACGTGTGTGTGTGTGTGTGTGTGTTTGTGTCTGTGTCAGTGAGTCTGTGAAGACGATATCTCACGAACGAATGGAGCGATTCGAATGAAATTTGGTACAAAAATCACATTCCATGAATACTGGAAGCCTATTGTTTTAAAATTTAATCGAATGTTCAGAACCCCCCTAAATTTTCGAGTGAAATTTTGAAAAAATCATCAAAAAATCAAAACCTTTAATAAAGTTACGCAAATAGACATTTCTTATGAAATTTCTCCTTAGCAAACGATTGACATAAACTTTAGAACGCTAGCAAGAACCTTTCTTGAGATATTGCACATTTTTTAAATAAATTTATCAAAAAATCGCATAAATTGAAAAAAAATATTGACTGTTAAGAAACATGTTCACCTTTCATATGTAATATCATGCGGTAAATTTGGTGACATTATTCTCGTGGATCTAACTCGTTCCATTCACGAGAAAAGATACTTTGAGTAATACTTTTGTATTTGAACACCAATAGCCATTTATCCGCTGTAAGAATAACTTATTTCTCCGTCCATAACGCTTGGCGAGATTTTGGCGATAAATTTAGCGGAATGTCGCCAACTTGGCGACATTTTTCAATGTTGCTAAATTAATAAAAATCTCGCTAAATGGATAAAAATGACTCTAAATCAATGAAAATGACGACAAATTGAAGAAAATTCAATAACTTGGAAAGAATAAAGTATCTACTATAAGAATAACATATTTTTTAACTGTAAAAGTAGTAAATTCATTGCATTATATAAGGAAAGTCATGTTCTGCCCACATAAGATTTTTAGTTAAATATACAGTGGTGTTCAAAATTATCTTTATATACACAAATACACGGATTTCTCAATAACTGCTAAATATAATTTAATGAACTTTGTCGGGGTGTTACATAGCATCAAAAATACAAACTTAATTAACTGCAGTGTGGTTCAAATCGACTTCCTCATATCAGAATTCTTTATTTTTTTCAAATTTTACAAAATACCATCTGAAATATCAATATCGTGGGTAAAATTTTATCAAATCTGTCACATTTTATCCTATGCTGCCATGTTAAAAAAATATGAAATTTCGAATAAAATTCAGAGTTTTCGCTTAACTTAAAAAAAAATTCTATCTGGTTACAGATTTTTTATAACAAAGCTGGATATAAAGATTTGTCAAAATCCATTAATATTTGTGGCTGCTATCATGTACACAAGAAATCGACCACAGACATCAGGTAGACATCACTCCAAAAATAGTCAAAACGAGTTGCAAAACTAATTATGAATCAATTTGCCATTTCCAGCATTGTCTGCTGGGCACTCGGTCGATATCTCTCCACCTCAAAGATTCTTTCCAGATAATACTTTGGAGCCATGAAAAACTGTTTTGAGTCTACAAACACCAAAATTAAATCCTGAATAGCAGAAGTTTGAAGGGAAACATACTTCGAGCACAGTACTTGCGCCCGTTATTTTTTCTTTCCCTGCAATACGTAGTAATGTACAGGGAAAGCATTGGAATCGTGTCAAAAATCACAACTCAAATTTTCGACGGATCTATACTTTTTGGAACCTCTAGAACACGAAAAACTAGTATTAGCGTGACATCTGTATGTGCGTCTGTCTGCACAATATATATATCCCCTCTAACTCGAAAACTAATAGACCAAATTTCATAGCATTTTATAGGTAGGTAAATCACTTGTCTGTGATCCTGGTGCTAATTAGATTTTGGTACTATTCGAAAACAAAGAACTTGCCCCTTTTTTCGAAATGGTCCGCAAAAATCACCAAAATCTAAACCAAAAGGCTACGTATGTTCAAATGTATCAATTAAATTAAATGCTTATTTTATAAGTAATTTTTGACGAGGAAAAAATAAGACCAATCCCATTACTCTAGGACTAACCTTTCTCGAGATATTTTAGTTTCTTCGCATTTTCGTTACGCCGCCTTTAAAAAAAATGTTCAGTTACCAAATAAAAACAAAAATTGATTTTAAAGTGCAAGTTCAGTGTTATTTCGTGCAAGTAAACGCAATTTAATGAGTTATTAAAATATTAAAGAGAAAATGAATTTGTATCTGTAAGGAAAGTCATGTGCTGCCCGCATCATATTTTTTAATATATAAAATTACTTTTAATATATATTTTTATTATATATCTTAATATATGTTTAATATATATTTAGAAACCAGTATAGATAACTTTCTATTCATTCGCATTATTGTAGAACATTTTGATAGTGCCCCTCCTAAATATTCAGTCCCTAAAGAAAAGAGGCTGACCCTCCTCTTCTCAGATGGAGGATCCTTCCGTACTCTAGTACTAAACTCCATCTCTTTTGCGGTACAAGGAGGGAAAGAAAGTGTCTAGGAAATGTTATATAAGCACCAGGGAGCAATGCGTTGTCCTTGTAAGGTTGCGAAGTTATCGAATCAATTCTGTAAAAAAAAAATGGATTTGTGATAGGAAACGCCTTTAGTGATAAAGCCTGTCATGAAAAGGATGCAGGGAGAACATAGAAATAATTTAAATGATCACCTATAATCTTATTCAATCCAGAATAATTGTATATGCGCGCGAAACATGAAATTGTGCACGGTTTATAGTATTTTAAAATATGTTATAAAAATGTAGAAATCCAAATATGTCATTGTGTCAAAAAAATCTGATGTGGGCAACACATGACTTTCCTTATATAATGTAATGAATTTTACAGTAAAAAATACTTTTACAGTAAAAAATATAGGTTTTTCTTTCAGTAGATACTAATATCCTTTCCAAGATATTGAATTTTCGACAATTAGTCGTAATTTTCATTGATTTAGCGTCATTTTTATCCATTTGGCGAGATTTTCGCTAAATTTGGCAACATTTCAAAAAGTCGCCAAGTTGGCGACATTCCGCCAAATTCGTCGCCAAAATCTCGCCAAGCGTTATGCACTAAGAAATAAGTTATTCTTACAGCAGATAAATGGCTATTGGCGTTCAAATACAAAAATATTACTCAAAGTATCTTTTTTCATGAATGGAACGAGCTAGATCCACGAGAATAATGTCACCCAATTTATCGCATGGTATTACATACGAAAAGTGAACATGTTTCTCAATAGAAAATATTTTTATTTTTATTTTATATGACTTTTTGATAATTTTTTTGAAAAATGTACAATATCTTGAGAACGGTTCTTGTTAGCGTTCCAAAATGTATGTCAATCGTTTTCTAATGAAAAATTACATAAGAAATGTCTATTTGCGTAACTTTATTAGCGGTTTTGATTTTTTGACGATTTTTTCAAAATTTCATTCGAAAATTTAGGGGCGTTCTGAACATTCGATTGCGTATAAAAACAACAGGCTTCCAGTGTTTGCGGATTGTGATTATTGTACCAAATTTGGTTCGAATCGGTCCATTCGTTCGTCAGTTATCGTCTCCACAGACTCACTGACACACACACACACACACACACACACACACACACACACACACACACACACACACTTTCACACACACACACACACACACATACACAGACATCACTTCAAAAATGTTTGATTCGTGATCAGTGATGCTTGAAACGTGCTCTCCCGTCGAAAACTCGAATTCGAATTTTCGACCCCGTCACAATACTTTCCTTATACATTATGTATATAAGGAAAGTAATATGTGTTAGCTGTTATATGATCATTTTACATGGTCTTCAAAAAAAAAAAAACCTGACATAGTTTCAAAATTTTGTGATGACTAGGGGTACAAAGCAAGTTATTTTCAATTTTTCAATATGTTTTTTATAGAATAAGCAATTTAAAAGACGGGTATGATATACAGTATGAGCTTTATATCGTTCATATTAAATGTTGAAATGGTAGAACATACCGAATAATTGAGAAGTCTTTTTTTCAAACTAGGTGGCACTAATATGCCCTGAAAAATAAATCATAAATATCGTTTTCTGATTGTAATACGTTAGATGATAATAGCAGATCTCGTTTTAGTCACTTGAAGAACACCCCGTGTTCACTCGGAGTACGGGCATATTAAATATGTGGATCCATAAGTCCTTCCAAGAGGTTGGTAGTAGGGAAAAGAGGGTATGGTTTCTACTGATGCCGCCACCACTGGGTTCCGGTTAAAATCGGCGAATGTTGTCTAAGCCATCCAAACCGATTCCTTACATTTTTGGATAGATCTGACAGTCTGGGTCGAAGAAGAAGAATTGAAGAACATGGCGTTTTCCATACAAGAAATAATTTTTATTTTACAGCAATATTTCGTAGTCATTCTTATCAGAGTGCCATTGAATAGTTTCAGAAGAATTCATTGAAAGTTTCAGCAACGTTGTTTCTTTATTAGACAGCTTATCCTGAGGTAAAATGGAAGGCTTGCTTGTTTTGTCTTTCTCAAAGACAAATCCAGTTTCTCTTAAACGTCTTACTGACCTCGTAATTGTTGAATTGTTAAGGATTTTAGAGAATGAGTATTTCATCTGCAACCCTTCGATGACACTCTCACAAAAATGGCTACAGAAATATTGTTCTAAAATAAGAATTATTCCACTCTGAAAAACGCCATGATCTTCGATTGATGGAAACGAGGTCTGTAATGATCGTCTGACGTACTAAAGACAATACACAATATTTTTAATATATTTTCGAGGGTATATTGCGACCATCTAAATGACAAAATTATACTATTTAAATTTGTGTGTAACTTATATGAGTTTAAAATTCTGTGTACACAACTTTTTTTGTCACCTTGTGTTAAAATAATAGTATTAACTTTGCATTAACTTTTCCCGTCAAGGATCCGTAGAGGAAAAAAGAAAAAGGAGCCTCATTTTTATTACTTTCTCTGCAATGCATTGTAATGTATAGGGAAAGTATTGGAATCATGCCAAAAATCGCACCTCGAGTTTTCGACGGATCTACACGTTTCGAGACCTGTAGAATACTAAAAACCTATTTTTAGCATGACTTACTTCTGTGTGTGCGTCTGTGTGTGTGTGTGTCTGTCTGTCTGTGCAGATATTGTATTCACTCTAACTAAAAAACTAATCGAATTTCATAAAATTTGGTAAGTAAGTCACTTGTGGGCGAATCTGGTGCTGATTAATTTTGGGTACAATTCGGGATAAAAGAACCCGCCTTTTTTTGCGAAATGGCCTGCAAAAACCTGTATACACTCTAACTAAAATACTAATGGACCGAATTTCACAAAATTCGGTAGATAAATCGCGGGTTAGTTACCCTGGTGCTGATTAGATTTTGGTACGATTTGGAAAAAAATAACCTGTCTATTTTTGCAAAATGGCCCTCAAAAATCGTCAAAATCTAAAATAAAGGACTACGTATGCACAAACATATCCGTTAAATGTTTGTTTTATACGTAATTTTTAACGAAGAAAAGAATAAGACCCACCCCCATTACAGTAGGACTAACCGCTCTCGAGATATTTTAGTTTTTTCGTGTTTTCGCAACGCCACTTTTGAAAATAAGTCCAGTTACCAAATGAGAACGATTATTGAATTAAAATTGAATTAAATTGAATTAAAATAAAGCGATCGTGAATATAAGTCTGTTGGGAAAGTCATGTGCTGCCCACATCGGATTTTTTGCATTGGATAAAAATATTTAATAATAATAATGATTATTTTTTTTAATTAATCACCTACTGAAAGACTATTTTTCTCTCTAATGTTTACATATACACATGAGTTCCCCCATTTTTCCCAACATATTCCTCATAAATAGCAATCTTAAAAATTTCAAAATGTTCAATTAAATATTGTCCCTTATTTATTTGCATCATTCAAAGGTACTTTGGGTGAGTCCCCCTTCCATGCATTCGGTTCTTCATGAAAACGGATTGACCCTCTCTCTTGGAGGGTCCTCCTCTTGGACTCTATTTCAAAAACCCTTCATCTCCTTTGCGTTGCAAAGAGGAAAAGAAATTGTCCAGAAAAAGATATAGAAGCTCCAAGGAGCAATGTGTTGTCCCTCTTGTAAGGTTTTGAAGGATCTGGTTGATTCCAGGAAAGATAAATGGATTTGTGATAGGAAATGTCTTTAGTGATAAAACCTGTTATTGAGAAGATGTGGTGAGGGCATAGAAGTTATTTAAATGATGATCTATGAAGAACTTCTTTAATTCAATCCATGATCTTGTTATAATTACGAAACGTGATTGTTTGTTGCGATATTATTTTCTGTATTTTATGCAAATGCAAACAATCTAAATAAACTGATATCCGAATTAGAAATGCAGATGTCAGCTTTGGAAAAATAATTACGTGATAGAATTTATACTCTATAACAAAAAATCGACGCACCAAGAAGGAGTTGTCCGACTGTAATTAAATTTCGTATGCATAGACATTTTCAGCGAACATGCAAATGAATAAAATTTTGTGTCCAATGAATAAATAGTGGGAGCTCCAGCTCATCGGAACTGCGCATTCAGCAGGTGTATATAAGGAGCGATTCTGAATCTGTGGTCAAAATTTCTCGTGCATTTCGACTGCGGATATCTTACGTCTTTGTTAGTCATTTCTGGCACACTGACTGCACAGTGGTACGTAGACAACATTCGACAACATTCAACATTCTACGGTTGTGTTACCGTTTCTTTTGGGACACCCCGGACTTACTTTTTAACAAGATAATGCCAGTCCGCACATGGCACGTGTTGCTATGAATTATCTTGCTTTCCCAATACTTCCTTGGCCATCTAGGTCTCCTGATCTCTCTCCCATAGAGCACATTTGGGACGCTATGGGAAGGCGATTGCAACCATCCCGAAATGTTAAGATTTAGCCCAACAGTTCGAGACAATTTGGCAAGACATTCTGGAGGACACCATCCGTGAACTTTATCAGTCTGTGCCACGCCAGATGATATTTTGCATCCAGGCCAGAGGTGGACCAACGCCTTATTGACTTCCTCCCTTTGTATACGGTAAAACTCTAAATCATTAAATTGTTCCGAAATTTTAATCGTTTCTTTTTCTATGTATGTTCTTCACATCCACCAATTTTTATCACAATCGGACAACTCCTTCATGGTGCGCCGGTTTTTGTTGTTATAAAGTGTACATACATTTGGTATGTATAAGCACATAATTAGGAGGGAAATAAGTCCAAGACATAAGGATATTAAGAATTTCATATAACTGCAAATAAATCATTTTACCTCAAACAAGTATTTTTTTTTAAATATTTCCATTTATTATTTGTATATAACTTAAATGTATGAAATATGTATTTATTAAAATGCATGCAACATAATTACATGAAAGACAATGACATACCAAATTTGGACTTTCTAGCTGCTTCTATTTTTGAGTTAGTTCTCCCCCGCAAAATCAGTACATTCTAATGAAGAAAGGACTGGTTCAGTGAGGTTCAATCCAAAATATTAGAACATTCTAAGAAAGACAGCGAAATATCAAATATGATCTTTTTAGCCACTAACCCCAGATCTCCAGTTATTCACGAAAAATGAGAGAATTCCTATGGCGGGCCGAAGACGGGCTAGCTTTTGATAAGGTCCCAAACTCAAAAAAAAAAATTGCAAAAAAGACAGCGACATAACAAATTTGGACTTTCTGGCTGCTCCAGTTCGCGAATTATTTCCCTAAATCGAATACATTTCTATAAAAGGCTCGGTACAGGCTAGCTCAATATTACCGCAGATACCAAATTGCATGTTACTATGAATAATTGAACCTGTTTAGTTAGGGTCTCAAAGACTTGATCACACGAACAAACGCCAGATCCGGTTACAGAAAGGTTTATAAAAGTTGATTTTAACACAGCACACAATTTTGGCAATTTAGGACACTATTCGGCTTTATCACACTGTTCACTCAATTCACTGGCTTGTCGAGCCAGTTGTGAACCTTAGCCTTCCTCAGAAGATTCTTCCAAGCTGTCCTCCTTGGAACAATGCTTTTTCACCACCAGCTATTAGGGATTAAATAGAAAATATGATTCCATTATGTTTTGTACTATTGACGATCATCATCATTATTATCGTCATCAATGACTCGACAGCCCACTGTGGACCTCGGCCTTCCTCATAAGATTATTCCTACCTGTCCTCCTTGGAACAATGTTTCTCCACCACCAGAGAGTGGGAATTAAATAGAAAAGCTGATCCCGTTAGTTTTTATCCTGTTGACAATACTGTCATCATCAGCATCAACAGCTCGATAACCCACCGTGGAGCTTGGCCTTCTCCAGAAGATTCTTCCCATCTGTCCGCTCCGGTGCAATGCTTCTACAATTTTTAATATTTAACACCTCAAGTTTCCATTCAATCGATCTATCTCAACGTCGGCCGTCTTCTAGGTCTTTTCCTGATCGGTGTGACAATAAGAATGTTCTTTTTCATTCTGTTGTTATCCATTCTTAGCAAATGTCCTGCCCATTGAAATTTGTTAATTTTGGTGTATTTATTTATGTCAGAATCTTTGTATAATTTGTGTAGTTCAAAATTGTATCTTCTTCTCCAAGACAAAACTCTAAGTGTGTAAATAATCAGCTTTCTAAATCCCATAAGAGCTTCTGAAGGGACTGAAAATGCATCTTTGAGAAACAAATAACCGACATTAGTTCTAGTCCGATGAAGCCGAAATAGTTTAGCGTGAATAACATTTTATAAAATAAAACTACAATAAAGTTCAATAAGTTTATCCGATTTTTTTACAAACTTATTTGTTTCATTTACAGGTTTTCAAAGCGCTACAACTTACTCGCTAATTAATATAATTAACTAACACTTTTGTATTTGCCCTAATTTGATCTGGATACTCCGATCATACACTTCACGTCAAACTATCAAATTGTTTTGATAATTTTCTTGACTGTATATAAATTAAACTTATACCCTATATCTGACGAGAATTTAGATTTAAGTTAGCCTATGAATTTGCTTGACGGCACATAAATATGTGCTTGAGTATAAATATTTCCCTCCATTCTATTCAAATCTCATCAACCATTGATCATTGTTAGAATCCCAAGTTCATTTAACCACCTAATTTTTAAAATAAAACAAAATAGTGAACTATAAAATCCAGCCCAGTTAGGTTATGTCCAGTGGTCTTAAAAGATTCAGTCAGTTCACTGGAATACTTCTAGAATGTTTGAAAAGACACAGACTGTTCATTTAAGTATAGGTTTTAAGTAATTTTCATATTGTCACACTAAGATACCATTAATTATTGTTCTAATGTCTGAAAAACCAGGTAGATGAAAAAAGACATGCCAGTTAATCAAAATTATGACATTTTGAATATGCTCTGAAACAAATAAATGTATAACGATACTTTGAGTAATAAAATATTTTATTAAAAGTATGCAACAAGATATTATCAAAGTACCAGGTTATCTGCGTTATTCTATTATTGAAAATAATTCCGTTGAATATATTTCATGAACAACATTGTGATCTCACCAACATTGCAATCTCTCCAACATTGCAATCTCAAAACTTATGTTCCTTCTTGAATCAATAATTCATCAGAAAGCTGTGACATAATTTCACATACATACAACTGTTTCAAACACTCATACACACGTTGAATAGCATTATTCTAATAACTCCTGATTAGAATAATTCTAGAAATACAAAAAAGTGAAGGAATAATTTTAATAAAAACATCGAAATTAAATATTCAAGTTACGCTGTGCATAAAATTAATTTTAGTTTCTGACACTTGAAGATAACATGAATCAAGCAGGAGATGCACATAGGTTTTCTAACACTCACAACAACTTGTAAGCGTGAAATAGAATTTTGCTTGTGATTAAAATAAAACGTGAAATAAGTTCTGATGCTGAATATGATCATATCGCTTCATCCGTTCTTCAACAACCAAAATCAAGGAGTTAGTTCTCTACAACGAGAATAAAATTTTTGCTGTTTAAAATTTACATTGTTACGCTGCTGCAGACGAGAAAAGTGCTAAGATATGCGAAGATATATTTGAATATTTTATAATATCTTACTCTCATTATACTTTTAGTACGAAGTATACATATACATTTTTATTTATTTAATTAAAAAATAAATAAATTAATTAAAACATTTTTAATAGATTAGTGCAGCGCCCACTTCGACAATAAGAGCTTACAATTTCGTCCCAGTAACTCAACGGTAGAGCGTCGGCTGGCCAGTTCGGAGATTCAGGGTTCGATTCCCGGTTGGGGCAGCAGGGCTCTGTACAATGTCGCCTGAACAAACCAATCCTGTAGGCTATGGCATAGATGTCAGAGGTCGGAAAGTGATACTAGTACGACTAGCACGGATTCAGTGAACTCTGCGATATGAAGCGCCGATTTCAAAGAAAGAGGATGACAATCACACAGGATACTAACCTAAAATCAGTAGTATCAGAAGGCTAACCTGAGGTAAAAATAGCAGTAGGTAGTTAGACAGATTGCTCGTTACACGACAATCTGACATTAGAGAGTGGAGAATTCAGTGTCCACTTCGACAATAATAACTTACAATTTCGTCCTAGTATCTCAACGGTAGAGCATCGGCTGGTCAGTTCGGAGATCTAGGGTCCGATTCCCGGTTAGGGCAACAAGGCTCTTTACAGTATTTTAAATTATTTTAATACAAAAATGTAAATATCTTTAAATTAGAAACCTATTGAAATTAAAAAATGTGATGTGTGCAGCACATGACTTTCCGTACAGACATATATTAATATCATCTTTCTTTCGCAATTCATTAAATTGAGTTTAATTGCACAAAATAACATGGATAATTATTTGAAATTACACAGAATTCTAAATTTTAATTCAATTTTTATTTTTATTTAGCGACTGGGCGTATTTTCAAAGGCAATCTGGGATAAATGTGAAAAATACTTAAATATCTCGAGAACGGTTAGTCCCAGACCTATGGAATTGTTCTTATTCTTTACTTCATCAAAAATACTTATAGAACAAGTATCTATTTGATGCATTTGAACATACGTAGTCTTTTATTTTAGATTTTGACGATTTTTGCGGGCCATTTGCAAAAAATGGCATGTTTTCTCTAATAGAACCAAAATCTACTCAGCACTAGGGTGACTCACAAATGACTTATCTACCAAATTTTGTGAAATTTGGTGCATTCGGTTTTCATCTGGAATGAATACATACTACTTTTGTGGGCTATTTTGCAAAACAAAAAGGCAGATTCTTTTTTTTTTCAGATCGTACAAAAATTTAATCAGCAACCTACAGCTGACTTATCTACCAAATTTTGTGATATTTGGTCAATTAGTTTTGTAGATTTGCAAATAGAGTGTAAGCATGCATAGCGAAAACACACACGCGCACAGACAGACACACTCACGCTCGCGCGCACACACACACAGACACAGACACACAAACACACACACGTCTAACTAAAAATAATTTTTTTCGAGTTTTAGAATGATCAAATCGTGTAGATCCATCAAAAACTCGAGTTGCGACTTTCAACACGATACTGATTCTCTCCCTATACATTGCATGTGGGGAAATAAAATATTTCATACATGAGCTTATTTTGAATACATTTTTGTTAAGGAAATTACGTAATGATAAAAACTGTTACGGCGAATGATGGATCTTTGGTGCAGAAATTTTAGTTGGCAAAATTCAACAAATAGACAAAATTGATTTTTCTTTTCTTATTCGCGGCTTTTAAGCATGATATTTTTAGTGTTAAAAATACTTTTCACTAACAAATTGTAAATAAAACTTCTAAATTAAGATATCAATATATACAAATTGCTTCTTAATTTAGTATAATTCTATAAAATACTTCATGTGATCTATAATTCGATAATTACAAAACTTTTATATCATTTCGTGTTTTATTTCGCTTGCATAATTTATCGACAAGCTGACGCAGACTTTCGAATACATACACATAGTCACGCATGTACGAGTTAAACTTCGTTATTCTACTTCTTGTACTCCTTCAAAAGTTACTTTCTATTCAAAATATTTCTGGAAATTCTAGAAAATGCATAAGAATTATTTCTAATAAAACTATTGAAATGAAATATTCTAGTTTTGATGTCCATAAAACTAATTTTTATTCCTAAGACTTGATGATTAAAAAGAAGAGAAGACAGGAAATGCACTTGAGTTTCTAACACTCTCTGCTACTGGCAAGCGTGAAATGGGATTTTGCTTTTGATTATAATAAAACGTGGAATAAGTTCCTCTGCTGAATATGATCATGATTTTCTTCAATTTTCCACAGTGAACATCAGACAACTCTCTGGGAAATTTTTCCTGCTCAAAACATGCATTGTTATGATTTTGAAGGTAAGAAATCCACTAAGACATGGATACATATCTGAATATTTTATATTTTAATTATATTTGAGCCATGCTCTATAGGCGTATCCTGGATCTCGGAAAGGGAAGTGGTCGGAGACTGACATGGGAAGATGTATAGTGCTGAATTTTGTTTTCCAATGTGAACCATAGAAGTACTAATGTAATTCTTCTTGGTCTTGCCTACATCACTGCTATGCTCTACATATAAACGATGAAAATGTGCGTATTCTACCAGTTTGTCAAACTAGGTTCATGCTTCCATTGCCGAAAACAGCTTCCATTGCCGATAACAGCTTCCATTGCCGATAACAACTTCCATTGGTCAGTTTTGATCTTATTATTCACTCGTTGTTATGAAATAGTTGATACTTGCAGTAGAAGTTATAAAGACTTTATATGTACCACAATTTTACGAATCATTAAGGTGACTGACATACTGATATATTCAATCCTACAGCACGTCTGACGTCAAACTTCTTAAAATATTGAACTTATGCTACAAAAGACTGCAGCAACCAAGTTAATACTGACAAAACCCACTATGGAGAGCGTCCCGAAAGACAAAAATGATCACTAAATACAAATAACAACATCTATGAACCAGTTCTGTCAGCTTGAAATAGCCGATACCCGCAACGGTAATAAAAAGACCAGTTATAAAGACAATACGACGTATAATAATATAAGCTACAACAACTTCTAACAACTCGGCAACTTTCTGCCGACAACAACTTCGTTTAAGCAGAGCCAGTTCTATATGTGTACTATAATTGAGCATAATGTATTGCTTATTGAGCATAATGTTAATTTTGGCTACAAATTAGTTTGTCAAATTAATTTGCAATTATGCATATAATGAGCTAAAAATCATACAGATGGGAGGAAAGAAGTATTATTTGATTTACATATTTAACCCTTGTCCTAAACTGCATATATCTCATCCACCAAACTTCCATGTATTCCTCAGATCTCTATCCAAGATACCAGGATTTGACATTGAATATAAGGTTAATGTCTAATATATTTAAATCTATCCCTTGTCTAAGAGAATTTATGGAAAAAATATATTTTAAATAATACAACATAAATATCTCTGCCTGGACTATATTAGTAGTTGTTGAAGTTTTTATGAATTTTTTGTCAAATAAAGACATGCAGAGCATTAGCGACCATAAAAAATTCCATTATCTATTTCCGTTATTATATAAATTTTTGAAAGACTTTTGAAATCAGACAAGAGCAACAGCACCGATAATTTCAAACAGCACTGTCGATTATTTCAAGCAGCACTGCCGTTTATTTTAATACAATCCTCCTCGCTAAAACAAGGCTAACAATATTTCAGAAAATCGCTCAGAAAAGTAATTATTTTTTTATAAACATCTAAAAGGTATTCTGGAGTCTCCAGAAAACAGCAGTATTCTGTCGTTTTTTGTTATGTATGACATCGGATACTGAAAACGGAGCTGGATATTGGACTCAATTTTTATTTTATTTACATCAATGGATATTACAATACGTCTTTTGTGTTGTAACTACGCAATGATATAGTAATTGACGCAATGTTATAGTAAAGCAACAAATGATATAGTAAGTTGGGACTACGCAATAATATGTTATGACTACACAATTCTTATAGTAAGATATCCCATAAATAAACCTTTTTATTTAATTACTTACTGGCAGAATGCCAGTTGGCCTCAATGAAAATAAATACTATCATCTTTCAACACTCAATTAAAATTCAAAAATATGTACAAATATCATTTCTATAACTCTACCATCAGGTGGAGCGATTTTGTATTATGTAAACAATTACGTGAACTAAAATCAGTTTCAACGTTAAGTTTAACAACGAATTTTATTTCCAAAATAGTAACATTACATAGACTGCCATTACTAAATATGAATTATTAATGCTTCAAATGCTTATACTCGTATCAATCAATGACTACCTTGTTTTCGAAATTTAATAAGGATTTCGAATTCAAGTATCCAAGAATCATCGATACCTGAATATCATCGGTCATCTATGAAGCTTTCCTAAAGATAATAGTATTGGGAAACATCTCATCTAATTTGAAATATAGCACTTGATAGTCGTTCAGTTGACGAAAGCTTTAACGGATTAAATATCTACCTTCCATGACCAATGAAAGCAAAATATACGTACCGTACTTGAAGGATATATACCGCCACTGTGGCCCTCATACAGTCACTTCAGAGAAAACCAACACAATCCTGTCTCTTGAAAACATATTTTAGGCTTCAGTGGGTTTACGGGAAAAGGCCTATTAATTGTGAGTTTAGGCTCCTGCCTCATTTTGAATCTGGAGTAGATCATTGGGGGTATTGAGCAGCACGTGACTCTCTTCAAATTTTTAGGATTCGTTACTGAAGGTGAGGCCGATTAGGCATGAGATTTGATCGTGACTGGGCACTTCTAAGATGACCATTGTCCGTAAAAATAGTACAGTATTATTTGGTTCCAATAAATCCCATATCGAAATTATATTCAAACGGATTTATTTTTGTTGCTGTTATTAATATGAAAAAAGTGGATGTTCGGTTTTCGAATGAATCTCACCCGAAATCTGCTACTAACGAATAGAATCACCAGAAAGCATATTTATACGCCTATTCATTTTTTAAGCATTATTTTCATGTTTTCTAGCACTCTAGTTATGCAACTGTTTTATCTAGCATACTTTTACGGGTCGAATCTCAACATTTTGTGCCATACCTTTAATTTGTTAATTATCTTGTGAATGGAATTAACATACGCTTGTTAGTAAGTTACAAGTGTTTTTCAAAATGTGTTCCTCGGAATCTGGTGTTACACGAAAGTAATTCAGTAATTCTCAGTTACATTTGAATTTTCCTAAATTTAAAAAAAAAATGCGTAAAATTATGGATACGTAATTTGTACCACACTGGAATTTTCCTCATTCTGGGGTTATGCTAACAAGTTCAATTTCAAAAGGGTTTCACGACCCAAACTTCGACTTTCAACATACGGAACTTTCCACACACGAAAAACACCCCAACCACTCAAACAGCTGTTGAAAGTCCTCGTGTCAGTTGAGTGGTCTGGGTTTTCGACACGAAAAACATCGCGTTACATGTTTGGTAGAGACAAATAGAAAGGTTTATTGATATTATATGCAACGAAAACAAATTTTCTTAGTTTATAAACATTTTATTCATAGAAGTACACCATATAATTGCTATTTCTTTAGTATTTAAGCAGATGAAATAAATTTCAACTGCTGCAACATATTCAGCATTATATTTAAATGTCCACAATTCATAATTTCTCATTGAATGCCAATTATACCAATTTTATATCCTCTTGTATCAATCAATAATTAATTTCTTTTTAAAAATTAAATGGGACTTTGCATTGCAAAGATCCTCGAACCATTGACACTTAAATGCACCATAATACATAAAGCTTTTCTATTAGCAAAAGTACTGGCGAAAATCTCGTGTTGGTGCAACGTGGTACAACACATAACTGTCATTCAACTACCAATTATTTAACAGACTAACCATCCGCTCCACTGGATAAATGAAAAAAAAAATATGCTATGCTGTAAATTAAAGAGTTATCTTTAGCAACTCATAATCACCTCAGGAAAATAGTCCGATTTCTTAAAGGAGGATTTTAAGTTCAAATGGGTTTTGTATAAAACTCCTTAATTGTGAATTCAAAGTCTTTTGCCTGATATTTATCTGGGATAGACCATTCAGAGATTAGACGGTTGGGTGCACGTGGACGCAGGTTTCTTCAAAATATCTTAGATTCTTACTGAACGTGATTTCGGTGAAACACGAAATTTCATCACGCCTGAACATTTGGTCACACGCCTGGTCATTTATATACACTGCTAATACTGTCATTGGTGAGAAGAAGCAGGATATTCGATTTCTTAAATAATTATTAAACGCTTTGAATCTGACGAATTGATTCATTGCAGAACATATTAAGTCACGTCATATTTTTAAAATTTTATTTGGACTCTGCTGTCTAGAAGAGTTTTTTCTGGTCTTTCAACAGGTTATTTATTCTCAACAGTTTTAAACAATTGGAATTTTCTGCAATATCTTAAATTACAAAGATGTGTCTATAAAATGGATCTCTGTTGCAAGTTACATGATTGGCAAAAAGGCCTTTTACTGTGATTAAATAAATTCATGAAATTTTTATTCTTTAATATTTATGCAATGCAATTTCGTCCAGCTTTTATAACTCATTCAAAATTATTTTAATGTTGAAAGTTATATCTTATATAGCATAAAGGTTCCAATAAAAATTTCAGCAGTAATATTTATATAATCCGGTCATCAATGAAAATTTCAAAAATCTGGTTGTCTATCTATCACATATGATTTCTCTGGGTTTTAACTCTGGGACCATGTTTAATTTATTTCTCTCTCTTATCATCTTAGTATCCTGTTATTTTCCAGCAGCATATTTCCTGTTCTTATATACCGTATTTTCCCGTTGTTTCTCGTTTTACTTCTCTTTTCTCATATTAGATGGCTCCACCACTACTATACAGTATTGTGGCAATTAATTGAGAAATGTCATTTTTTTCGTTTTATCACACGTAAGCTTAGGAAGAAGCACTCCAAATTAGCTCAGAGTTCAAATTGCAATTATTATCAAAGTAGCAGGTGTTCGTATGCACCTGGTAAGTAGCAGGTGTTCAAATTCCTCCGCCAGGTATCAGGTGTTCCGCAGTGGTAGTTTCTCAGTTGTTGCGGGGGTCATTAGCGTCATGGATATCAGTGCGAAAACACGTGCTAAAGTGATTGCGCTTAGAGAACACACTTCTAAGACGTTCGAGGAAATAGGTAAAATATGTGGAGTGAGTACAGCAAGTGTCGGGAGGATCTGCAAGCGGTTTCAGGAAACAGGAAATGCTGGAACCACCCGCTCTGGAAGATGCGGCCGAAAAAGATCAACTTCGACTCGTGACGACAAAACTTTACATCGAATGAGTGTTAAAAATCCTCGATTAACCAGTTTTGACCTGTTTAAGTCCATGGTGGCAGCTGGTGTTGATATTGCACCTTCAATAGTGCGATACAGGCTGTTAAAACGCGAACGGAGGGCACGTCGACCGTACAAGAAGCAGCTTCTGACGCTTCGCATGAAGAAAAAAAGGTTGGAATAGGCACGGAAATACAAAACATGGACTGAGAAGGACTGGGAGAAAGTTATCTTTTCTGACGAAACACATTTTGTGGTTCAGGGATTTAGATCTATGTTCGTGAGAAGGAGCCAAGGAGAACCTCTCAATCAGCACCACATCAATCAAGCACCCAAGCGTCCGCCCAAAAAGATGTTTTGGGGTTGTTTCAGCGTTTTGGGGACAGAATCTCTTGTTCCCGTAGAGGGAATGATGAACAGTGTCAGTTACGAAGTCATATTGACCCGAAAAGTGCTTCCAACCATGGCTAAACTGTGGCCGAACGGAGATTGCGTTTCCAACAAGACAGCGCGCTTGTTACACTTCGAAGCGAATCAAAAATTTCTGCTCAAAAAAAAAAAAATTACCGTACTGGATTGGCCCGGGAATTCACCAGACTTGAATCCCATAGAAAATTTGTGGGCTATTGTCAAAAAACGGCTTCACAAATTTGACTGTACGACGATGGACAAGTTAATTTCGGCCGTTATTGACACATGGTTCAGAGACGTTGAAATTAAAACTACATGTGCTAGTCTAGTACATTCCATGCCGAAACGTGTCTGTGATGTTATAAAGTCTCGTGGAGGTCATATCACTTATTAGTTTTAAATGTATCCATAGAGAACTTGAATGAAACTGAATTTTATAAAAAAAAACTGCATTTCTCAATTAATTGCCACAATACTGTAAGTTAGGGTTTTTGAAAGCACTCATATTCTATTTGGTGGCTATTGACTTATTTGCACTGAAGAGTGAAAACCCTGGTATTATAATTTGATCTTCTTCTTTTTATTATTTTATTTACACAGCTTTTTACTTTCCCTATATACATGATGTATAACGAAAGTATTGTGACGGGGTCGAAAATTCAAATTCGAGTTTTCGACGGGAGAGAACGTTTCAAGCATCCCTGATCACAAATCAAGCATTTTTGAAGTGATGTCTGTGTGTGTGTGTGTGTGTGAAAGTATGTGTGTGTGTGTGTGTGTGTATGAAAGTATGTGTGTGTGTGTGTCAGTGAGACTGTGGAAACGATAATTGACTAACGGATAAACCGATTCGAATGAAATTTGGTACAAAAATCACAATCCGTAAACACTGGAAGCTTTTTATTTTTATACGCAATCGAATGTTCAGAACCCCCCTAAATTTTCGAGTGAAATTTTGAAAAAATCGTCAAAAAATCAAAACCGCTAATAAAGTTACGCAAATAGACATTTCTTATGCAATTTTTCATTAGAAAACGATTGACATAAATTTTAGAACGCTAACATGAACCGTTCTCGAGTTATTGCACATTTAAAAAAAAATTATCAAAAAGTCATATAAAATAAAAAAAATATTTCCTATTGAGAAACATGTTCACTTTTCATATGTAATACCATGCGATAAATTGGGTGACATCATTCTCATGGATCTAGCTCGTTCCATTCATGAAAAAAGATACTTTGAATAATACTTTTGTATTTGATCGCCAATAGTCATTTATATGCTGTATGAATAACTTATTTCTTCGTCCATAACGCTTGGCGAGATTTTGGCGGCATGTCGCCAACTTGGCGACTTTTTGAAATGTTGCCAAATTAACGAAAATCTTGCCAAATGTATAAAAATGCCGCTAAATCAATAAAAATGACGATTAATTGTCGAAAATTCAATATCTTGGAAAGAATATAAGTATCTATTATTAGAAACACCTATTTTTTTTACTGTAAAAGTAGTAAATTCATTACATTATATAAGGAAAGTCATGTGTTGCCCACATCAGATTTTTTATATTATGATTTATTTTTTTACCATTTCTGTACTTTGATTCTGGTTTTTTAACAGTTTGTTAATGTTTTGGTAGCACGTGGTTCTCATTTGATGGCACTCAAGTTATTTGAAATGAAGAATAAAATCCAGGAGTTGCCAAATCGATCTGCTTCGTTTACTATTTTACTTGCTCAGCTTTGTGATTTTAGTTCTTTATTGGCGACAAAAATTTTGTCATACCATTGTTGTTGTGAAGATGTTTTCCTTGAAACATCTAATTGTCGGGATATGTTATAGATATAGTTCAGATGACGACTGATTTGATTTCAGCTTCAAATTTCTGAGCAGAATGAGGTTTCACAAAGTATTTCCACTCCGGTTATGTTGCGTTTTTGATATAAAAAATTTTCATTTAGCTTGAAACATCTACTTCTAAAGATTGGTTATAGATAGAGCTTAGATAATAAATGATATATATTCTGCATCATATTCCATAGGTAATAAAGGGACTCAATAAGTATTTACACTTCCGACTATGAAGGCCAACGGCCCTACCGTGCTGATAACACCGGTTCTCGTTAGATCACCGAAGTCAAGTAGCATCGGGCGCGGTTAGTACTTGGGTGGATGACCACCTGGGAACACCGCGTGCTGTTGGCACATTTCGGGCGTGGTATCCCGGTGATTTGCGCGCTAGATTTGCATGTTGCCACAACTGCCGCCGTGTTCATGCGGAGTACGATCACGTTAAACATGTGGGTCCGTAAGTCCTTCCGAGAGGTTGGTGGTAGGGAAAGGAGGGTACGGTTCCTGTGGATGCCTCCCCCACTAGGTTCCGGTCTAAATTGGGTGGCACTTCCCGGCCTTCCAAACAGTTACCTTACACCTTACTGGTAGGTCGGACGGTCTGGGTCTCAACAACTTCCGACTATGAAAATGTCACTTCAGATTCACAAATTTACATTTTCCTTGGAACAACTATTTCTTGGAAACTTGATATAGATATAAAGTGGGTGATAACCTATATGGATTTAACGTCAAATTCCGGAGGAGAATGGTGAGATATCACTAAGGATTTCCACTTTTAGATCTTTTTACTTTTTGCGTCCAAAAAATTTCATTGAAACAACTATCTCTCAGAAAAGGCTATACATAGAGCTTGGGTGATGACTGACCTAGATTTCACTTCCGGTTCTTGAGATATCACTTCCGGTTTGTCGAACATTTCTATCTATACGAAATAAATGTACATAAAAGTATAAAAATGCATAATGGCTTCGTTGAAAATGTTTACACACCCTTCTCCACCATATGAAGTTTCCTTCAGAAATTCCTGTTATTATTTTATCTGTGCATCTTTTTTACATTGTGATATTTTTTTATTTATTTTGTTATTTCACAAAATCCCGTTCTATGTTTATTATAGCGTGTATATATTATTAACTATGATAATACTGCATTTTCACAATCTCTCATATCAATGAATGGATTAACTTCAGAATTACAAGATTCATTCTCAACCCCGAAATATATACTATTGGTCCTTTATCAACTTTTCTAAATAGCATCGGAGAAAATCTCATCTCATTTGAAACATGATCCAACAATTGACGATCCTTCAGTTCACGATATATTTAACAAAGTAGCAACTGCTTTCCGGTACAAGTGAAAACAAAGGGCAAGCAACATACATGGACTTTTCAGGGCAAAACTAACACAGCCCATTCTTTTGAAAACTGATTTTAAGCTTCAATGGACTTGCTAGAAAACGCCTATTAATTGCGAGTTTAGTGAAAAGAGTCTCTTGACTCGTTTTGAATTTTGAGTATATCATTAGGGATTTGGATAGTTCTGTGCACGTGACTCTTCAAAACATTTGAGATGCGTTACTGGAGGGGTGGTTGATGAAGCATGGCATTTGATCGTGTCTTTAGCCTTCTATGATGACCATTGTCCGTAAAAGTAGAACAGTCAAACGGAATATTTTGATATCTATACATGCAACATTGAAATCGTGCTCATTTGGATTCACCATCGTTCTTGTGAATAGTATGAAGAATGGATGTTCAAATTCTAATTGAAACGCGTTATGTTTTCATGGTAACGAATAAAATCAATAGAGAGCAAATCGAAAATTTTACCATACCATAGTTTTTAATAAAACCTTCCCTTGAAACAGATATTTCTAAAGATCTGCTATATTGAGAGCTTCAGTAATGACTGATATAAATTCAGCATGTGATTTGAGCCGATCCGGTGGTTGAGTAATCAGGGGCATGCGTTTCCGTCTGATCGCTGGATTGCCGGGTTGTGGGTTCGAATCCCGCCAGCGGGCATGGATGTTGTGTAGTCGAGGCAAAGTCAGACTTCTGCCCTTTTGGAGCCTCAACAAAAGTGAAGCTGCATATTCTCCCCTTCGCCATGGGGCCAGAGGTCTGGTGGACGTGGTGCTAAGCGCTCCTCACCACGGGGGATAAGTCACAACAACACATACATGTGATTTGAGATGGGTTTATAAAAGTATTTTTCCTGGAGTAGTCTGTGATATATTTAGAAGCTGCAGATAAAATATAAACTTTAGATGGCATGTTCATTTTTTTAAGAAATTCATTAAAATTTCTCTATTAAATGCATGGATTAAAGTTTATTTCAGAGAACAATTTTTGGATATTTCTAATGGTGTCAAGATGAAAACCCTGTAATAATATTTTAGGTTACTAAGGAATCTATTTGTGTGAATATCACCCAAAATTGGACTAAAACATAAAATAACTAAAACACTAATAAGGAATTAAAAGAAATAACGCCGAGGCGTACGTATTCAGGTCCTGAAGTGCCTGTGTGCCAAATTTCATGGTCGTACGACGCTTAGATTTCTCGCTACAAACTACACACACACAGAGAGAGAGAGAGAAACATCTTCCTTTATGATGTTAAGTGAATTAACCTCAAAAGTATTAGATTCATTATTGAACAAGAAACACGTTGTTGATCATCTATCAACGTTTCTAAATAATATCAGACAATATCTCATTTGAAATATGGCTATACACTTGCCCGTCCTTCAGTTCACGAAATATTTAACAGAATAAGGACTACTTTCCGCTACAATTGAAATCAAAACTCACGCAACATACTTGGACTTTTCAGGGTATAACTAACATAGCCCGGTCTCAACGCCTATTAATTGCGAGTTTAGTGAAAAGAATCAGTTACCTCGTTTTGAATTTCAAGTATATATCATTAGGGGATTGGATAGCTGTGTGCACGTGACTCTTCAAAACATTTGAGATTCGTTACTGGAGGGGTGGTTGATGAAGCATGGCATTCGATCGTGACTGGAGGCTTCTGAGATGACCATTGTCCGTAAAAGTAGAACAGAACAACTAAATATTTCGATGCCTATCCATGCAACATTGAAGTCATACTCATTTGGATTCGCCACGGTTGTTGTGGCCATAGTATGGAGGAATGAATGTTCAAATTTAAAATTTAAAGGAAAGTCAGTATGCTTACACTCTGTGTCACGAATAAATTCATTAAGGAACATATTTTATGTCGTATTGTGTTATTTTTTTAATATAATTTCCGGGCTTTCTGATATATTGTGGATGACAAAAATTTCACCATGCCATTCTTTTACGATATTTTTTTCCTTGAAACATCTATTTCTTAGATCTGCTATTGATAAAGCTTTGATGATGACTGCTAGGAACTCAGCATCATATTCCGGAGGAGAATGAGGAGCTTACTCATGATGTCCTTTTACGATTATTTTACCATTTCCGATTAAAAAACTTTCGTTATACTTGAAACATCTATTTTTAAGATTGGCTATAGATAAAAACTTAAATTATAACTGATATAAATCGAGCATTAAATCCAAAGGAGAATGATAAGTTCATTAAGGATTTCCTATTCCGATTCTTTTTCCAATTTCAGTACAAAAACTTTCGTTTTACTTGAAAGATCTATTTTTTAAGATTAGCAATACATAGAGCTTAGATGGTGACTGATATGGGTTCAGCATCAAATTTTTGAGGTAGAATGAGGAATTCACTAAAAATTTCTTCTTCCGGTTTAAAAAATTTTATTTTACTTGAAACATTTATAGCTCAAGACTGGCTATAGATGGAGTTTAGACGATAACTGATATGGATTCAACATCATATTCTGGAGGGAAATGATGGGTTTACTAAGGATTTTTTCATTTAGTTGTTTTCAATTTCCGGTTCAAAAATCTTCATTTTACTTGAAACATCTATTTCTCAAGATTGGCTTAGAGAGCTTAAATGATAACGGATATGGATTCGGTATCAAAGTTACTAAAATTTCCTTTTCTGGTTCATTTTCCATTTATGGTTCAAGATTTTCATTTGACTTAAAACGTCTACTTCTCGAGATTGATTATAGATAGACATAGATAATAATTAAGCATATTTAGTATCGTATTCTGGAGGAAGTAGAATGGTTCACAAAGAATTTAAACTTCAGATTCTTTTCCAGTTTCGGTTTAAAAATATTTTTGTAGCATCTATCCCTATAGATAAAGCTTAGATAATGACTGAGAAAATGAATTCAGCATAAAATTCTGGAGAAGGTTTGGCGTTCACTAAAGAATTCCACTTCTGGGTTCTTTCACTTTCGATTTAAAAATTTTCTTTGTAACTTCTTTTTCTCAGAATCAGTTATTAAGAAAGCATAGATGATAACCGATTCGGATTTAGCATAGCATTCCAAAGGATGTAGGAGGGTTCACTAAAATCCTCATTTCCGATTCTGGAGATGTCACTTCCGTTTTTTTTTTTTTTTTTTTTTTATGACTGCATTAAATAAATATATATAAAAGAATAAGAATATAAAAGAATAAAAGCGTAAAATTTTCTTTGTATAATTTGTTATTTTTCGAAATCACTTTCTATATTCGTTATAAAGTGCATATATTACTAACTAGAACAATTTTACCTTTTCGTAGCCTCTTATATCAAAGAATGAAAAACTTATTTGCTAACTTAAATAAGTGCTTTTGATTTCAAGCTTAATTTTAATTATAGTCTTCGAGACACACTATTGGTCATTTATCGAGCTTTTCTAAATACAATAGTATCGGAGAATACCTCATCTCATTTGAAACAGGGTCCAATACTTGACAATCCTTCCGCTAACAAAATATTTACCAGAATAACGACTACTTTCCGGTACAAATGAAAGGAAGACGCACGGAACAAAAGTGGACTCTTCAGGGCAAAACTAACACATCCCTGTCTATTGAAAACAAATTTCAAGCTTCAATGGGCTTACTAGAAAACGCCTATTAATTGCGAGTTTAGTGAAACCAGACTCTTGCCTCGTTTTGAATTTTGAGTATATTATTAGGGGGCTGGATAGTTGTATGCACGCGACTCCTCAAAACATTTTAGATTCGTTACTGGAGGGGTGGTCGACGAAACAGGGCATTCGATGCTGACTGAAGTCTTCTGAGATGACCGTTGTCCATAAAAGTAAAATAGAACAATGCAATCCTTTGATGTCTGTACATGTAACATTGCGATCGTGCTTATTTGGATTCATCTCGGTTTCTGTGATTAATGTGGAGAATTGGACGATGGAATTTTAATTTCAATGGAGACGCATTATGTTTACACTCCGTGGTCACGAATAAATATCCTAGTAAACATATTTTGCGCTGTACTACTTTTTCTAAAATTTATTTCCAAGCTATCTTATTTATTGTTGGTGATAAAAATTTTATCATACTATTACCCGAAAAATATTTCCTTCAAACATCTTTTTCTCGGGAACATTTATTTTGGCTATAGCACAAGACGATAATAATTTTGTCAATATTTAAAATATAAAATGAAATCTAATTTCTGCAAGTCATTCAGCATTAGTTGAATACCCAACATGCTAAATATATTACCAGGGTATTTTTTACTATTAATTTTTTACCCACTTTTAACTCCAAACAACCTCAAACAGTGAACGAATTGAACTCCAAACTTTTTAATCCCAAACAGTGAGTGAATTATTTTCGAACATCCATAAGGGTTTTAAACTTTCACGGAACTAAATCCATGATCAATATAAATCTATATATATAATCCAAATATAAATCTTTTTAGTTATAATAATTTTGGAGAGCAAATCATTTTTTTTTCAAATGTGACCTCAGACAGCCAGTCCTCCGCTTTCACAAAATATTTAACGGAATAAATATCCATTTTCCGTTCAGATGAAATCAAACTGTGACATGAATCGTACTAAGAGGACTTGATCACTATGACTCTTATGCAATCTTGTTAGAAAACTAACATAGTTTGACTGATATCTTAAAAAGCAGATTTTAAGGTTCACTGATCTTACGAAACGCATTTATTTTAGGCAAGAGTCTCTTGCTTCGTTTTGAATCTCTTGTAGATCATTAAAAGATAGGGAAATTATATGCACATAGACTCTTCAAAATTTTGGAATTTGTTGCTGGAGAAGAGATCGAAGAAGCATGGGATTCGACGGTGACCAAATCCTTCAGCGATGGCCATTGTCCATGAAAATATAACAATGATAGCTTTCGGTATCCGTACATTCATGATTCGAATTATATCCATTTGTATTCATTGCTGTTACTGTGATTAATATGGATAAAGTGATCGTTACAAATTCCAAAGTGAAATGAATCGCTTTATGTTAAAACATTTTCTGATCAGAAATAACACTGATAGAGATCAGTTGTAGTCCGGGCGTGATTTTTAAAACATTATTTTTTAATCATATTTTTTTGTAGTATTCTATAGTAACATTTTTAGGAGCTTCCTTGGAAAATATGTTTCTAGTCATATGAGACATTTTTGAATTTTCTACACTTTCTTAAATCCTGAATATGAAGTTTTTACTTTCAAACATCTGAGAATTCAAGAATTTGCGTGACTGTTGGTATGCAATAAAACAATGGACGATAACTTCATTCGAAAATTAATTATCTGCATGGTCATGCACACATAACATTCTTTCACATATGATTTTTCATTATTTTGTTAAATATTTTTATCTTATTTATATTTTTATCTTGAAGTTCATTTTAAACTTTATGTAAAGTGCAATAGGTTTTTAATTAGGACTCTTTACCTATATTTAATTGAAAAATAATGTATAGGATCTGTGTCTAACCCGTTTTTTCCCCAAAAAGTTGAAATAATATTTCTATTGATGGAACTAGCATTTGTAAAATTTTTGATCTGATTATTTTATATTACATGCATGGAATGCAAATAGTGGAGTAATAAAACTAGAATGCATATATATAACAAAAGGTATTCGTCTTGTTGGAATATTCAAAATATTTGCATTCCGATGGATCCGTTTTATGCATATCCAACCTGCATAAAATAATAGTGAAGGAAATAACTCGAAAAATATTTCAGATACATGTGAATATATCTTAGTAAGAGCTGCATTATTTGCTTAATTCAATATCCATATTTTCTTCAAATATCTGCCAATATCATAAACGTCACATTAGTTAACTGTATTTTAAGCTTTTTAACACTTTACAACAAAGTTGAAAAGTGTTTATGACTTTGTTCATTCTGTCTGTCTGTCTGTCTGTCTGTCCGTTAGCACGATAACTGCCGTAAAAATGACTTAATCAAAATGAAATTTTAGTATGTTGTTCAGACGGTCTGTATAACCTATGGGAATATAAATGAATAATATCACCCAATTAGTTTTGGATTGAACCCGGGTCGAAAAAATGAAATACATTGAGCCCTATGGGACCTAATTCTTCAAACATTTTTTAAGCGGATTTAAAATTCACAAATTGCTTCCAAAGTTTTAGGAAATATTCATATTATCCCATAAAAAATATGAAAAAAAAAATCAGCGAAATATATTCAGTAGTTTTTTAAATAAAAATTAAAATAATAATTACACCTCTTATATGAAACGATCACATGACCCACTTCAGTGTTGTATCCGTCCTAAAACTACTTTATTTTTGCTTAAATTCTGTGCATCTACATACTGCAACAACGCAATGACAATATATTTGAGTTTAAATGCTCATCTAAATTTGATTATTTCTTCAACTAAGCCTATTTTTCACCTATGTAAAATGTAAACAGCAAAATATGTAGAATGAGTTGTATTAGAATTGCTGCATTTCTTTAATGCAAAATTATTTAGTCCATGGAGTCTGCATGACTGATATGAATGAAATATTAATTGATTTCATAAAGAGAAGGACGATTTTTTTCGATGAAGTTTCAAGCATAGAGTTTAATTATTTGTAGCTCCATGGTCTTAAACAAAATGTTTAAATAAAATAAATTATTATAGTATTGTGATGAATGAAATGAATAAGAGAAAGTTATGAATGAAATCCTGTTTTTATAGAGAGATCTAGGCGTGTTATTTTTTCCATGACGTCATTTGAATGAATTTCAGTTGTTTTCGATGAAGTTTTCAAATATAATAAATTATCGTAGTATTATGATAATTCTAAAACTATTACCGAGGAATGTATAACATTTTAGAGATGTTTAAACCAGGCAATTTATATTTCAATGCCGTCATTTGAATGAAGTTCATTTTTTTCAATGAAGGTTTAAGGTTTCAAATATAATAAATTAATGTAGTATTGTGATAAATTTTAAATTATTACCAAGGAATGTATTGCATTTTAGACTTGTTTAAATAAAATTGCATTGAAGTTGGAAAGTGTTTCATAATCAATGCTTTAAGCATGATTGATCTTTCTTGTTCAAGTTTGCTACTGTCACGGAGACAAACGTTTTTCATGCAGCAAACTGGATCTCTGTAGCTTTATCTGGTAATCCAGGTGTTCCAAAACCCTATATAAGTTCTTTGAAAAATATCCTACTGCTATGCAGATCGGTGCAAGAGCAGGCCCCCAGACCATCGACTTCCAGAGAATTGACTCCGGGAGAAATAAAGCTGGCTACTATAGACATTAAAAGGAGAAATGAAGCGGAAAAAGCCAGACAAGCAAAACTAGCTCAGGAATCTAAAGAAGTAAATCCAAAAACTAAATCAATTAAAGAAATCAAAACGCGGGAAGAGAAAACCAAACGCGTCAGGGAAGAAGAGCTCGCGCAAACCCAGCTGTTAGAAAAAACGGCTGAAAAAAGACAAAAGATTACCGAGATCCAAAAGGATACTCAAAACCAAGTTCAAACCGTGGTTGGGGCTGAGGATATGGAGGTTGAGACTGAACCGACTGTTAAATCCGATGATAAAAAGATGGATGAAATCCTGAACCTCATCAGAGGATTTATCAGTATGTTCAATTTAGGCGACTTAAAACATCTGTTGACGCAGAGTTAATACAAAAAAAGAGCGATCCAATGTCAATGGTTTTTGAGGCCTTCAAAATAATCGCGGATTTAAAAATAACAGTGAGAATCAAACCCGCCATGGATAGGTCCCAAAAAGAATCCTTTAAAATAATATTTTGGAATGCGAATGGCATATCTCCAAGTATAAATAAACTTAGGAACTATGTAAACGGAAATGACGTAGACGCCTTGTTAATTCAGGAAACTAAAGTTAGAGAAAATAAAAAACTAAATATAGTCAACTATAATAGCTATCATAACTTTAGCCCAAATACAACTGCTGGACGGCCCCATGGAGGAACAGCAATATACATTAAAAGAAATATTCCCCACGAGGAAGTAAATAACATAAATCCTCAAGGAGTAGTAAATACCAGTATAAAAATAAAAATAAATAATACAAACCCTTTTATCCTAACTTCGATATATCTCAAACATACGAGTGGCATAAATGTAGCTGCGCAACTGGAACTGCTTTTCTCGCGATACCCGAACACCCTACTTACGTTTGACTTCAACGCGCACCACCGTAGGTGGGGCTGTAGAAGAGCCAACACACGCGGTACACACATAAACAGACTGCTGAGCACAACAAACACCAACATTATTGCACCATCGAGTCCAACCTGCTTCACACGCGGCAATGGTTCTTTCATAGATTTTGTCCTTACAAGAAACATAGACTACGCTCACACTATAAATACCCTAGATAAATTCGACTCGAATCATCTACCGATACTAGTGACATTTGATCTGAACACACCTCTTCCAGCCTCTCTGGGACAAGAGAGGGTGAACTGGAACGTATTAAAAAAAGCACTATTCGAGCCGCACTTAGCAGTACCTGACATAATGAGCACGGCGGATATTGACTCTGCCACGCACACACTCACAACAGAAATCAAGAGAGCAATTGCCTCTGCTACAACACATCGTGAGTCACCTAAAACACCCACACTTTCTCACCATGTCAGACAATTAGTAAGACAGAGGAACAAAATTAGAAAGACATGGCAGGCTAATAGAGACCCTACCCATAAAAGGGAGCTTAACAGATTTAGTGTAAAGTCAGGGAAAAAATCGTCGCGGAAAAGCAGCAACAGTATAAAGAGTTAATCGAATCGCTTAACCCAGAAGACGTGTCCCTCTGGGAAACTTAGGAAACCGCAAAATAAACTCCCGCCATTATTAGATGGTAATAATACCGCGTACTCAGATGAAGAAAAAACCGAGGCGCTCGCAAAGCATTACGAAAAGCAATTCGAACCAAACCACGATTTAATGTGTCAGGACACCCTAAAAACGGTCAGGCAAACACTAAATAACTTTAGAAACTCCCCGGTCACAGTTGAGATTAACCCAGCCACACCGCAAGAGATAGTCGAAATTATTAAAAACTTAAAGAACCATAAGAGCCGAGGACACGACAAAATCAGGAACGTAGCTGTCAAAAATCTACCTTAAATATAATTTTTTTCATGACCATTTTAATAAATCAAATACTAAAATTAAACTATTTCCCTAAAGAATGGAAGGACGCGATAATTACACCGATCTATAAGGCAGGAGAGGATGCCACAATTCCATCCAACTACAGACCAATTAGCCTACTGCCAACACTTGGTAAAATTACTGAGAAAATAATTCTTAAGAGACTGAACACGCACCTTAGTGAGAATGACATTATCATTCTGGAGCAGTTTGGATTTCGGCCAAAACACTCCACCACTCATCAACTGCTGAGAGTGGTAGAGTACATATCTTCTGGACTAAATACCAAGACACCCATAGCTGCAATTTTCCTGGATATACAAAAAGCATTTGATAAAGTGTGGAACTGTGATTTAGCATGTGATTTAGCATACAAATTGATCTCCCTAAAAGTCCCTGACGCACTAGTCAAACTTTTAATTTCATACTTAAATAACAGACACTTTCAAGTCAGAGTTAAAGATAGCTTATCTACACCCAAGCTCATAAAAAGTAGTGTACCGCAAGGATCCATCCTGGGCCCGACACTTTTTTAACATATACCTGAATGACATCCCCAGGACTCCAAACACCGAGCTGGCACTCTATGCAGACGGCAGTGTGATACTTACAAAACACACTTATCTCACAGTAATGCACAGACAGCTACAACAACACTTAGACATACTCCAAACATGGCTGGAAAAATGGCGAATAAAATTAAACCCCAATAAATGTCATTGGACTTACTTCTCTAGGAAGCATAAACCCCCGCCGCCCCTGTATATAAACAACCAAGCACTACGCACGGAAAAATCAACTAAATACCTGGGTGTAACGATAGACTCCCACCTAACTTGGAAATTGCACGTAACAAACATAATCAAATAAGCGTATAATGCCACAGGAGCTGATGATAGGAAACGGAAATCTTAATTATCAAAACAAACTTCTAATATACAAATCGGTCATCCGCCCGGGAATGCTGTATGCAGCACCCGTATGGGGATATGCCTGTAAAACTACCATAGACTTCTTAGAAACAAGACAAAATAAAATCCTAAGGTGTATCAGGAAAGCCCCTAGATATTTAAGGAACTCGGTGATTAGAAAAGACTTTAAAATAAAAACCGTGAGAGCCCAAATTAAAACGCTAGCGCTAAAATTCTACGGCAACCTGCCTTCAGTTCCAAATGAACTTCTATTCAGTCTACCTGACTATGATCATCGCAAGGCCAAATCTCGTAAGAGACCCCGTGCAGTACTTAACCTTGAATAACCGGACTTAGGTAAACCCCTTGACTAGCAACTGAAATTAATTAAATATCGCGATCAATATTTTTCAAATTTAAAATATATTCTTAATCCTTAAACTGCCAAATTGCTAGGTAACCCTCAGATCTGCATCAACCCCCCAAACTGACTAATTCCAAATGCGCATCAAACTGCCACACTAGGAGCCAAGTCAAAAATAAAATAGTAAATAAAAAAAAAATCGAGCCTCCATATCATGGGTCAATGAAATAATGTCACAGCATGAAGATACGAACCATATATTGAGATTGGAGATTAAAGGCGCTCCGCGCCTGGTGCTCTGTCCTGTACGAAACTTCTTCTTCCTTCCCTGCTGCTATATATAAACTGACTGAGATTGGTAGCCCCAAATGTTGCGCATAAACTTAAACATCAAATAGTGCCATATCTAGTGACTGAAAATATCCCACAGATTTCATAAAAAGGAAACAGTCGTGAAAATAAGATTGCGAAAGCAGCACTTTATTGTCGTGATGGACTGGAATTCTAGATCTTGGAATCTTCAGATCTGTACTCCACCAGAGGAAGCTTGAGAAGGAACTTTCTGTTATGATTTTTCTAATTTTGAGGTCAAGACGCATATTGCCATCTTTCTAATTTCGAGACCAAGACTCATATTGTCACCCTTCCAAGGCGAAGACTCATATTGTCATTCTTGCAATTCTAAGACCAAGACTCATATTCTCATCTTTCTAATTTTGAGGACAGGACTCATATTGTCATCCTTCCAATTTTAAGGCTAAGACTCATATTGTCATTCTTGCAATTCTAAAGCCAAGACTCATATTGTTATCGTTCTAATTTTGAGGAAAGACTCATATTATCATTCTTCCAATTTTAAGGCGAAAACTCATATTGTCACTCTTGCAATTTTGAGGCCAAGACTCACATTGTTATCTTTCTAATTTTGAGGACAAGACTCATATTGTCATCCTTCCAATTTTAAGGCGAAGACTCATATTGTCATTCTTGCGATTCTGAAGCCAAGATTTATATTGTTATCTTTCTAATTTTGAGGAAAGACTCATATTGTCATTCTTCCAATTTTAAGGCGAAGGCTCATATTGTCATTCTTGTAATTTTGAGGCCAAGACTCATATTGTTATCTTTCTAATTTTGAGGACAAGACTCATATTGTCATCCTTCCAATTTTAAGGGGAAGACTCATATTGTCATTCTTGCAATTCTGAAGCCAAGACTTATATTTTTATCTTTCTAATTTTGAGGACAAGACTCATATAGATATATTTCCAATTTTAAGGCCAACACTCATATTGTCGCCATGCTTCTAATTTTAATTTTAATTTAGTTACAGAAATTCCAATGCCAAAATAAGAAAGTGGAAGAAAAGTATACACAAAGAATGCACCTTTTCTCCGTCGCACACTTTATTCTTACTACAGTATTTTATACCCACCCAATCTTTATTTCCTTCACAGGAACTTGCAACATCACTTAGGTGTCACTATGAAAACTTAACCAAAGAGATTTTCAAACAATAGACCTCCAAAACTTAAGAGCAGCGATATACCAATGAATTTACCTCCCAAACATTAAGGTGAAAAGTATTTTTCAGGAAGTGAAAATATAACTCCTTCTTCTATTTGAAGAGTCACATAAAATTTGAGGAAGTTATTTCACATAATCTCACTATCAGTAAAACTAAAAGGATCAAGTAGGCCATCTATCAGGGACATACCGCAATAATCTTCTGGGCATCCGCAAATTTGTTTGGTCCTAAATACAATTTGTTTGATTCATACAATAGAATTTTTGGTTAATTATTGCATGAAAAAATAGCTAGATAACAACAATAATGCTGCACGAATGATATGTAAAAAACACTCGATGGTTTTGAAAACGCGTCACCTGTCTTCTTTTTTGATGCGAGCAAGCTATATTTATTTATATTTATTTTCTATACACTGTTTCAAATATACATATTTCCTTGCATTATATTAGCTCTTAATGCAAAATATAGTTGTTAAATTTTATAAAATCATGCAAAAAGTCTTAATAGTTTACATAAAGCTAATATATAAAAAATCCTAACAATACAGATTGTTAATTTTTTTTTCATGTTAAAGTTTAAATATTTCATGATTAAATTCATATCTATTACTCTGAAATTCGAAAGCAAAACTGGATATTGTTTGTCATTTTCTAAGTATAATATCCTTTTCTCAAAAACAAAACCAGCACAACAAAGTGTATCTCAACATATAACAAAGCATTCATTTTGTGAACTATTCTGTCTTCATACAGACATGGCGTACTTTTTGAAATTACTTTTTTTTAAGCAGTTGATACTTCCGTTTCTTTGCTGTCAACAATCTTATCCTAAATCCATCTGCTGTCTTGAGATCTTTGAATTTGTTTGTTCAGTTCATTTTTAAGATTCACTGGGATTTCATCCAATTTGTCTACTGAAATATTAAAACCCCCTTTTCGTTTAGATATCTTTCTTTTTGATTTCCAGTTCTCTCCCAATTTCCTTGCTCTTATTTTAATATTTCACAAAATTCGAAAAGCCAAAAAGAATTGAATTTTTCTTATGATTCTTGAAGATGGAAATATCATTTGCCCAGTTTCTGACTGTAAAGGATAAATTTTATTTCAACAAGATTTTGTTTTCTGTGAAAATGAATTTGATGAACTTAATTTTGCACATATCATGCATGTATATATTGTTTTTGACTTCGAATATATATTTGAATTTAAGATAAAATATGTATCACTTCCATTCTATTTATACACGACGAAAGATTTCATTTGTGTTATTTAGTACAGTAAGTGACTTAATAAAATTCCTAATGCAGTTACCTTGAAATTACTTTTTTTTAAAGCCCTTCAACATCGATATCATGGATTTCATCGGTAATTTTTTATCCCCTTATTTATGCAATGCTAATAATATTATATTACTGAAGACATATTATATATTAAAATATTTTCTTATAAGTAAAATTTCTGTAAATAGTATATGAAGACGACATTTTGGTAATTCATAAGAACTCTATAAACTGGTTACAAGGACAACAAAATTATGATTAAAATACAGAGTTATGACCTTTCTTTTATTTATTGATTCTACTAATTTTTTAATTAATCAAATCAAATAAATTTCCAAACAGTATATAGCGTTTCTAAATCTTTACAACCAAGAATGTGTATGACTGTTAATTTTCAACACTTAAATCTTCCACGGAATCCAAGATACTTTGACAAAGTTATTCCAAAACTATCTCCAGCAAATACGTTTATACAACGTACGTAAAACTAAAGTCTTACAGCTACTTGCAGCTACATCTCACATGTAACTATCCATTCTTGAATTGAATGTGTTTTTATGGCCTGCATGTTTCTTTCAAACTGAAAGCACAAACCCCACTTTTATATTAAATAATGACAGATATGAAAAAAAAAATCTGATGTGGGCAGCACATAACTTTTCCTGATCATGGAATAAATTCACTTCTTCACAATGAAAAAATTATGTATAAAATACATACACGGCACAATTTTTTTAACTTTAAATTGCACATTTGGCCATTTTTCGGATGATTATTTCGAAACGACAATTATCTATATTGATAGCATTTGCAGGAAATAATGTGGTCCATTTATTAAAGTATTTTAATAATTAATTCAACTTGGTGTAGTTTTTGTTAATGTAGTGTCATTTTTGCAATTTTGACAGCATTTTCGTCAGTCAAAATCCAGACAAAATATCGCAAAGTTGGGATTTTTTTACTAAATAAGTCTCCAAGTTCACCAAATTGATCGCCAGAAAAAATTCGCAGACAAGCGAAGAGAAAAGCTTTTCTTGCATATAAATGACTATTGGCGGATTGTTAGGCGTCAAAATACAAAACTGTTATCCAACGCATATTCTCTCGTGAATGGAACTATTTACTCCACCCAGCGCCGTAAGACGTTTTACATCAAAATTACTTTATGTTAAACAGGCAGTGTATATTTCAATATATTCTGACATTTGCAATCAAATATAATTATGATTCAAATAATATCTAAATTTTCATACACCTGACATGTTTTCTTTAGTTCTGTTACCATAATCTGACTGTACATCATTTACCCCCTCAAAGAAATAATTTTATTTGATTAATAATTTGAATAATAACTATTCAAATATAATTATTTTTCAAATAATATCTAAAATTTCACCAAGAATTTCATTCAGAAACCTGGAATAATTTCTTGAGTTCTATTACAATAATCTCAGTAAACATGATTCACCAATTAAAAATAATCCTTCTTTGTCAAGAAAAAAAAAGGTAAAAGATTTTACCATGCAAATGTTCATCAAATTTTTGTATTTCATGAACCACAGCCATCTAAAATACATTTTTATAATTCTAACAATTTGTAAATTATCACTAAATTTCTTTCCTTCTTGTTCTACAAAAATTTAAGATGCTCAAAAGATTAATGCGTCCTCCTCCTATATTCCGGACTACTTCCAATCATGCAGCGAAACACACCAGCCTCTTTGCCAACCTAGATGATTGATTTGAAATCGAAGTTACCAAGAAGAAAATTGCTTGTGTGCTAACTCCAAAATAGTCAGCACTCGAATTGCAACTGTATAAATACTGTTTAACTCTTGAAACATCACGGAATCTTATCGACGCAAGTGGCTACGACAATATCACATCCTTCATAAAAAGACGCGGAAAGTTATTTTCATGTGAAACACAGCATTATTTCTATATTCTCCTAATTTTCCTTAATCGAATCTAATAATTATCCAAATAATCTCTAACTTTTCGAAATCTTTGAGGCTGTGATTGCCCCACTGTTAATTAACAACACCAAAATCTTTCGCTAATACCGAAAGCTCGGAGGAATACATTGACGAGGATATTCCGAAACTATCTGCCTCAAATACATTCTTGAGAAATGAAGCGCTCTCTGGAGCCGCAACCACTAGCAGCAACATCACAGATGCAACTCATTCTTGAAATTAAGCAAAACGTGATCATATTTCCCGTACGCTTCGTTTAAATCGGAAAGGGCGAAGCCTCACTTTTCCATTAGGAGTAACAGAGGCAGCGAAAAGCAGGGGGGTGTAAGGGGGGGGGGGTTGCCGCGTGCCTTTTGTCCGATTTGCGACTGCGGAAAACCGTTTTACGGCGAGATCGATGGACAGGGAGAGCGGTTAACGAAATATCGAACAAGAACGCTGAGAGAGATCCTTCTGCCTCCGGGGCCAGGAAAGGGGGGGCGGACGAAAAATGCGAATTTTTATTTAAAGGGAAATATTTGATATTGTTTAATAATCGACTCATGCTTTTTCCGGACAAATATGCGTTTCAGATGTTTTTTTCCTAGGACAGTTAAATGTTGTCATGTTTCTTGAGCTAAACACATTGCACGTATTTTACATGCTAAATTACATTTGAAAAGGTAACATGAGTTTATTTTTATTGTAAAATAGCGGATGTACCCGCCGTTTTCCAGGTATACCTGGCGTTTTTCTAAAAATTGGTCGTCGCTTAGGTGGTATTTTTAATTTTTACGTTTTGTCTAAAAAATTATTTTCTCACAGAGCTGATAACTGAAAATTCCATTCCTCCCTGTGATAAGCTCTTATGTTTTGTTTTTAGTACCCAACTTATTCTTTATCACTAGGCTTACGTACAACCCTTCCCACAAAGAGTTAACAATGAGAGCACCCAAAACAATGGACTGTTGACAATACGCGTTTCAGATCTTCCTTCCCACAAAATTGGTGGGGATGCCGATTCTGTAAATTGAAAACCTCTTTCAGCTTTTCATCTTCATTGAGTTACATATGAGTGTACTCTAGATACTCTGGAAAAGCAAAAAAAAAAAAAAATTCTGGTAAATTCTAAACTACACCAATAGCTTTCTCGCACCGAGTTAACCATGCAAAACACCCTCAATGGCCCACTAGATATCCCTCCTCGTTATCTAAAAAGGACAAACATTCATCTATTTTAATTTATATAGTGGGATTCCTATGCATGTAAACATTCATTTTATTAATTTAAATAAAGGTCAAAGTAACATGACTTTTCTGACAGAGAATGGAAATTGAATGCCATACTTCAAACTATTCCATCATCTTCTTGATTGACACAAATGAAACTGAATTCATGTTAAATTTCTGGAATAACATGGAAACTCCCCAATATATTTACTCGCAGCTGTATGCTATGGGGTATGTAACCTTGTAATCCCTAAATTATCTTTTTCAGAAGCCCGCAAACCAACCACAAAGTTGTGAACTAAAGCAAACATTTTTAACGATACTGAGTTTTGTTTTGATTGAAATAATTCTCATGTAGAAAATGTGCTTCTTCTTCTTCGACCCAGATCGTTCGACCTACCCAAAAGTGTAAGGTATCGGTTTGGACGGCAGAGGACTGCCATCCGGAACCTAATGAGGGAGGCATCCACAGGGTTAGTACTTTCCTTCCCCTATCACCAACCTCTCGGAAGGACTTGCGGACCCACATGGTTAACGTGATCGTACTCCGCGTGAACATAACGAAAGTTTGGGCAAATGCGGGAATCGAACGCGGGTCATTTGAGTGAAATCCCCGCGCTCTAACCATTGGGCTGTCGCTCCTCGAAAATGTGCTGCTAGAGATCACTGACTTCAACTCTGTTACATATTTCGATTATGTAAGTCTTTTGTTAGTAAAATTGCATAAAACAGAACAGTTATAGTGCCAAGCGGTTTGGGAGGCAAAACAAGCTTCCTGCAGGATAAGAGAGACAGATCAATCAATCTAGCAAAGCAGAAAATGTCTGTCAATAGAAAAAATTTGCTTCTATTGCAGGAATCAATTTGTCGACAAAAACTGGAATATTATGCCAGTTGCTCAATGGTTAAAGCATTGGCTATCCAGTGCCAAAAGCTGCTGTTCTATCGCCTGATGGGACAATGAGACCTTTTCATTATCGTCCGACTGAATTAAGCTAGCAGATTAGATGCAAAAAGGGTGAGGGCTCGAAAAAACATCCAGTTACGAATGTTTAGTAGACCCTGTGGATTATGGCGTCAGTTTCAATAACACGACCACCCAGAATGTTGGTCTGGATAAAAAAGAATTAACAAAGAATGCCACGTGGTCTGCAGATCGCCAGTTGGCTATTCAAATCGGCAATTGCACGCTGATCTGACTTCAAACGGAGGATAATATATGGTTCACTTAGATGTGAACAAGTTGGAAACTTCTTCTGGTAGCCGAATAGCTATAGAAATTAGGGTAGTCAATTCGAAAATCCTCTATTTGATGTTTGGCTGGGACAGTGAAACTTTTGCAATATGACTCAGAAGGAAAACAATATTATATCGAAAGCTATAACAAAGAAACAGACAAACCAAAGAGGAATAAAACAGGGTAAATAATCAGCAAAAGGGTGCGAAACATTCTCTCAATGTAAAGTAAAATGTTTCTACGAAGATACAAGGCTATACAATTCAATAGCTTATAAAATATCTGTCTCAGGATAAACCAGTTTCGTAAATTAAATAACCTACTTCGTCTAGAAAATAAAAACACAGCAGTTACATATAGAAGCGTTTAAAATTGATTATGTTCTGATATGAGATATTAGATTGTTTCTCATGTGATGTAGGCATATCAGTGCAGGTTATATCCGATATATCCCCATGTTGTAATGGTCTGTTTTGATACGAAAGGGGGTCCATTTGATAATTTATGCCACGAACCAGAAATATTCAGTAATAAATGTTTAGATGGGGAATAAATTATGTCCACATCGTAAAAATCTGGTTATTATGAGTTTGATGATATCACAAAATGAGAAATAAATCTACTTGTTAAAATCACTTTTTTTCTAAAACATTTCGTTCCAATACACTTTCATCCAGTATGAATTAGGCAGAATATTTATAATTCTGTTCTTTGGCATTCTGCCTGTTAATATTTGATTTGATCAAAAAGAATTATATATATATAGTTATCTGCTTGTTAATATCTCAATTCTTGTCTGTGACTCGATTTGAAATTTTTCTATCATAAATTACCTTCTAATTGCCACACGTGTTCTTTAAACATATCTAGATTTATCATTTACATGTTTTCTCCTTTTTAATTCTGTTTTGACACTTACTTGTGTACGAAGAACTTTCCAATAGTTTATTGAACAAAATGTCCACTTATTTTATAAGCCATACTTTAAAGATAATTTTTAAATATAGTTAGTTATTTTTATTTCAATATTTGCATGGCAATTACTTTGCTCTTCGTGTTGATACTTATTATTTTCATAGCTTTCAAGAAGTGTCCAATCACAAGGAGTTTCATCCACTCCACCACCCCATTGTTTCGACACAAGAGACTCCAAAAGAATGTGCACTCGAGTCCTCCCTTCGTGTTAACTCATTAATTAACTCCTCTTAATTGACGCGAGAAAGATGTAATACAACTCGAATCGATAAGCTCTATCGACCTAGGGGCCCTTCATTATAGGGGTAAAAAGGTAAGAGTCTTCATTTGGGTTTGAAGCGCTTTTTGAAAGCTTTTAATTAAGGAAACAGATTTGTTTCCCTTGTCTGCACCGGGGAAAAAGAATCTTCAAGTTTTGGATCGAAGACTGCGTGCACAAATGACGCTTAATGACGCCTTGGATCTTCAAAGAGTGACAACTTACGAGGTTAAGGCCGACTTCTAATATTGAGGAAGCTAGCATATGCTTGGAAGGATACTTGTGATGCTTCAGAAAGACATTTTTTAGCCCTTAATAAGGGCTTCTCAAAGGTGGCTGTGCTGTTGGAACGTCATTACAGGGAAGCTCTCTTGGCAAAGTTTAATGACTTTTACTTGTGCTTGGATGACAGATACACAAGTGCCTCTTTGGGTATTCTTGAAATAATTTGTGTTTTTAGTTGCCTTAGTGAAATGAGACATTGGTTTTCCGAGTGAGAAAATAAAAACTGATAATAAAGTTGTGACATAATACTTATTTAAGAGCGTAAATAATTGATTGTATGTTTGGAAAGGGGAGGCTTAAGAGTAGTGTCAAATGTCACTTCAGAAGAAAGTAACAAGAACAGTTTCAGTACACAGTGCTTTCCAAAATTATTGCTTTCAGACTGGAATAAAGTAAGGATTAATTAAAGTAATAGGCATCAAGTTTTATCTCGATTAATTAGAACTGTTGAATCTAATATGTTACTCTGAATAGTGGATTTTCATTATTTAATAATGGTGAAATGCCTTATCTGCGGAAGTAATCTTGATTGAGAAAATTAATTTGATGTATGTTATGAAGTTTGTTTTTACATCTTTGCAATACATTTATACACTAAAATATCAATTTTCGCTATCATGTAGTTTATTTTTGAAATATTGCTTTATTTTAATATAAGGCTAAAAATGCATAATTTTATAGCTGCATCGAGATTGAAATATTAAACGCTTCGGCTGAAATAACTATTTTACTATTTCCGAAATATAACCAGTATGCTGCGTTGATCTGATGTTTTAACTCTCCTATCCACTGTTTTATCATATTAGATCTAGATCATCAGCATAAATGCAGCAAAGGAATTCAAGTAAAAATATCTGGAATAGGAGCCACGGTTGAATAAAGAAAAGCTACACCACCTTATTTCCCCCTGGTGGTAAATAGTATATCCAGATCGCGGAGTAGTATAGTTCCTCTTTATATACATTAACTCAACAATTCACGCACACAATTTGTGTAATAGCTAAAATAGCCAAATAATCTACTTTACATCATACACGTAACGACCAATTTGTTTCGAAAGCTTTGCGGATTTGAAAATAAAATGCTTTGCGAGTAACAGCATAACAGTTTCAAAAGCAGAAAAGTACTTTTATCACAGTTATTGAGATGGAGTCACTATAGCAAAAGTAGAAGAATTTCTGTCTATAGAAGATGACAAACATTCTATTAAGCGATTTTCTGTCCAAACAAAAGCTGAAAATTAAAATTCTGTGAACAGAACTTTTCCCATCTTTGCCCCAATTCTCACAGCAATCTCTGTCTCTGTTTTTCTGTCTAAAAATGGTTCTTCTTTTCTTTTGAAGCTGGTTATACATTTACCTATATTAAACTGCATTGCTCCTAAGTGAATTGCTCTTACAGGGTTTTGAAGATCAAAGGTGAAACATCCAAACTAGATCCCAAATGAATTACTCTGAGTTTACTTATAACTCATATTATTTATAGGTCATATATAGGTTTGTTAATTGGAGCCTTGTACTAGTTGAAATCTGGCATCTATCACTCAAAACTTTAAAAAAATTATTTGTCTCAAAGGGAAATATACGAAAGGAGGGATATTTATGAATGATTAAATTTATTTCCGAGGTATTTGGATTTATTTTATATTTTACAATTGCTCTTCAAAACATCTTGTTCAACAACTGAAAATTTCTGGAATATCGTATTCCCATATCCCTCTTTGGCATACGTCTGGGAATAAGAAAGAATAAAAGAAACAAACATATGCCATTAAATGCTATTATTTTGAGTGGATGTAGTAGTTCAGAATAGGTCTCAGTGGATAATTCTGTAATGCCATGTCGATCTATAGCATCCATAATTCTATCGTATTTCTCCTCATAAAATATTTATTAGAAACTATATTATAACTAAAAATGTGTAATACTTTTTAAATATGAGTATGGAATTATAATTATCATCACATAATATTTTCGCTTAAGAATCATTTGCAGAATATTTGACTTCATTACACTTGAATTCCCAACAGGCCTGACCGAAAAGAAAAACCTGTCCTTATTAGTGCTCAGGTATTCTGATTCCTACATCATAGCCTAGCTGCGTCAAATTATACGTTTTATGCAGTAGAACTGTTGAAAAAAGTTTGGAATCACTTATTTGGTCTATATATGAAAATTCTTTAAAAGAAAGAGATTATACATATCTACTCTACCTGAATTTTCTCTCATCCTATCCCAGCTTGCCATCTATCAGCTATATCTTTAAGCTCTCTTTCCGGAATGATTCGTCTCATAGGGAAATATTCCAAGGAATATTTTTTGAATGATCCAGTTTAATTCCAGAGGCCTCGCATTTTGAATTTTTTCGTGTTTGTTTACATTGCTCTTCCAAGCATCTTGTGGCACGAATTGGGAATTGCTGGAATATCAGATTTTCCAACCCTCCTCCTTGGTATGCATGTGGGATGAGAAAGAAAAATGGAACTAGCATGTGTTATATAGAAAATGCCATTGTTTTGAGTGGAAGTGACGGTATAGATTAAGTCTCAGTGGGAAATTCAAACTCCATTTTCATCCAAAGAATCCAGAATGCTATTGTACTATTATCAATATTTGTTTCACACTGCATGAAATTCTTTTATCAAGCTGCATGGAATTCTACGGAAAAGTATGGAATTCTCAAATTTGTAATAAATTCATAAAAAATGGCGATTCTAATTCATTTTGGAATTATGATTATCGTCACACGATATTTTTTGCTTAGGCGTCAATTATAGAACGTTTGAATTCATTACACTTGCATTCCCAACCGGCCTAACAGGAAAACGAACGTGTCCTCCTTATTAAGTATTCCCTCTCGGGCATTCTGACCCCTACTACATAGCCTAGCTACTTCAAATAAAGTGTTTTATGCCGTAAAATTTTTGAAAATTTTTGGAATAACTTGTTTCATATATTCAAATCTTTTTTAAAAGAATCCGAAGTATATTTACTCTACCTGAATTGTCTCCCATCCTATCGCATCTTACAATCTATCAGGTCTCCTTCTGAAATGGTTCATCTCATAGAAAAATATGCCAGAGAATAGTTTTAGAGTGAACTAGTTTAATTCCAGGTGCCACGCATTTTGGATATTGCTGTGTTTGTTTACATTGCTCTTCCAAGCATTTTGTGGCTTGAATTGGAAATTGGTGAAATACCAAATTCCAAAACCCTCTTCTTTAGTATGCATGTGGGATGAGAAAGAAATATGGAACTAGCATGTGCTATATGGGAAATGCCATTGTTTTGGGTGAAGGCGACGATATAGATTAAGTCTCAATGGGCAATTCACGCGCCATTTTGGCCCAAAAAATTCAGAGTTTTATTGTACTATTGTCAATATTTATTTCAAAATGCATGAAATTATTTTTCAGACTACATGGGATTTTACGAAAAAGCATCGGATTCTCAAATTTGTAATAAATTTATATAAAAGGCGATTCTAATTTACTTTGGAATTATAATTATCACTACATGATATTTTCACCTAGGCACAACTGTAGAAATTTGACTTCATTGCATTTACATTCCCAACCGGCCTAACCGGAAAAGGAATTTGTCCTCCTTATTAGGTATTCCGGTTCAAAGGTATTCTGACCCCCACTCCTGTTTGCTTCAATTAATGCATTTTATGCCGGAGAATTGTTGGAAAATCTTTGGAATCACCTGTTCTATACAGAGGGAATTGCACCTAATCTGCCAAATGAAAGGGGGTGATAGAAGAGCCCATGTGCGTGCAGTATAAAACACCGTAACAACCCTGTCCTATCTCTAACCGTTTTCGAGTTATGGTGGATGGAAGGAAAGTGCGTCAAGTCTGAAAAAACCCGAATTTGTGAGGTTTTTGAAAGGTCTACACGCTAAATAAGCACATAACTGGAAAGAGTAAAAAAAATCCTATAAGATGACACCATTTCCATCAGGATATCTTGATTTCACACTCGCGAGGTGCCATTTTCGACCCTCATTTCAATTTCCTGTCCGCCTTCAGCCTGTTGTTTTATGAGGTGCAAAAACGAGGTGCTGCTTCGACGAACGCCGATTTCAGTGATGTAATGCAAACAAAAAGCTAAATTTCTCCTGAACTAAAACACCGATATGGTTTATTCTAGAATCATTCGAAAACTGGTGGAATGGAAAAGTTTTTGGTAAATTTGGCCGATTGTAGCTAGAAGAGTTTTTGCGATATAGTCGGTCACAGATTTTGGTAACATTTCGTTTTTGCATTTCCACAATGTTTCAGTGCTTGTAGTTCGCCATTATATCCAGATATCCTGATGGAAATGGTGTCACCTTATAGGATTTTTTCTGCTGTTTCCAATTATGTGCTTATTTTCCGTGTAGATCTTTCAAAAACCTCATAAATTTGGGGTGTTTTTCTGGACTTGACGCACTTTTTTTCTATCCACCATAACTCAGAAACAGTTAGAGATAGGACAGGGTTGCTATGGTGTTTTATACAGCACATGAGCTCGTTTCGCAGATTAGGTGCAATTCACCCTGTATATGCCTATTCCTTTAAAAAAGAAGCACATACCTACGCTACCTGAATTTTGCTTTTCCTTTCCCAAGTTGCCGTCTATCAGCCATATCCTTAAGTTCTCCTTCTGAAACGATTCGTCTCATAGGGAAATATTCCAAGCAATATTTTTTTAGCTATCCAGTTTAATTCTGGGTGCCCCGCAGTTTGAATTTTTGTTCGTGTTTGTTTACATTGCTCTTCCAAGCATCTTGTGGCGCGAATTGGGAATTGCTGGAATATCAAATTCTCCAACCCTCCTCTTTGGTATGCATGTGAGATGAGAAAGAAATATGGAACGAGCATGTGCTGTATAGGAAACACCATTGTTTTAAGTGAAGGTGACGGTATGGATTGGATCTCTGTGAGCAATTCAAACGCCATTTTAGTTCAAAGAATTCAAAATTATATTGCACTCTTGTCAACATTTGTTTCAAACAACATGAAATTCTTGTTTCGAATTAAATGAGATTCTAAAATGTGTAATAAATTTTCAGAAAATACGATTCTAATGCTTTTATTAATGGCAAATATCAACAATTTTCATAAATATTGTATAGTTTATAATAAGACATTATGCAAACATTGTACACCATAATTTTGTTGTGAATGAAGTACAGTTACTACAATATGCAGGAAAAGTGCTTGTGCTTTCCACGTAAGAATTTCTTATTTACCACTCCATAAAATTTCCTCTAATTCAATTCGAAATGACACTGTTCGACCAATCGAACTTGTGCGCTTTGCCAAGTCTACTTACATATCTAATTACTTAAGCTAAGGGAAACTGTTAAAATTCTTCAAATTTGAACGTCAGGCTTCAAATTTGTAGGAAACCTAAATCAATCTAATGTCTCTCTCATGTCCTCTAACCTTTGAAGATTATAGATTGAAAAGGTTTGGATGAGATAAAGCATTTTCTTCAAATAATTACAGCAAAATATTGGAGAACATTTTCAGATAACATTTATACTTGTAATTTAAAGCGTATATACGGTTCCATTCTGTGTTTTTCTCTGATATCTTTACGATCGCTGACTATACTTTTATAAAAATAATTATTTTTATTTTTCACATATTGAATCTCGTAGTTCAGAAAAAGAAATAGAAGCAACTTATCAAAAATAGTTCAAAAACTGCTGTAATAAAAACCGATAATGTAAAAACTTCAACAAAATATAGCATACACTACATTTTAAGAATCAAACGGTTACGAAGGCAAAAACGTGTGTCTTCTTTATAACAAACATGAAGTGCAATCTCGCTTATTCAAGTAAATTTGGAATCTTAAGTTGGGAAACACTTGGCTGAAGGAGAAAAGTTGCTATCGCAGCGAGCAGAAATGAGAGAGGGGAAATCTAAGGACGCGTGATACTACGAATAAACGATGAAAACCAAGGAGTAAAGAAGAAATAGCAGAAAATAAAGAATAAACAGAAAGAAAATAAGGTGGTAAAAGAACGGATAGCAAAGTAAATAGAAACAACTAAATAATGAGTAAAATTACTAAAACAACATAGAACATCAGACATTTAAACTAGCTGTAAAAAATACAAAGGAAAAAATTATAACAGAATTTAAAACGACGGCAAAACATTTAGAAAAAAAAACAGGAATATATTATGAAAACAAATATGAAAAATATGAAGTACCCAACTGGTTTCGGAGGCTATATGAACTACATCAAATAAAATTGATAAAAATAACCAAAATCCGGAAGACAAATAATATGATGAAGACAAATGACAAAAACAAAGAATGAAGGAAGCAGACCGGAATGGTAAATTAAGCCAGTGATTTCCAAGCAAAGAAGTGACAACGATTGTTAACAAGGGATTTTTAATGAGGAACAGCAGAAACATTTTCAAAGAAGTCCAATTTAAAAAAATTGAATTAGGTATAAATATGATCTTGGCTTCCGAAAAATTATTTCGTGCATACCGTTTTCCTGCTTTCTTGGTTTTCACCTCACCTCGCGGAGATAGCATCTGTTTTCATATCTTCAGCCACGTTTGTTATTCTACCTACCTCAGATGCCGAATTTGCTTGAACATGTAAAACTGTTCTTCTTTTCTGTCCTGACGAAGAAAGCTTTTTCTTGCCCTCGAAACCTGTTGACCCTTAAAATGTAGTGCATACAAAAATGTCCAACAGTTAATGTAATTATAGATCCTCATGATTGCATGTTGCAATGCTTTAATAACCTTAAGCATGCAAAAGGTTAAAACATACATGAATGGTTCATTGAAAGATTTATAAACTTTTCTTGATTTTTTACCAGTTTGTGTTAATTGTGGAATCTCTGAAAATGCTCAACACTATTTGAACAATATTAAGATTAATGGTGGCTATTAGTATGACTGAACTATATCTAAATAACATAAAACACAATAGATAAATGCATAACCGGTACAGTAACAGAAAATAATAAGATCAACCTCATTACTCTAGGACTAGCCGTTCTCGAGATATTTTAGTTTTTTGAAAATAAATCCAATTACTGAATGAAAACGAAAATTAAATGTAATTAAACGCAAATTCAGTGCAATTTAACATAATTATGGCTGTTATTTTGTACGATTAAACTCAATTTAATGAATTATTGAAGCAATAAAGAGAATGTGAATATGAGTATGCAGGAAAAGTCATGTGCTGCCCACATCAGATTTTTTTACCATTCATATAATTAACAGTAAAATCATTATAAAATCACATGTGATCGTTTACTAACAAACTGTGATTAAATCATAACTGATTAGTAAAATGTGTCATATAATGTAATTTAATTATAAAATCTGTAATACCCTTCATCAACTAATGAAACAAACGATTAACGTCTAATATGAAATTTAACACGTGAATATGATTGATAAAATAACTGATATAACTAGGTATTAATGACTAAGAAGTAATTAACAGTTATAATATCAGCTGCATGCACAATAGGAACTTATTAATAGCAAATTATACAAATATGTGAATGAAGAATAGACAAATTAACTGTGGAATATATGAATGGTAAAAAAATCTGATGTGGACAGGGCATGACTTTTAATGCATACTCATATTCACATTTTCTTTATTGCTTCAATAATTCATTAAATTGAGTTTAATCGTACAAAATAACAGCCATAATTATGTTAAATTGCACTGAATTTGCTTTTAATTACATTTAATTTTCGTTTTCATTTAGTAATTGGACTTATTTTCAAAAAACTAAAATACTCGAGAATGACTAGCCCTAGAGTAATGAGGTAGATCTTATTATTTTTTTTGTCAGAAATTACGCCTAAAATAAACAGTTAATTAATATATAATTAAGCATACGTAGTCTTTTATTTTTATATTTAACGACTTTTGCGGTCCATTTTGCGAAAAAAGACAGATTATTTTTTTCCGAATTACACCAAAATCTAATCAGCACCAGATTAACCTACAAGTGACTTATCTCCCAAATTTTGTGAAATGTGGTCTATTAGTTTTTCAGCTAGTGTGGATACAAGCAATTTTTGTGGGCCATTTTGCAGATAGGCAGACATACAGACACACACGCTAACACAAAACTAACGCAAAAACTAAATATCTCGAGAACGGCTAGTCCTAGTGTAATGGGGTTGATCTTATTCTTTTCTTCATTAAAAATTACGTATAAAACAAGCATTTAATGGAAATATTTCAGCATACGTAGTTTCTTTATTTTAGATTTTGATGATTTTTGTGGGCCATTTTGCAAAAAAAGGCAGGTTCTTTTATCCGGAATTGTACCAAAATCTAATCAGCACCAGGGTCCTCCACAAGTGACTTATCTACCAAAGTTCGTGAAATTCGGTCAATTAGTTTTTCAATTAGAGTGGATACAAAATCTGCACAGACAAACGGACAGATAGACACACGCACACAGACGTCACGTTAAAAATAGTTTCTTCGTATTCTAGAAGTCATGAAACGTGTAGATCCGTCGAAAACTCGAGTTGTAATTTTCGGCACGATTCCAATGCTTTCCCTATACATTACCATGTATTCCAGGGAAAGTAGTAAATGAAATTCATAATTAAAAATCTGATGTATGCAGCACATGACTTTCCTTATATAATGCAATGAATTTACTTCTTTTACAGAAGCGTTACGGATGGACAGACGGAGAAATGGGTTATTCTTATAGTCGATTCTAATGTTCCTTCCAAGATATTGAATTTTCATCAAAGTCGTCTGTTTATTGATTTAACGTCATTTACATTTTTAAAAATTTGGCAACATTCGCGAATTTGGCGATATTTTCGTCAATTTAGCAACATTTATAAAAAGTCGCCAAGTTAGCGATATTTCGCCAAATTTGTCGCTAAAATTTGCTCAAACGTTATGAACGAGAAATAGGTAATTCTAATAGTAGGTAAATGACTATTTACGTTCAAATAAAAAAATTGTACCCGAAGTACCTAGTATCGTGAATGGAACGTGATAGATCCACGAGAATAATGTAAACAAATTTATGACATAATATTACATATGGAAAGGAAACATATTTTACAATAGTTATTTTTTTCTTTTATGTGATTTTTTGGTAAATTTATTTGAAAAATGTGCAATATCTCGAGAATGGTTCATATTAGCTTTCTAATTTTTGTGTCAATCGTTTTATAATAAAAAATTACATAAGACATGATTATTTACGTAACCTTATTGGAGGTTTTGATTTTTTGACGATTTTTATAAAATTTCATTCAAAAATTTAGGGGTGTTCTGAACAATCGATTGCGTTTAAAAACAATAGGGTTCCAGTCTTTACAGTTTGTAATTTTGGCACCAAATTTCGTTCGAATCTCTCTATTCATTCTTGAAATATCGTCTCCAGAGACACACACACACAAACTTTCACATACATCACCTCAAAAACGTTCGATTCGTGTTCAGGGATGCTTAAAACGTGGTCACCCGTCGAAAACTCGAGTTCTCGACCCCGTCACAATACTTTCTATATACATTATAGTATGTATACAAGGAAACAAAAAAGTAACAGAAAATTTATAAAATTAAATTTATGAGAATATTTATGGTAGATAATGTGATGGAAGCACTTTTGACAGAAAAGTGGCCTGTCGATATATAAATCAAAGAATAAATTAATAACAAATAAACATGGAGTGCATCAAATACAACGGATAAAAGAAAGAATAAGCGTGCGTACAAACATGGGAAAAGGGCACAACAATAAAGATTACAGAGAAATGGATGAAAGGTAAAATAAATGAATTTCGTAACTTAAACGTAACTGACAATACATAAAATGATATTAATGGAAACATTTATGGTAAATAAGAACATTATGATATTAAATTTCAAAATATATACCGGCTGTCAAAAATTTCACTGAGTTAAATATTGTGCAGCGCCTTATTATGTTGTTATCAGTTAAATTTTGTTTAAAAATTTAAAAGTTTTACAAATTTCTTTCGTTATATTAGAAAAATCGTTAAATTGAATTTATTTAATGACAACCACTGCTAATTAAACTGCCAATATTGTCTTTTTAATAGATTACCCACTGAATATTACTATCAGATGCCTATTACTAAATGTATATATTCTAAAAAATTCGTTTAATTGAATTTTCTTTAAAAAAAAACTTATACTAGCTGTTTATTTCATATATATATATTTATATATATATGTGTGTGTGTGTGTGTGTGTAATATGTATGTTTATATATATATATATCATTGTATTCTCATAAATATACAGTCATACGCTGGTATATTTGATTATTTTATTTGATTATTTTATATTTATATCTGATCCATTTCCATTTTCTACTTTCTTCTACTTCGGGCCATGTACATTATTTCTGTAATACAATTTACAGTAATGTACACAGAAACGTAGAATCAGCATTAGCGAACCAGGTATGACCCTTGATAACGTACATGGTTTCGGAAATGCTTTTCACTTTTTTCAATTCATTCATATTCAAAACATTTTGGGGGGCGCCAGAAAGGCATAGCTCCACGTGCAAATTTTTTTTTTCTGTTTTGCAACTTTTCATCTTATATACTATTCTTGCTTTACACCATGTATATTTATACAGGGAACAGGGGGATTAGTACCTTAAGTATCTGTATTACATATATAATTTATAGCACAAAATAAAAAATTTAATCTAAGGGTGTCATTAAGGGATATATTAACTAATCTTTATCTCATGTCATTCTTTTTCAATTCCTTAACTTATATATAGAACAGGGAAAAAGGGGCATTTTATACCAATTTAGTACCTGTTTCATTTATAATGTTTTATTTATAATGTTCGCTTTATCATCTTCTCAAGCTTATCGTATAGTCACTATTGATTTCAAATAATCACTTCAGACACCTTTTTTTCATTTTTGCTATACAGAACTTTTCAATAAATGATCAATCTCGGGTATATATAATACAAGTAAATTAAAATTCTTCGAAAGAGTGAATGTTATTTACCCATATGGATTGAACACCACGAAATATAACAAAATTTATGACGGGGAACATTGTAGTAAATTGAATGCTGAAACCGTCGGAAATACTAAAATGGAAATACCTACACACGACACAAGAGAGCTGGAAGAAAAAGAAAAATTGGCTTAAATGAAACCTTATTATATATAAAAACTTTCATGAAAAGAAACGAATATCTTGATATCTTACCAGTGAAATGGATTAAAAATATGGTATACGGATTTAGAATACGGTTTTTGGGAAAAGTTTGGAAAGCATTGTATGAAAATGTTGAAGAATATAAAAATACTGAACTGTACAATATAAAGGCAGTGATACAAGATTATTTAAAAATACGAGCAAATAAATTAAAAATCACATTAAACAATAAAACTGTCAATGCAAAATCTTAAGAGTTCATCGTGATAAATTTTAAAAATAAGTCATACGATTCTATTCCGTTTGGCAGGATTTTAAAAGAAAAAAAATCTGATGTGGGTAACACATGACTTTCCTTATATAATAACAATATATATAATTGTAAATCAACTATTAAGAAACAAAAGGTTAAACTTTCGAGGTTGCGATAGAATTGAACAGGGTAAAAGGTATTCGAACGAGGCACGGAAAAAGGGTTATCCGGCCGGATTTTTGAACGTAATTGAGTTATCTTTTTACGGTATAACTGCAACCGCTGGTTATTCTCGATCACGGACATATTTAAGTTGATGGCATGGTATTATATATGAAAGATTTGTGTCGAATACAGCATACATTTTTAGGGGGTAATTTGAGGTCCTGTTTATATGAATTCTTATGTTTATATGAATTCTCTGGTTTAGTTTCAACGATTAAGGTCTTTTTGCCTCCTATAAAGATTTTCTTAGGCATAATGGCCTTGATACGGAATGGTACCGGCATCCGGGAGTGTGGTCATGGCCTAAAGCATGCTGAACCGGGGTGAGGGGGTCATAACCCCCCTCGATCAACTTTTGGTACTATTCCTTTTCTTGTTCTTTTCGTTTTGCTTCATATTTGATTTTCAGATCTGGAACTTACGTTTTGGATTTTATACACTGTTCAATGTTGCGAAGCAGCGTGGCGCTTTACTGCATTTGTAACTGCGTGTTATTTAAGTTTTAGGGATTTGGTTTAAATTTTAAATTAAAACTGTTTGTTTTTATAAAATAATAAATTTTCTTGTTTTTAAAATTAAATTGCTTGTTATTATTCAATAATTTGTCTTAAATTATTGTATTATACTTTTGTAGTATATATATATATATATATATATATATATATATATATATATATATATATATATATCATCTAATATTTTCTGCTACTGCATTGATATTTTCATAATATCATTATTTTCCACTCTGTTACTGAATTGATATTTACATAATATTATCTACCACTTTTTATGACACTAATAAATATTTTCATTGCGAATATAATGCTCCCTTATTGAATCCACACTTTTCAATGACCGAAAATGGCAGTTACATGAATAGCCAGGTATTTTTCACTCCGCGGAGGAACAGTATCGTTGACATTCGATCAGTGAGGGAAATAGAGTTGTCGTATCGATCTTCTCAAGGATAGAAAGAAGAATGAAAGGCCGCCATCTCCTAGCTGTACCCATAAAACGTTCGCTGCTGCTCATACTAGTGGAATATAGTTTTCCATCTGTTTTCAGCGGCCTCCGCCCATTTTAGCGTTGCACGTAAAGCAAATGGTACAAATATAACTCGGAGAATATTTTTGAACCGGCAGTACTGTTTTCTCACTAATTTATGTAGCGTAAATAGGACAATGGTGTTGTTTATGTGTTTTACATTAGCAGTTCTGTGTATAAGGATAGCAAGATAAGGAATCCCAATGCAATATTTTTTGTACTTCGTATGGCACTACTGTGTACTGCTATAATAAAAGCAAACGCGTGAAAAGTAGGTGACTGCAATTGTTTCAAGAATATTATTAGCCCTATTTTCAAGTCAAAAACTGTTTGTACTAATCGATATATTAAATAGAACTGTGGTTATATTTAATCTTCCGGTTAGTAGAATTCGATAAGTAGACAGCTACTAACCTACAAATGAGGGTTTATAATACCTTTAAATTGTAATCACTTGATTTTTATGTGTCTACTTTTATCAAAAGTAGGAAGAATTTGTAAAATAAAGTTTGCTATATCCTCATTAAATTACAATATTTTATGTTATTCCATATATCGTTTCAGTTCTTGCTAAATTCCCTCAAAGTTTTTTTAAACAAATTTAAGCCTGTCTTTTCCATCAATAAATTGTACCTTTTGGGCAAATTAATTAGTATTTAATATTAATTCTTTTCCGTAGAGTTAAATAGCACCTTCATTTTATGGTCATTTAACTACAGGTATTCTAATTTATTAAACATTTCTTGATTGTTACAATTTGAAATAAATATTTTGCTTCATTATGATAGTAGATTTTTATGTAAAATATGGAAATTACAACGGCATTTGTACATTGCAATACAATATTGAATGAATTGATAAGTGAAACATTGTATGAACTAAAATAACACCGATGCAACCCTGCACAGCTTCTATTTTACTCAATTTTCTATTAGCTGCTCTAAGAAATTCGTCTATAAGGTGTTTAAAATTCAGGAATCAGTAGGCAATCTAACGCATAACGTATAATATAGGGCTGTAAAAATATTTCGCAGGTTTTTTATTGCTACTTTTTCTAATTTAAATACACTTTTAAAAATTGTACTATTTGTTAGTAAAACAAAATTTAAACCTCCACAGTAAATGTGCATAGTAATAGAAAAATATTGCCACATATTTCTTTGTTCATAATAAGCAAGGCCCATTTTGTGTCTCAACTTTAATTCTGTTAAATATTTTTCTCCACAATGTATCAAAATGATAAATGTTAATTATAAAAAAATACATTTACTAAACTTTCCGGCAAATTAGGTCTAAATGATAAATGGAACCGAACCGCTTAATAAATGTAATATAAAATATAAAAAATGCTGAATTTAATATTTAGAGTTAATGACACAATCAAAGTAAACAAATGGTTACTGCTTTTTTTATTACTAATGATCTTTTGTATATAGTAATTACAATTTTATGTGTCCCAAGCAATAGAAAATAGTAGAAGTACAGCCGAGAGCATATTTTTTTTATTTTTTGAAAAATTCAACTATTATTATGGTCCACTAAACATATTTCATACCTCTGTATTAGACTTGGTCATATATACACAATACTTGAACTTTAGACATAAATTCCTAATATTTTCCATTTATATGATACAATCATTTTGTAAGTTACAAAATATTTTTAAAATATTCGTCCACAATGGATATTTCTATATAAATATTGCGTGACAGATCTTGAATTCCATCTTTATTTTTTAAACGTTCTATTGTATCTCTTTGTACTCCCCTCTGGAATCCCACTGTCAACATTCTTCTTCCAAAATATATTCTTCTGTCTATATTTCTTTTTCGTCCAATACGTCTTTGTCTATATACACTTTTCCTTTCAATTCTTTAAAACATATACACGTTTCTATTCACATTCTATATACCTAGATTCGATCTCATACTTTATTCTTTGAAGACAGAACACTTTTAACTGAAATATATACACACATTATTTATTGTTATGATTATATATTTCACATTGTAATATTGTTGCCTAATTTGTTTAAATAATTTTAATCTTTTATGATATGACTCAGAAGTTCAATATCGTTAAATTATATGGAATAATAAATTGGATAACTGTAACATTCAGATTTATTAATTATTAGCAAGTAACCTTCATAAAGAATAATGATCATAAAGTTAATTTTTAAAAAATCATTAGAATAATTCTGTGAATCCGCTTTGGGAACAATATCCAGATGTAGGGATTAATTCGTACACTGAATTCACAAAATTTAATGCAGATTTATTAACTATTAGTGACCTTCGTAAAGAATAATGATCTTGAAGTTAATGTTTAAAAAAATCATTAGAATAATTGTGTGAATCTGCTTTTGAAACAATATCCAAATATAGAGAATAATTCGATATTTCACTGAATTCACAAAATCAATATCTACAGATTTGATATACTTTCAAGTATATAATAGGAACTATTGATAAAAATTAGAATCAAAACATGAAGTTTGATATTAAATTTTATGAATGGATTAGAATTCAAACTAATTAATAAACGGATAAGTATGTTTCAATAGGGTGCGTCTGTCTGTCTATCCATCCCACTTCTCGGAAAATTTAGCGACCGTGGCGGATTTTTAGTGTGTCGCCAAAGTGATGAAAACACCGCTAAAAAAACGAACATGACTTCGATTGATAAAATTAAAAATCCAAATATAGATAGGTAGAATTTTAATTTTATATTTCATGAATTGATTGGAATTCAAACTAATTAATAAAAGTGTGTCATATTAAATATGTTTCAATAGGGTCTGTCTGCCTGTCCCACTTAGCGGCAAATATGGCAACTTTTTCAAATGTCGCCACATTCAAGACAATATAGCGCAATTTTTGAAAATGTCCCCAAATTTATGAAAATGTCCCCAACTGTGGAAAATGACACTAATTGAGGAACATGACACCAAATTGATAAAATTTAGAATCAAACTGTAAATAAGATTTGAATTTTAAATTTTATGAATGGATTGAAATTCGAACTAATTAATAAATGGATGGTGTATTAAGTATGTTTCAATTCAGTCTATATATATATATATTTTTCTGTCTCTTCATTTGTCCCACTTGGCAACAAATTTGGCGACAAACTTGATGACCTTGAAAACTTAAGCTGTATAGGGCTGTAAAAATATTTGATTTTTAATGCTACTTTTTCTAATTTATATACTCTTTTAAAAATTACAGCCAAATTGACGAAAATGTCGTCAAATTTATGAAAGCTGCGCTAAATTAACGAAAATGATGTCGAATTGATAGAGTTTAAAATCAAAACATAAAAAAATAGGATTTCGGTTTAACATTTTATCAACGGATTGAAATTCAAACTAATGCATACACTAATGATATATTAACTATGTCTATATGTCTGTCCCACTTCGCGGCAAATTTGGCAACCTTGGCCAATTTTGAAAAATGTCACAAAATTAACAAACCAACGCTAAATCGACAAAAATGTTGATAAATTGTCAAAAATCCAATAAATCAGAAATATTTACACTATTAAATAAATTGAACATATTTGATAATTCTTGTCGCTTTGGGGAAATTATTAATTTAATATTCTTTACTCGAAATGCAGCTAGTTTCTCTGTTCGTGGAACAGTGGCGTTTACTTGGGGTGTCTAAGGGTTACAAATTAATTGAGATTTGTTGAAAAATGGTATAGTATATATGTTTTTATAGGATCTGTCCATTCCACATTTATATGGACATTGTATAAATGTACTTTCTGTACTTCCCATGAGCAGACGCCAGTAGGTAGTTGATCGAAGGATTCAAACTTTTCCACACTTTCTTCATTGGTCAAGTGATTATAACATAATTCCTGCAGAACGCCTTATCATGTCCTCATGACCGTCCTTTCCCCTCAACCTATAGCTCACGTTCCTCATACGTAAACCAGCAACAACTTCGTTTGGTAATCAAAAACTCTGTTTGGTAATCAACAACTCATTGGAAGGAGGTAATACGACAGCAAACACTCACAAGGCAGTTTTAAATGCCTCGAGATGGAAACTTTTTAGCTCAACGCTAAGATGCTGGCTTACCACCCTTTAGCCCCGGTAGCAAACTTTGGCATTGCCAAATTGGCGATTTTACGTTCCCTCTGCGAGTTTAATGAGATTCATAAGAAAATAACCATATGTTTTACGATAAGTTTATTTCACAGCATATCTGTACTAGGCAAACACCTTGCTAAAAAACTGAGTTTTTGAGGTATCGCAAAAGATAGCTATGTACACATTTAAATGTTTTCATATTTTTCATTCAATAGGAAATAATGATTGCAGGGAATTTAACTAAAGTTATATTTGTTCTCAAAATAAACTTTCACAATTTACCAATAAAACTAACATACACACATAGCGTTAAAATATGAAAAGCGTCAGAATTTGGCATTCCTTAAATTCTTTTTTAATTCTTTATTGGGAATTACATTAACTCTACAACTGTCATCTATTTTGCAAAGTTCTTCTTTCGCAGTCCCTTGCAGACATGAAAATATTCCATTTTTAATAAATGAATTTCCTGTTTCTACAAGCGTCGGTTTTGCTTCTGGTGCCTGATTTCATGCAAAACGCCAGAACTTCCCCCTCTCCCACCCAGCGACGGTACTTATTTTAAAATTTTGTCACCGATGTAAGTACTTTATTTTCACGCTCATTCCTGGCATCGATATGCAAAAGTGCGAATACAAAATAACTTGTCACTCTCTTGCTACCAAAATGTTCCTCTAAAAAACAGCAACAAAAATATCTTTTTCTTAGTCCATATTCATGAAGGACTGCGCCAGAATTTGTCTGCAGCTGCAGTTCTTAAGAACATATTTACGCCGAATCCGGAAAAATCCAATCCCAGAAAGACACGATGTGCTAATGTGAATACAAGAAAGTGGGGATTTTTCTTTTTTCATTTGGGGGCGTTTCCGTTCCAAAAAGGGGGCGGTTCGACAACTAAATAGAACGTGTTGCGGACCTAACCTTCGATTTTTCTCCTCTCCTCTAGCGGAGAGAAAAAATATTCTCTTCCTCCTCAATATTTTCTGTACTCAGAACGGGACTCACATTGTAATGGATTGCGACAACTTGGGAAATCCAAAGATGAGTATTTGATTTGGCGGGTTTATCCGATGTTTGGCGATACTGCCAAACATGAGCATTGACAGAGAGATTCTTAATATAATAAAATCTACTACAATTTTTGACTCATAACTGATTGTTTAAAGTAAGACAAGTCCTTAAATTTTGTTTACAGGTTGAAATGCCAGGTGTATTCGACCCTGTTTATAACTAAATTGGAAAAAGGCATTTTATTAAACAACGAAGCAATTACATTTTATTTCATTACAAAAGCACTATTTCTTTTTTTTTCAGAGTATAATTACGCATTTAACTAAATTTTTCAGCAGTCCTCACGATGTAAAATACTGGTGTGCTCATACTTAACAATAATGCAGCCTGCAGTCATAAACACTACTCATGGTTCAACTCCCTGTATAACTTCTATATCCCCTATAGTCTTTTTTCAGCAGTCCTCACGATGTAAAATACTAGTGTGCTCATACTTAACAATAATGCAGCATGCAGTCATAAACACTACTCACGCTTCAACTGCCTGTATAACTTCTATATCCCCTATAGCTCTTATACAGCCCCTATGGCTCCTACAGCCCCCTATAGCTTGATATAGGCGGCATTATCTGGTTATAAAGCTCAAACCACCAACCATCGAGTCAATGCCTCGATAGCCCTATTACTTGGGTCACAATAGCATTCTCTAAAGAAGAGATGACTTTAAGAGGTGTTACTTGTAGTGATAAGAGGTGTTTATTGTGTTACTTGTGGTTCTACTGGCAGGGCATACAGACGATGACTGGTTGAATTAAATATTTTGAATGACATATGATTTGTTTTTAAATGACACTTGGTATTTCTTGTTTCTGTATTAGTATATATGTAACTGATTAAAAAAAATTCGTCGTCATATAACAGCTGCATATATACAACTAAGCCTTTAAAAGGGGCAAATTATTATTATTATTAGATTTTAGCTTTAAAATTTATTCATTTTAAATGCTTATTTTAAGTTGTTTCATAAAACTGTCCAAACAGAATACACACAACTTTATTTTGAAACGAATTCATTTCGAATACGCATCTAGTTTCCCAATTGGATTTCCTCCCAATCAGTAGAAACATCTCTAATTAAGAGTAACAGCAGTCAAGTCTGTGTTTCACCAATACGTTGTCACACATTATATAACATCTCAATGGGTGAGTCATAAATATACATGTCTTGACAACTATTGGCACAAATAATTTAACAAGGATTCGAAGGCTCTCTATGATTGGTCTCACATTGCAGATGGATATTATTATGAAACAATTTTCGAATTTATTTAACCAATAAAAACTTCTGTTTCTCTTTGTTGCATCATGTGCATGGCGACAATCCCTGTTGATGTCCATTAATCAGCAATAAAATTTAGTTCTTCAGATCCATTTAGTTTGTCATGATTATCCAGTTGTTTTTTTTAAACCGATAAAGAGCAAATTTGAGTTTTTCAAAGTCATTTATGTCGGTCATGATTAGTAAGTTTGTTTCCTTTAAAGTATAACAAAAATCGTTTCTTTAGAGTAGCATTCAAAATCTTCATGATTAACTATTCCTTTCCATGTATACATAGTATAATGTAAAAGGAAAGTATTGAGACGGGGGTTAAAAATTCGAATTACAGTTATCAACGGAAGACCACGCTTTAAGCATCTCTAAACTCGAATCAAACGTTTTTGAAGTGATATCTCTCTCTCTCTCTGTGTGTGTCTGTAAGACTGTGGGCGATATCTCACGAACGAGTGGAGCATTTCGAACATAATTTGGTATGGTTATTACAATCTGTAAATACTGTAATCTGTGAACACTGCTCATTTTAAACGCAATAGATCGTTTAGAAGACAAATTAATTTTGGAATGAATTTTGAAAAGAAATCATGAAATGCATTCAATAGTGTTAAATAAAGAATTATTTTATACGTACTTTTATTCTAAAACGAATAACATAAACTTTAAAACGCTAGTTTAAACCGTTCTCGAGATATTGCACATTTTTTAAATAAATGTATCTAGAAAGTATCATCAAATATGTAACACTCGGCGAAAAATGTGGCGACATCGCCGACTAATTTGGCGAAATATCACAAACTTAATGACTTTTTAATATAGAGCCAAATTGACGAAAATGTCGGCAAATTGACAAAAATGAGATTTAAGTAACCAAAATGACTCCAAATTGATAATATTATAATTAACATATTTTAATAAAGTATATTACTTATATGTTAGCAATTTTTGATGTTATAGCAGATGCTTAGAAGATGCCAGTTAAACAATAGCAAAATTTAGTTTAATTGTCTTTTATTCTGTTATAATTAGCCAGTTGTTCCCTTTACTTAATAACGAATGTCAGCTCTTCAAAACCGTATTTCGGACTTTCATAATTAGTGAATTTTGTTTGAAATAACTAATAACAAAGTTGTGTTCTGAAGTCTCACTCAGGTTACTTTATGATTAAGTTTCGTTCCATTAACAACTAGCAATAGACCTTCAAAGCCATTAAAGTTGGTCATGAGCAGTTTGGTTTCCATTAGTTAGTATCAAAGTTTAGTTCTTCAGACTCATTCAGTTCTGTAAAGATAATTTACATCATAAAACGTTTCGTTGAGATTTCTTTACTGGAAAAAAAAGCTTAGTTGCTTTTGTTAGGAAAATACAAAGCTGAAACCTCTCTTGACAAGATGTTTCCTAAAGTAAGTCGCAAATACATATATTCTACCTATAAGGAACATTCATCGACTTATAAAGCTCACTTGCAGTCGACTTACTGTTGGTCATTGGATGTTTCGATTCATTTGAATCAGGAGCCTATTCCAAGCTAGTTTTGTCGTTCGTAGTTCTGGCATTGAACAATAGAGACTGCTCTTATAACGGCTCGACAAACTCTGCTCAAAACATAATATCGTTTGTAGCCCTAGAAGGATGAAATACACAGTAAATGCACATTAAACATCGCTGTAAAAACTACCCAATTTCATTACAAAGTGTATGAGAACTCCGCAATTGATGGGACCTCCAATATGGCTGCTGTCGGTATCCATTCTCATTCGTCTCCCCTAGCAATAAGTACTTCACGCCCACCCCATAGAATAAGGACAGGGCATCTCCCTGTATTCCATCCACATAGTTGTAGCCCCGCTATAGGAGCGTCCTCTATCGTTCGATGCAGAACTGCAAATTACAAACATATAATAAAAGCCCAGGTTTACATTATAGCTATACCGCACAAATTAGTTCTCATATGCATAAAAAATAATAAAGAAAAACATCAGAGAGTCAAACTAGTTTCTATTTCGATTTGAGAGCTCAAAATACAGACGATAAAATGTTTTTGCTAAATTATTTATTTAATAAAAAAACATTCTGCTTCCTATAGAAGTGCTAGATATCTTTATCTTGTGAAACAGCTGGGTGCAATTTTTTTACTGTGCACTTTCATGCTAAAGCCATCAAGCAACGATGTAAAAATAAGCCACAGAGACATTTCCTCTAAGTATTATATAATTACTTAATACAAACCACTTTATCTAAGCTAATGCAATTACTCACTTCAAATCCCATTTCTTTTTTGATCTGCAAAAAAAAAAAAAAAAACCTCTGCTGGAAGTATCAGAAGGACAACCAACTTCTATCAAATCCAATCTCTGTGTAACGCCAATATGTCGTCACATGCTATGTGACATCTCGGGGAGTGAGTCATAAATATGAATGTGGTGCCTCTCTGTCCTGGCGACTTTTGGCACAAATCATGTGATAGGGATCCCTTGTCTCAGTTTCTCCCCATGAATTTATTCGCGCCACAGATGAATATTATAATAGTGAAAAATTTCAGGATTTGTGTGGATTTTTCTTACGGACCTATATGTATTCCAATATATTGAGAATGAGATGGTTTGGAGAATATAAACTCAGGCGATTTTTATCTGTCTGTATTTGAGTCCCGCCATTTGACTTATTACTTTCCCTGCAATACATGGTAATGTATAGGGAAAGTATTGGAATCGTGTCGAAAATCGTAACTCAAATTTTCGACGGACGTTTAACACGTTTTGACACCTCTAGAATACGAGAAACACCATTTTTAGCTTGACGCTGTGTGTCTGTCTGTGCAATGAAACTCTAACTGAGAAACTAATTGACCGAATTTCATAAAATTTTATGGGTAAGCCACCCACTTGTAGGTGACCCTGGTGCTTATTAGATTTTAGTACGGTTTGGTATGAAAGAAGCTGTTTTTTTTTTGCCCCGCAAAAATCGATGTATCCAATCTAGCTAAAAATCTAATTGACCAAATTTCATAAAATCTGGTAGATAAATCAAGAACATTACTTTGACAAGAACAGAATGTGTCACTGACAGTCCCTGATGATAATATTTTATGACAGGTATTTATTGTCTTTCATATAAGCTTTTAGTACGCTCCCTATGTCAGATTACTGCTAATTAAAAAAAATTCTAAAATTTTGAAATTGACCCCTTTTTTGCCTATCTACTTTTGTTGCTGAGATCTTATTTTAACTTTTTAAATTCTCCGCTAGAGCTGTTGCAATCACTTTTATTGGATCGGGCATTGCCACTTTAACAGAAAATCTAATGTGGGCAGCACATGACTTTCCTTATATAATGCAATAAATTTACTCCTTTTACAGTCACAAGATAATGTATAAGATCCACGGTGCTTTGTTTTTAACTTCGAATTGTACATTTGACGATTTTCCAGATGACAACATGTAAAACTATTTCAAAGTACCCAATTAACTTATATTTCGCGCAGCTCTAAACAAACAATTATCAATATTGATAGCAACCTCAATAAGCAATATAGCATATATTAAAATATTTTAATAATTCATTCATCAATTCGGCGCCAGTTTCATTAACTTACAGTTATTTTTGCAATTTTGACGATATTTTGGTCAATCTGGGTCAAAATATTGCCAAGTTGGCTATACTTCGCAAGATTCTTCGCCAAGTTCGCCAAATGCATTACCGAGTGTTACAGACAAACGGAAAGAAGAGCATTTCTTACATACTAGAAGGTATGCCCGTCAAATGGACAAAAACCAGAACTTGCGAAACATTACTTCCCATTTGGCGTCTCTTTTATCAATTTGGCGACATTTTGTAACTTTGACAACTTTTAAAATGTCCCCAAGTTTACGACGTCTCACTAAACGTCTTGCCAAGCATTATGGACAGATGGACGAAGAAATGGGTTATTTTTATAGTCTATTCTTATGTTCTTTTCAAGATATTGAACTTTCGTCAATTAGTCGTCATTCATTGATTTAGCATCAGTTTCATCAATTTGGCGAATTTGTATCAAAATTAAGTGACATTTTCGTCAATTTGGCAACATCTAAAACGTCACCAAATTGGAGATTTTCCGACAAATTCGTCACCAAAATTTTACCAGATGTTACGGATGGAAAAATAGGTTATTCTTATGCTAGATTCTAATCTTATTTCCAAGATAGTGAATTTTAGTCAATTAGTCCTCATTTTCATTGATTTAGCGTCATTTTTATCAATTTGGCAAAATTTTCGTTAATTTGATAATATTTAAAAAAGCCGCCAAGTTGGCGAAATTTTGTCAAATTTGTCGCCAAAATTTCGCCAAGCGTTATGGACGGACAAATAAGTTATTCTTATATCAGATAAATGACTATTGGCGTCCAAATACAAAAATATTACTCAAAGTATCTTCTCTCATGAATGGAACAAGCTAGATGAACCAGAATGATGTCATCGAATTTATCGCATAATATTACATATGAAAAATAAATATATTTCACAACCGTTAATATTTTTATTTTTATGTGATTTTTTTTTTCAATGTACAATATCTCGAGAACGGTTCAAGATAGCATTCTAAAGTTTATATCAATCGTTTTCTAATGAAAAATTACATAAGAAATGACTATTTGCTTCACTTTATTAAAGGTTTTTAATTTTTGATTATTGTTTCAAAATTTCACTCAAAAATTTAGGGGATTCTGAACATTCGATTGCATTTAAAAACAATGGGCTTCCAGTATTCACGGATTGTAATTTTTGTACCAAATTCTGTTCGAATCGCCCCATTCGTTCATGAGATATCGTCTCCACAGACTCACTGACTCACACACACATACACACACATACACACGCGCACGCACACACACAGACATTATCTCAAAAACGTTTAATTCGTGTTCAGGGATGTTTGAAACGTACTTTCCCGTCGAAAACTCGATTTCGAATTTTCAACCCCGTCACAATACTTTCCTTATACATTATAATGCAATAAGGAAAGTAATAAACCTAACATGTACACTCATGGATATGATACATAGTAACGACAACTTCGCCACTTTAATAATAAAGAATAATAATTTGGGTCTAATTACACTGCATAATTTCGCGTTGTCGTTTATACAAATGTTTTTTACTTATTGTATATTCATCTTTATCTCTTTATTTCTTTTACATCTACCTTCTTATGGAGAGTGATTTATATTTTCACAATCACAAATTGAATGTATCGAAAATGCCATCCATCTCTCTTGAAGACAGAGTATGGCCATCTGGGACAAACACCCATTGGATTCACGATTTCCTTCAGTTTATGTCACGTGACGTTCGGTTAGAGTGGGTTATAAATATGAATGGAGTGTCCCGATGTCCCGCAGAATGAGAAAACAAATCATCTGTCCCGATTCTTCCTCCCTCCACGTATTTATTTCTACCACGGGTGAATATTGTAATCTCAAAAATATTTCAGGCATTTCCATAGAAATGCGCGTTTGATAACCGATTGATCGAAGGAGCGTCCTGCATGTGTTGTGGCACATATGAATGTATCAAAAATATGGTGGGAGTGGAAGGATTGCTACATAGCGCGGCTGCTGAATCATTTTTCGATTTTTATAGAATAGTGTAACCCTATTCTAATATAAATCGTATTTTCTGAACAATAGTCATGGTGTATCCATTTGATATCCTCTATCAATAACTACAATAGCGTATATAACTGCATGTATGTAATAGAAATTTTTTATTCCAATGTGCTTTTGGACAGACTTTGACGGATTTGGGACACATTTGGGCGGATTTGGGACAGACTTTTAGACGGATTGGCCATTTTGGGCGCTTTGGGAATCAAAGGGTTAATGCGAAGGAATGACTTTTAGACAGTTGTTCGTCTGTGCGGATGTATGTGTATGCATATGTGTTCATGTCTGTGAAGTAAGGGCATGTGACACCTCATAAACGAATGCACTGCTATAAAATCTTATATGCAAAACTAGTAAAATATTTTTAACCCTGTACAACGTAGTTGAAAAGTATTTAGGATTTTGTTCATTCTGTCTGTCTGTATGTCTGTCCGTTAGCACGATAACTACCGTAAAAATGACTTTATCAAAATGTAATTTTAGTTTATTTTTCAGACGGTCTGTGGGACCTATGGGAATATAAATGAATAATATCACCCAATTAGTTTTGAATTGAACCCGGGTTGAAAAAATGAAATACATTGAACCCTATGGGACCCAATTTTTAAAACATTTATTAAGTGAATTTAAAATTCACAATTTGCTTCGAAAATTTTAGGAAATATTCAAAATATCCCATAAAATATATAAAAAAAAATTTAGTAAAATATGCTAAATTCCCTATATTAAGTAGTTTTTTAAAAAATTATTTAATATAGGGAGAAAAACAAATTCAATTAAATTCTGACTTTTACTATATTCTGCAGAAAAAAAAAGAGATATATTATATAATAAATATCTTTCCAAGAGTTAAATTATTTATATGTAAGAGAGGTTTCACATTTTAAAGTAAATATGGTAGATAACAAATTTTCAAATTTTTAAATAAAATAAATTATTATAGTATTATGATGAATGAAACGATTAGAAAAATGTTTATGAATGAAATGCTGCTTTTATAGAGAGGCGATTTATATTTCGATGACGTCATTTGAATAAAGTTCATTTGTTTTCGATGAAGTTTTCAAATATAATAAATTATTGTAGTATTATGATCATTTTAAAAATATTACCGAGGAATGTATCGCATTTTAGAGACGTTTAAACCAGGCAATTTATATTTCAACGCCGTCATTTGCATGAAGTTCATTTTCTTTGATGAAGTTTTGAAATATAATAAATTAATGTAGTATTGTGATAATTTTAAAAATATTACCGAGGAATATATCGCATTTCAGAGATGTTTATATAAAATTGCATTGAAGTTGGAAAGTGTTTCATAATCAATGCTTTATGCATGATTGATATTTCTTGTTTAATAATTACCATGGTTATTTGAATTTCAAAATTTCCATGGCAATATTCATCGAAAAATAATGGCAATTCCATTGGAGTTATGAAAATGGAACTATCCAATTGCGAAATAATTATAACCAGTGATGCTAGTATATAGTATAGAGGTGAAACTATAATTTAAATTATGCTATGGTATGGTATTAATGGTATTAAGATAGTTTACATTCTTTCCCGGTCAAAGGTACTTAAGGTGCTATCTATTACATACAGGTACTAAATACCGGATATATAATAAAAATAATTTAAAAATCCAGTGATAGAATAGAGAGAAGTTGTAACTCAAAAACCCTAACTTTAAAATATGCCTACATAATAAAAAGAATATTACATAGAGAATCATCAATCATGTGGAAAATAAAATGCATATTTCTAGTCATCAAGCTGAAGATAATCAACAAATATCAATGGAGTGGATTCTATAATAGAAAATCAAATGAAACCCAAGCATTAAAGCTATACACGTGGATAAGCACTAGACCTAAATAAATTGTTCACTTCGAAATAATTCTTTGTCAAGTCCAAGTATATAATCAAAATGAACACAAGATATGCATGTTTCTGAAGAAAGAGATAGATATTATCTATAAACTCTTTCTACTTGGACTACATGCATAAAGATTGAAAAATTATATAAGGAACAAGAGTACCTGAAAAAAAAACCTCTGCATATGTCCTATTATTGGATTTTGAATGAAGAGTCCAATATTACCAATCGCAAAAGATAAAAGTAGAGAACTACTGTTGCAAATCGTGAGAAATAAATAACAGTAATGAGAAAAGGCAATAAAAGGTGATATTCTACAGTAAGAGCTACAAAATAATGGGGCGTATAATATAATAGAAAACATAGAGGCTAAATTATAAGGGGATATAAACACATTGTAATGTTAATTCAAGAGATGATGTCTGGCTAATATAAGATACTAAGGAGAGATTTTAAGAGTATTCAGCTGATCCAAACTTTTAAACTATACCATTAACTAAATATACTAGATATTTATATAATTTCCTGGTAATTTTTAGATTATTAATATATATAGCATGAAATGTTTAATCTGACGATATATAAATTCTGAAAAGTTGATTAAGTATAATATTTCTAAACAATTGAATCGAGTTGCAGGAATTAAATGGTAATATTTCATTAATATTAAAATTAAAATAGTCTTTTTTATCATATAAATTAGTAACTATTCCATTACTATGTTCAATAATTAGATTTAAATCCAAAAAATTAATATTATTACTAATAGTGGCTTCAATAGGAATTAATTCCAAATTATATATATATATATATATATATATATATATATTTATATATATATATATATATATATATATATATATATATATATATATATATATACATATATATATATATATAGTCAAGTTATAAGTGTTTATAGATATAATCTATCACTGATATCAGAAACATGCATTTTGTGTTCATTTTGATAAAATACTTGGACTTGACGAAGAGTTTTATCTAAATGAACAATTCATTTGTTTAGGCCTAGGGCTTGTCCACGTGTAAAGCTTTAATGCTTGATTTTTATTTGATTTTCTATTATCGATTCCTTTCCATTGATGTTTGTTGTTTGTCTTCAGCTTGCGACTTATATTTTATTTTCCACTTGATTGATGATTCTCTGTTTGATACTTTTTAATTTGTTAGGCATTTTTTAATGTTGGGGTTTTTTGAGTTGCAACTTCTCTCTATTCTATCATTGGATTTTCAAACTATTATTATTATATATATATATATATATATATATATATATATATATATATATATATATATATATATATATATATATATATATATATATATATACATATATATATATATATATATATATATACAGAAATTTTAAAAATATGACCTTTTAATTTTAAATAACTAATTTAATCTTTTGAATATTTAATTATAGTCATTTATACTAATCGTTTATACCTTTTTTAAATTATTTATTCTTTTATTGAATCGTTTATACTTTTGTGTTCGTCATTTATACGTTTTAAACATTGAGCCATTTATATATAACTTATAACAACTACACATAAATGACCCAAATTAAAATAATTAATTTTCAATTGAGTCAATTTCATTGATTCAGCAATCCATGCATTCAATCAAAATCGGCTCAAGCATTACACCAAGTTCTTTTAAGTTACTCTTACAAATTGTTTGAACTTTGAAAGTTCCTCATTTGCTACTTTCATGAGTTCCTACGGGGGGTGTACATCAGTAATAGCCGAGGAACGGAAGATCGGGAAGTGCATGCGAAAAAATAAAATAACTAAGTACCCGACTTCTCGATAATAAAGCCACACAAATTGCTTGGACAAGTTTCTGGGGCCCCCATCAAAGCATGGCCTATGCTTTATTTCATCAAGGAACAGCCTCACGTATACCTTCTCCGGAAATCCCGCCATATTGTGAAATCGGCCCTTTATTTCTTCTACGCCGATGACTGCAAATAGTATGAACTAAAAATCATCTTTCCGCTTTTAGAGTTTTAATTGCAATGTCCTCCTCCTCGTCTCTGAAACTTTTAAAATTGCCCTCCGCTAATTCTGTTTTCTTTTGATGCCGTGCGGCAACTTTTCCACTTTTCCGGTTCGAACAAAGAGTGCAGGGGGAAAAAAAAAAGAACTCTTTCACAGGGGTTCGTATATTTATCTGGCTATTCATTAGCTTAACTTAATATGTGAATGAAAAATTGGTTCAAAGTATTGAATTAATGAGGCAGAAGGGGTTCGTTTTAAACGGCGCGCGTTTCATGTCGGGTGTAAAAGAGAATGAACTTAAAAATAGCGCGATAGATATCAAAAGCACTGCCATTAAAGCAGTCGATTTGGAAATTTTATTGATGCATGATTTTGGATTAAAAATGCATCATGAAAGCATCTGTCGGTAAATTTTATTGACTTAATTCAGATACAGTTTTATTTTGCCGGACTTAATCAAGAAACTCTTAACATTTTATTGCATGTTATAAATATACTAGTATTTAGACAGAAAACTAACGCTTAAAAATTTAGTTGCAATTATTTTGTTGTTTTTGTTTAACAATGTTGTATTGTTGAAAATGCTCGTTATATTCGAAAAAGTTGCGTAGTTAGATTGTGTCGGTACTGTACGTGGGCAGTTTCAACCTTCTAGGCCACTGTGAAACTTCTATAGGATCTCAGAAAAACTTCTTGACCCTATCTTCCATTCTGTTTGAATTCGGAGGAGATATAATAAATATTTCTCTGTTAAGGGGGTATGGTATCCAAAAAATCCCGAAAAATCTCAATTTTTTTATTATTTAAAACAAAATTCATAATTTTCTGATTGAAATGACACCAAATTCATCTTGCTACGTAAAATAGAACCGATTGCATTGCAATGTTAAAAATTGAACTACTGAAGTTGTCACCAGTAACTTTTAAACTTTAATGCCTTTATTCTCAAAGACGTGATTTTTGATATTTTTATAAATTTAAATTGATATAAGTCAAATTCTACTAATAAAATTTGGAACAATTGTTATATATATATACTTTTTTTTAATTTGTCTTCAGCAATTGCTGAAATATGTTTTTGTTTTTCTATTATGATTCTTAAAAAGAATATTTGTGGTGTAAAATCACGTTTTTTTTGCATTATTTTTTATTAAATTTTTTTCTGATTCATATTTACAAAAACTATGAAGACAATTTTTTTTCTTACATATTTTTATGTTTAAAAATGTTCAAATTAAAATTTTAGAAAAATTATTTTTCTACTTATATCAAAAAGAAAACTTGTCAAATTTTTGAAATTTTAATTTAAAAAAAAATATTTTTTTTAATTTTTAAAATTTTGAATATCATATTTTGCTTACTATTCTTAAAATCTACCAGAATACAAAAAAACTACAACTATAACTTCAAAATTGCAAATTTCAGCAATTTGGGTACCATACCCCCTTAAATTCTGCCCCGTCTACAGTGTTATATGTGTGCAGAATTTTTCAAACTTATAACACACCGGGAGGCTTCTGGAAGGTCTGGAAAAACTTAGAACTTTTCTACGCCCCTGTAAGGCATCAAAAATCCAACTCCGTTAGTTTCTATGTCATGACTGATTCCACGTGTATGCAAAGACTTAACCATTTAGGTCACCAAGGGGTGGTGGGTGCTTCTGGAAAATCTAGACTTTTAAAAGAAACCCAATTTTCTCTATCCCCAAAGAGTATCAAAATTGTGTATCCTCTAGGTTTTGTCTCAGTATCTATAATATAAGTGCATAAAATTTCATCCTTCTATGTCATCGGTAGGTTTTTGGAGGATCTAGAAAGGCAAAAACGAATTAGACAATTATTGTGTAGATAATATAAATTTCTAACGCAAATTGTTCTCTCAATTCTGTTATAATGAAGATAATTTACTAAATGTTATCTATGATTCAAGAACACTATAAAAACTCCGTCGGTATTGCATTGCTATAAAAAAAATGCTAAAAAAAGGCAATAGTGTACTTTTAGGGAAAAAAAGCTTTAAGAGACAAAAACCTCAAGAGATTTTCTAGTTTCGAAAACACAGCCATTCAACCTATTGCAGACTTTCTGCAAGCTGCAAGGCATACACCTGTGGCTGCAAAACTCACTCTTTGGGCTTAAGATCAAACTAGGTTTCAACCACGGGTACGAGTAGAAAGCCTTTTAGTTCAAAATTCCCGTTTGTAAAAGAAAAAAAAAGCAGCAGTTAATCACCAAAATAAGCAAATTCAGTCAAATTATTTTAAAGCAACAAACATTGTACGAAGAAAGTTTTCTTGTTAAGGTTAATATTTAAAAAGAAAATGTTTAACACTTTATAACATAGTTGAAAAGTGTTTATGACTTTGTTCATTCTGTCTTTCTGTATGTCCGTTTACACGACAACTGGCGTAAAAATGACTTTATCAAAATGAAAATTTAGTATGTTGTTGAGACGGTCTGTGGGACATATAGAAAAGTAAATTAATAATATCACCCATTTAGATTTGGATTGAACCCTTGTCGAGAAAAGGAAATACATTGAACCCTATGGGACCTAATTTTTCAAACATTTTTTAAGCGAATTTAAAATTCACAAATTGCTTCGAAAATTAAAAAAAAAAAAATTCAAATTATCCCTTTAAATATATAATAAGAAATTCAGCAAAATATGTTCGGTATTTTTTAAATAAAAATTTAAATAATAATTGCACCCATATTATATGAAGAGATCATGTGACCCACTTCAAAATAAAATATTGTATCCATCTTGTGTGTAAATCGTGATTTTTAAATTTCTCTTTAATTTATATTTAGTGTTGCTTCCGTTCTGAAACCGCTTTATTTTTTTTTTTTTTTGCATCTACATACTACGCCAACGCAATTACAATATTTTTTAGTTTAAATGATCATCAAATTTTGATTATTTCTACAATGAAGCCTAATTTTCAAGTATGGAGAATGTAAACACATCAAGATGTAAGATGAGTTGTATAAGAATTGCTGAATTTCCTTAAAGCAAAATTATTTAGCTCTGGAGTCTGCAATACAGCTGATATGAATGAAACACCCATTGATTTTACATGGAGAAGTAGACGATTGATTCTATTGCCGTTTTCGATGAAGATTTAAGTATGGAGTTAGAAAGTACTTTTACCTCCGTGGTTTTAAGTTTTTAAGTAAAATAATTATTGTAGTATCGTGATAATTTAAAAAATATCGCCGTTGAATGAAAAGAATGGAAAAAGTTTATGAATGAAATATTCACTGCTTTTATATAGAGAGCCAGGCGATTTATATTTCGATGACGTTATTTGAATAAAGTTCATTTGTTTTTCATAAAGTTTTCAAATATAATAAATTATTGTAGTATTGTGATAATTTTAAAAATATCACCGCTGAATGTATCGCATTTCAGAGATGTTTAAATAAAATTGCATTGCAGTTAGAAAGTGTTTCATAATCAATGCTTTATGCATGATTGATTTTTCTTGTCTTTATTGTACAAGACAAATAGATACATATTTATTTACGGTACAGGCAGCGCATATAAAACAGAAATATAAGCCTTTATATTTTTTTAAGACTTCTGTGCTTCAAATAAACTTCATTAACTGATCAGTTTTCTGCTTTAGCAAAGTATACTTTGCCAAATTTCACCAAAGCGTTCCTTAACAATAAAACAGTAACGTCCCTTGTCGATAAAAAAAATACAATAAATTTTTTTATTATATGTAAAAAAATGTATCCATCAAAATATTATTCGAAGTATTTTAGGAGTAAATGCAAAATAAACGATTTATCAAGGAGCCTCCATATTGTTGCAAAATGTGTGCACTCTCCGTTTTTGATGGAACTATCACACATTTTTATTTTCTTTTGCATACTTACTTCACATTTTTATTTTCTTTTGCATACTTACTTCACTTTTTTATTTTCTTTTGCATACTTACGTCATTACTTATTTCGTTCAAATATATGATTTTTTTTTTTAAAAAAACAGGAAGTGGCATCTCTAGAACCAGAAGGAGAAATCCTTAGTGAACACTCTATAATCTCTGGAATTCGATACTGATTCCATATTCGCCATCATCTAATCTCTATCTAGAACTCAAAAATATATGTTACGTGGAAATATTTTGAACCGAAAGTGTAAAAACCAGAAGTGGAAAACCTCCGGAATGGGATGCGAAGTTCATATCAATCAACCATTATCTATTCTCTATCCATATCAGATCCTGAGAAATAGATGATTCAAAGAAAACATTTTAGTAAAAGCAATGGTATGGTAAATTTGCCAGCAACAAATAAATCTACAAAAGAATAAATAAATAAATGTATGTGAAATCAGTTGGGTAACTAAATGATTAATATAATCAATTATTTAAACAATTAAATTATCGAATACTATTATTTTCATTTTAGAGTATAAATGAAATTTGATAAAATAAAATAAATAGAAAAATCAAATAAAGTGTAAATAAAATAAAATTTTATTGTACAACTTGTTTGATCAGAGCACGTCTGATAAGCTAATTCTCGCCCCTTTACCAATTTTTTAAATCATACTATTATGACAAGAAGATTGTCATTCAATTCGCAGCTCGAAAGCACATGCCATTTACCAACAAATCATTTCAACCTTTGTGCAATATTTTCGATAGAGATTTCAAGCTTCAGACCTTGGAAATAATCATCAAAAGATAAAGGAGACAGACACTAAGCCCACACTACCTTCTAAAATCAACTGCATGTCGACAAGTGCTATCAGGGGAAATAGCTGGGAGAGAAATTTCTCCCTTTCCCCTGTCCTTCGGCGTTTATATCCCTTTAATTTCCCTGATCCCTGGAGCCGGAAGTATAAACCCTCGAGTCTAAAAATAGGTGATTACTGATTAAGATTGTTCTGCTATTGAATAACGTCCTCTGGTAATCCTTGGAGAGTTGAATTCTTACATTATTCCATTTTGATAAATGGTTTATATCTGTGCCATAAAGCGTCGTGTCTAACTAAACCTGGACAGAGGTGCGTAGGGAAAATATTGAACAGCCATAAAATTGATTACAAATTATATCCTACACGTTACGAAAGTACTTAAAATGGCTGGCCTATACATGGCTTGACTAACGCAGGGGCAGGTGCCCCGAGCTATCGTGTCAAAGGGGCCCCAAATTAAACTATTGCAGCATCGAAAAATTAACGACTGCTTCATGAAAAAAAAAATATGCCATTGATATAGGCTTTCCCAGCGAAAAATGTATATTTGGAATATACATTTTTCGCTGTACATATATATAGGAATATATATGTACAGCGAAACATATATATTCTTCAGCTGTCTTATACATATATATAGGAATTGCCGCAATAATTTAGTTTGTTGGCGTCTTGGCTATGATGAGAAAGTTACAAATAAATTTCATTCCATTAAAGTGTGTCAAAATTTCATTTTGTATACTTATTTTATAGAATTCAATTATGTTTTATAAAAACTATATGCTTGTTCATTTCATATATGCTGAGAAGTGAAGGGGGATCCCAGGAGGAATATATGTCCCGGATCCCAGGAGGAATATTTGTCCCGGATCCCAGTTAGAGTAGGTCGGGCCCTGAGTCTATATATCTAATCGCTGGTCTGAAACTTCTTCACTTTGTGTTATTAGTAACCAGAAAATGTATCCGCTGTAGCCCAGGAGTTATGGCAGGAATGAATTGAATTTATGAACCTAAAAAAAAAATCTGATGTGGGCAACACATGACTTTATTTATATAATGTAAAGAATTTACTACTTTTGCAGTAAAAAAAATAGGTTTTTCTTATAGTAGATACTAATATTCTTTCCAAGATATTGAATTTTCGACAATTAGTGGTCATTTTTATTGATTTAGCGTCATTTTTATCCATTTGGCAAGATTTTCGTTAATTTGGCAACATTTCAAAAAGTCGCCAAGTTGGCGATATTCCGCCAATTTCGTCGCCAAAATCTCGCCAAGCGTTATGGACGAAGAAATAAGTTATTCTTACAGCAGATAAATAATTATTGACGTTCAAATACAAAAGTATTACTCAAAGTATCTTTTTTCATGAATGGAACGATCTAGATCCACGAGAATGATGTCACTCAATTTATCGCATGATATTACATATGAAAAGTGAACATGTTTCTCAATAGGATTTTTTTTTCTATTTTATATGACTTTTTGATAATTTTTTTGAAAAATGTGCAATATCTCGAGAACGGTGCTTAATATTTGTGCTTAAATACGTTGCTCGAGTTTTCCTTTTTACCATTCATAGCTAATAATCCCAATTTCTTTTCTGATCTCTGTCCAATATTTTCCTTGCAATGCTTAAAATCTAAGAAAATGTTTATCGAAAAAGGGAAAATAGAGGAATTTAAGAATTCCATTTTCCCCAAGAAGAGCGTCTAATACAGGGTGGAGTGCCACAGGAAGTCATCAATAGCAGAGCAATCTTAATCAGTAATCACCTATTTCGGGTATGGAGGGTTTATACTTCCGACTCCAGGGATCAGGAAAATCAAAGATATAAACTATGCAAGACAGGGAAAAGAGAGTAAGATTCCTCCCTGCGCTTTCTCCTGATAGCAGTTGTCGACATGCAGTTGATCCCAGAAGGCAGTCTAGGTTTAGTATCCCTTTTATCCTTTAATTGTTATTTCTGGGGTATTGAGGCAAAATCTCGACAGAAAATATCGGTTATAATGAATTGGTGGTAAATGGCGTATTTTGACACAGACACACTCACACATATTGAGTGAAGTTGAATACAGCATTTTACATAATAAAATAAATTTGTCTCTGTGCCTTTGTGTCATCTCTAGCGGGAGATCTAAACTTCCGGCAGCAACAAAATTTGGTACTAAGATACTTCAAGACCCGGGAAAATACGCCCCGGTGAAGTGTTTTAAAAATTTGAATTAATTTTACACATTAATTTTATTATTAATTCAAGTTTAGAATTATTTAATTTTTTTTATTAATTTAAGAACATCTTAACGAGCAAACCGTATTCAGCAACGAAGCTACTATGCTTTTCCAACAAGCAAGAAAACATAAAACATGTGTATGTTGAACTGTATCTGAAATAACTTAATAAATCATATCATCAATATAATGTATGATGTATTAAGTTATTTCAGATCAGTAGATGTAAATGCATGTTTAGATACGAATTAACCAATATAGTTCTACTATTGCAAGCACCTTGTGGGACACCAGAGATTTGTAAGTGTATTCATTATTAGTTTAAAAATATAATCTTACATAATAAAGGAAAATGTCTGTCTGTTTGTGTGCCTATGAGGTTTGTAACGGAAAATCTACCATCCATACGGCTATGAAATTTGGCACACAGGTACTTCAGGACCTGAGAGGGTGTATCTTGGCATTATTTAAAAAACAAATTTGAATTAGTTTTTTAGGTATTTTATGTTTTAGCACGATTTTCTCACAAATCGGTTGCTTAACCACCAAAAATATTGTTATAAAGCTTCCATTGTGATACCATCTAAAAAACCTAAAATTTATCTTTAAAATAAACTTCGGAATGCATGCAATTAATAGATGAATTTTTACAAAATATATACTTTTCGTGCTTTCAAAACCTTTCCGATTTCTAAATTGTGATATAAAAATTGACTATATAAAAATGTTTATAATTTAACCCCAACTCTTTTAAATATTACACACTGTTCCAAATAAAAAAGTTCTAAAGTTATCCATTCATTATTTATACATTTTTTACGCGAGCGAACTGTTAAATTTTTTTTCCACTGCGGTCGATTTCCATATAGGCGTTTCTACCTTCTGCAGTATTTTAAACACGACTGCATATGCGCTCAAAGCCTACACGTTTTCACCTTTCAAAAGAGAATAGTTTGCCTTTTGAATATTTTTTTCTTTCTTTCTTCTTACTATAATTATAATGTTTTTTTGTATAGTCGCACGGGATCGGATCCATAATTTGGGGATGAGGTGATGTCATTGCCTGCAATTTCCACTGCTATTACTTTCCTTATATACATAATGTATAAGGAAAGTATTGTGACGGGGTCGAAAATTCGAATTCGAGTTTTCGACGGGAGAGCACGTTTCAAGCATCCCTGATCACGAATCAAACATTTTTGAGGTGATGTCTGTGTGTGTGTGTGTGTGTGTGTGTGTCAGTGGGCCTGTGGAGACGATAACTGACAAACGAATGGACCGATTCGAACCAAATTTGGTACAAAAATCACAATCCGTAAACACTGGAAGCCTATTGTTTTTGTACGCAATCGAATGCTCAGAACCCCTCTAAATTTTCAAATGAAATTCTGAAAAAATCGTCAAAAAATCAAAACCACTAATAAAGTTACGCAAATAGACATTTCTTATGTAATTTTTCATTAGAAAACGATTGACATAAATTTTAGAACGCTATGACTTTTTTATATTTTTTTTTAAAAATGTGCAATATCCCGAGAACGGTTCATGTTAGCGTTCTAAAATTTATGTCAATCGTTTTCTAATGAAAAATTACATAAGAAATGTCTATTTACGTAACTTTAATATTGGTTTTGATATTTTGACGATTTTTTGAAAATTTCATTCGAAAATTTAGGGGGGTTCTGAGCATTCGATTGCGTACAAAAACAATAGGCTTCCAGTGTTTACAGATTGTGATTTTTGTACCAAATTTGGTTTGAATCGGTCTATTCGTTCGTCAGTTATCGTCTCCACAGACCCACTGACACACACACACACACACAGACATCACTTCAAAAATGTTTGATTCGTGATCAGGGGTGCTTGAAACGTGCTCTGCCGTCGAAAACTCGAATTCGAATTTTCGACCCCGTCACAATATTTTCCTTATACGTTATGTATATAAGGAAAGTAATAAAAAGCGATTCATATGGTGTAATATTACAGGAGATTTTCTTTTAATTAGCTGCAAACGGGGCTTTTAATTAGCCCCGTAAAATTTTACTATATGAATTGATTTTTATTTATCTTTACCGTGATTCTATTTGCAATTTTGATTCCGTTCAGACCCTTAATTATTCTTGGCGTCTCGTTCTCGACTCACTACATGTTAAACCTTTATACGATTTCCAGAATATTTAGTAGTTGCTTTATTTTGTTTTTGGCGACATTTCTATTGGTTACCATCTAATTTATGAAACTTTTTTCTTTTAATGTATTTTTGTATTTTATAGTTAAATAATATTTTAAATGCCTCTTATTTAAAAATGTAAAATGATTAATATGTAAATTTTGTCTGGTGGTTATAGCCTGCATTTAAGCACATGTTCGCCACTTATTTTCAATTTACCACTGATGAAGGGCATGGTAATGTCCGAAAACACTATGGCTGAGTAAGTTTAGTACGTCGTCAAAAGGAGATTTTAATAAAAGACATTTAATTATGGCCAATTTTTTGGTTGTCTTTATTTTTAAAGTATTGATTATTTTGACGTGTTACCATACAGTTTCGTTAAATTCAAATGACTTAATAGTGTTGTTAGCAATTAACAATGGCTTTTCATTATCCCACTAAATCATATTAAAGTGTCGGTCTCTAAGGACATGAATTCCCCATCATTTCGCATTTTGTCATTATTTTATTTACTAGCATTCGAACAATTTCAAATTATCGGAGGCAAAAAGTTTGACATTCTATAGCTTTCACTAAAAATATTTCCTTGAAATATCTATTTCTCAGAATCTGCTATAGGTAAAGCATTCAAATTCCGAAGGAGGGTTGAAAGTCTCATTAAGGATTGCCACTTCCAGTTCTGGCCACTTCCGACAAAAAAATGTGCATTTCTTAAAGGATTTAGTATTCAGGATCGATTTTAAATAGAGATTATATCACGACTGATATGGATTTAGCATCAAATTCTGGAAAGGGTTAGGTGTTCACTGAAGAGTTTCTTTGCATTTCTCTTCCGGTTCCGACTCAAATTTTTCTTAAAACATGAGTTTCTCAGGATTGGCGGTAGATAAAGCTTAGATGATGGCTAATGTGAATTTAGTATAAATTTTTTGAGACGAAAGGGGTTTACTTTTTTTTTTAATTTTCTTGAAACATCTATTTTTCAGAATTGGCTATGATAGAGTTTAGGTGCTGACTAATAGGGATTCAACACGAAGTACCTTAGAGGCTGGGGAATTCACTAAGTGTTTCACTAAGTTCTGTTCCACTTCCGGTTTTCAAACTTTTCCATGAAACAACTATTTTATTTTTCAAAATATTCTATACATAGAGCTCATGTAATGACTGTTATGAATTCAATATAAAATTCCTGGGGGCATGGATGACTAAGTATTTTCACTTCCTGTTCTAGAAATGTCACTGCCAATTAAACAATTTACAATTTCCTTGCAGCATCTACTTCTCAAGATTGGCTATTGATATATCTTAGATGATGACTGATATGGGTTCAGCATCGAATTTCAGAGGGGCTTGGGAAGTTCACTGAGAATTTATAGTTCTGGTTTTAAAGATGCCGGTTTCAGTTTTTTCGAAAATTTTTATGACAGTACGAAATAAATTCACTAAAGTGTAAGGCAATTCCTAATAGTTTCTTCGAAAATAAAGTGCACATACCACTTGCCACCATATGAAGACTCTTTCATAAATTTCTTGTTTCAATTCTTGAAAAAACATGCATCGAGTGTTGACATACATGTTCTTTAATGTAATGAAAATTAACACTAATCATAACGTTGCCCTACTTCTTGTACACTTATTGCTATTAATAATAATAGAAATTGCAATGCATACTCCTATTAGCGCAATCAGTTGGAACAAAAACACAATATTGTTACTGAAAAAACCCCTTTATCGAAGCTTTTCCAACCATTTACGTTCCATTTCAACATGGAAAAAATCTAAACCAACAGAAGAAATAAACTTCTAAAGGCAGCAGAAAGGTAAAGCTCATCTCAAGCAGCAAGATTTTCGACCGCGCTTTTTATTTGCCCCTTCCACAAGTAAGTCACGTTCCCTCTTGTTCGACTTTCTCAGAGGCCAATTCGCCACGCGGAGCAAGCTCACGACTGATGCTCTCAGCTCTAAATTCGATTCGAACCCCTATCCTCGCCCACCAACTCCTTAGCTGATCTAGTTAGGGTCCAATAAGGCAAGCCTTTGGTATGCCGCTCCTGTTTCTGCTCCTATACCCCTTCTATTACAGGTCTCGTTGATTTTCGTTGTCTCCTTGTCTTTTGATATCGAATAATTTCTTCAGGTTGAATTTTATAGGGAACCAGGGTTGTTCTGTTTTGAGAAGAAGATGATTGGTTGTTTGCGGAGTTTGTTTGGGTTTGAACAGAGTTGGTTTGTAATTCTGTATGCAAGAGGAAATGCTTGAAAATAACTGAAACAATAGAATCGTGAGGTGGCATGAATTCTAAATCGTTTTATGCTGTACCTTTGAGGACCTTTTGCTGTACCTTTCGAAAAAAGAATACAAAAGAAAAAGTAAATGATGTGAGTAAAGGGAGAAGATATTGAGTGTGTTAGTGCCAGACATGTCCATTTTTAAGCTAATACCTTTCATAAATGGCTTTATTTTAGAGATGGACAAATACCACTTTTTACTTTCCCTGCAATACATGGTAATGTATAGGGAAAGTATTGGAATCATACCGAAAATCACAACTCGAGTTTTCGACGGATCTACACGTTTCGAGACCTCTAGAATACGAAAAAACCATTTTTAGCGTGACGTCTGTGCGTGTGTCTGTCTGTCTGTCTGTGTGTCTGTCTGTCTGTCTGTCTGTGTGTCTGTCTGTCTGTCTGTCTGTGTGTCTGTCTGTCTGTGCAGATTTTGTATCCACTGTAACTAAAAAACTAATGGACCGAATTTCACAAAATTTGGTAGGTAAGTCACTTGTGGGCGGGGCTGGTGCTGATTAGTTTTGGGTACGATTCGGAATAAAAGAACCCGCCTTTTTTTGCGAAATGGCCCGCAAAAGCTTGTATCCACTCTAGCTGAAAAACTAATGGACCGAATTTCACAAAATTCGGTAGATAAGTCACGTATAGGTCACTCTGGTGCTGATTAGATTTTGGTACGATTCGGAAAAAAATAACCTGCCTTTTTTTGCAAAACGGCCCGCAAAAATCTTCAAAATCTAAACTAAAGAACTAGGTATTCTCAGATATATCCATTAAATGCCCGTTTAATACGTAATGTTTAACGACGAAAAGAATAAGACCAACCCCATTACACTAGGAATAGCCGTTCTCGAGATATTTTAGTTTTTCGTACTTTCCCTACGCCACCTTTGAAAATAAGCCCGGTTACCGAATGAGAACGAAAATTGAATTAAAAGTGAATTACATTTAATTCAAATAAATAGAACGTGGATATAAGTTTGCAGGGAAAGTCATGTGCTGCCCACATCAGATTTTTTCTAATTAGAATATCGGATTCGAATATTTATTTCAAACTGTAAATAATGTTTAGATTTATTAAATATTATTTATTAATTATTAATAAATAAATTAATAAATCGAAATTAAAAAGTAAAAAAATGTGATAAAACATAATTAATTTAGAAATTAAACTTTTTATTTTATATTTAGATTATTTTACAGTGGCTTTTAGGTTCACTTAATCACAATAATTGTAAATAAATAATTGTAAACGCTTGTAAATGCAATAATTGTAAATGCTTCTCATCTACTGAATATTTTTGTTTAAGATAAACAAGCATTTGTACACCTTCAGGATCTAGTCTGTTTCAGTTTTTGTTTAAGCCAGAAATGGTGACGTGATTAAATATGAACTTCAAAGATAATGCCTCCAATCCGGAATACAGATTGTGCTTTTTCCAGTAGACGACAAAGTCCAGCAATCACTTGGTGGAAGCAAACTTCCTTCTAGGTGTTTTCTAATTTCTTCTTCTGGAGTATCCTAACCTTTTATGCTTGGGACCTGCGGTTAATCATAGGTTTGAGGCATTTTCGAGATATTCCAATTCCTTCGACTCGAATCTCCAATCTCGAACAGTTTCTAGTATTCGAGGTAATCGAGTACTTGCTGATCATATTCACTCATCTGTACTTTATTTACAATCTTACTTATTTAAGATTTCATTCAAAGTAAAATCAAAATAAATCGATATGTTCAACTACTGGTAATTTTACGAGTATTGTAATTAATGAATAATTGCATATTTGAACCACTAAATTTGGAATGATTCGTATAATCTGTACGTTGTAGTAAATATTAATTAAAAATACAGTAGTTGGTGATACTATATCATAATACAATCATATCTTCTTTGATTTGTAAGGAACATTTAGCGGTTAATAATACCCTTATCACAGGGCCATTCATAGGGGGACGAACACCATTGGAAATAGGGGACCGAGGCGCTATAGGGGCGGCTACCTGATTTTTTTTTTGGGGGGGGGGGATATGAAATAGTCTCCTAGAGGGAAAATCAAATTAGGGGGGTATGATAAATGTCTGTAAGGACGCCCTCATTATCTATGGATGGCCCTGATTGTCACAGGTTTCATAATTTACATTGCAAACGAATATATGAGTCTATATTCGATAATTCTCCATAGTAAGGCAATCAGATGTCGCAAGTTTTATAGTATCCCTTTAGTGAAGATTTATCTACCATTAAAGTTTCCTTTCGACAAGAAAAATTAATACGAACTAATAAACTTCTATAAGGAGCCGAAAAGTGAAGGTCATTCGATCCAGCAAGGTTTATGTCGCATTTTTTACTTGCCCTTCCGCAAGTAAGTCACGTTTCTTGTTCCACTCTCTCAGAGGCCAATTCGCCACACAGAGTAAGATCACCACTGATGCTTTCAACTATAAATTCGATTCAAACCCCTGACCTCGCTCACCTACTCCTTATCTGATCTAGTTAGGACCCAATAAGGCAAGCTTTTGGTATGCCGCTCAAGCCCTTTCTCCTGTAACCCTTCTATTACAAAAGTTGTTGATTTCGGTTGTCTTCTTGTCCTTTGATATCGAATAATTTCTTAAGGTTGGACTGAATGTGGAATCAGGATTGCTCTGTTTGGACAAGAAGGTGATTGGTTGTTTTTGGAGTCTGGATTCGAAAGAAGTTGATTCGTAATCCTGGATACTAGGGGTAACGCTTGAAAGTAACTGAAACAATAGATTGAAAAGATGATTGGAATTCTAAAATGGTTTATATTTCTGATAATCAAATATAATTTTTAAATAATATATAAATAAAGGGAGTAATTGAGTTGTATTTAGTTATACTTAATTTCACTAATTAGTCACCTTCCCGGTCGTCCAAATTTGTTGCTCTAAGTCCTTTGGACGAGCCGGACGGCCTGGGGCTTTCACTAATTAGCCATTAATTATAAATTTGAGAATTTATTGTCTCCAGTTTAGCTTTAATATTGACTGTTAACAAATACTTTTACGCTGCATATAAGTAAACTTTTTGTTCGGTTGATGTAGTGAAGTTCCGTTGTGTTGGATTTTGTGTACAATTTCTGCTTCTATTGTTGCACCCTTTTTATTACACAAATCCTTGAATTTGCTCACACCCTTATCTTTTGATATGAAATAATTTCTTTCGGTTAGGTTATGCGGAACTATTCCCATGTGGATACGTTAATCTGTTTGGAAATAATTAATCACAGTCACAAATTCCATCTAAAGTTGGCAGATTTTATGACCATGACTTTTTTCCAATGCCTTATTAGACTGATGAGTTTTGTAACTGTAACTATTGTAGTCTCATGTCATCTGAACTCAGCCTTCTGTGAATTTATAGCTAGCTGAGTGGTATGATTGACTTCATGGTCATCATAAGGGTTCGAAAAATTGAGCACTTTATAAGAACGTAGCAAGTTACAAGCAAGTAACAATAACAAATTACAAAAACTGCTTGTAGAATTATGTATTTGCATAAATACCTTATATGTTATATGGTGAAGATACGAATGAGCCGGCGCTGAAAATTATTACTACTGAAATTGACAGTAAATTCATAAATGGTTTCACCTATTAATAAAATGTTTGCGCAAATATACTTACATATAGCTCTGATTTCTTAAAATGAAGAACTACTTGTGATTTATTAAAACTGTTAATAATCTGGAACAATACCTCTAACGTATTTCAGCAGCGCGATACCTGATCATTATATATTGCTAAAAATTTAGCATTGTAGAAGAATAATCTAATAGTTTTGTTATGTGTTATTTCACAATTTCAAAGAAAGTTCTCATCCTGTCTATTGAATTCTATAAATTATTTTAAACAAATCTATCTGAAAATATTACATTTACCTAACATTTACGCTTATTTCTTATAAAAGTCAATTAATAAACTTTGTTAATTAAATGACAGAAGGAAATACCTTCACACTGCTCCTCGCTCTTGCATTTAATTTACAATGAAAGCACGGCATATCCATGTTATTGAAAAAAACCTCCATAATTATCTGAAAAATTCACTCCTATATATATATATATATATATATATATATATACACACAACGGTGTACTCATAAAAAAAAATGCTTCTATTTTCAATATATATTTTTTTAATTTATTTCAAATAAATTGCTTCGCAACCTTACGCAAATTTCAATCAATAACATTCCAGGCACAACAGTTTCTCATTAAAAATCTCATACGCCGCCCTGTAATGAGACCACTTGATCCGTCTAATTCCTTCCACCGGATTGAACCGTTTGCTCCTCCACCCCTCCGAGCATCCCCCTCGGGTTGCCATGACAACCTGATGCGGAGGAGGAGCAGTCCCTTAATGGCTCTCCGATCTTGCTTCGCTTAATGAGCCTTAAACTTCATTCACACTTCATCCGACTGGTTCGATCGGGTGGGCTCGCCGAACCAAAACCCGAAACGGACCAAACAAATTATCGCAGACGGTAATCTGCTTGCATCCAACCCTCCCGGCTCTCTCTTGTATCGTCTGTTTACCTTTCTTTATGTTTTTCTTTGCCTTTTTTTCACTCTCCACTTATGAAGGTATTCCTAGATTTTTCCGGTATACGTTTAATGGATTTTTAAAATTCGAATGTTTCCTTTTGTAGTGCAGCGGGCGGGTTCGGCACGAAAGTGATCATTTTGCTGTGCATGCTGGGTGTAATTGCAAGCGGGGTGAATTGGAAGGCGATACATATTTGCGATGAAAGGAGCATTTTTATTTATTTGTTTAGAAGTCAAATAGATTCTTTTAATCTAAGATTGTATGAATTTTGTTTTTATTAGAGGAGTCGTAAAATTTAAATGCGGATCGTGAAATTCTTATCGATAGGCTATCGTAATCAATGCGTGTTATATAAATAAATTTTACCTTTTATATTTTGTGCATTTTCGAAATCGCGTTAAAGCATGATAGAAGACATACGCATTAGAAGACAATTTTTCTATGTTTACTTTGATGTTTTTACTTTCTTTACTGTATATGATATATGTAAAAAATAGATCAAAAATTCAGACATCGATTTTTTTTTTCACTCATTAGAAATTTTAGTTCAATTTATACTATATGTTTAATATATATTTAAATATATTTTTTATTTATTTGAAAGATACTAATTTTATTTTTCATGCTGAGTTTAATTTATAATAAGATGTTTGTGTCGTTTATAGCTGAAAATTTAAGCGACGTACAGTTATGAAAGTGAGTAAAATGGAACCTTAGATTCAGAAAAGAAACACATCGTATTTTTTTTATTTTTTTTTCAAATTAGTTAAAAGTCGAAATTAAGCTTATTGGGTTTGTGGCGCCATCTATTGCACGTTGCTAAAACAAAAGCAATGTTTTCGATTGCTGAAACATTTTTACGATTATTACAATAAATTTTCCGAATATTTTATTAATAAACAACATCGGTGTATTAGTGATAAACAAAATCAACTTCGATTTCTTTATTTAACTTTCAATTTCTTTATCAACTTCAATTTTGCATCTATCATACACTAAGAAACTACGAAAACACTTGCAGGTGTCAGGTTTCTACAATAGTCATCGAAATCCAGCCGATGGGATTGGTGGCACCATCTATTTGTTGCATGTTTTTAAAACTGAAACAAGTTAATTTCTTGAGTCCGGTTCTTAGCCCGATTGCCTTTTGAAAATTTGAATAAATGAATTCAGGGCCAGATAAATCAGTGATGCACTCAGAGTATCCTAGTTCGATTTCTGGGTCTTCCCAAACTATCCCCGTGTTTAATCGCAGTACGCGCACGTTAATATTGTGGGTCAGAATGTCTTTTCGAGTGGTTGCTGGCAGGAAAAAGAAAGGAGAGTATGTCCCCATAGAAGTACGGCCACGTTATTACAGTCGGTCCGAAAATCTTCCCGAGTGGTTGCCGGCAGGGACAAGAAATGAGGGTACGGTCCTCATTTACGCCCCCCCCCCCACTGAGTTTCGATCTAAATTGAGTGGCACTGTCCGATCCGTTCAAATATTACACCTTCGGATACGTCGGAAAGTCTGAGCACTTAACACCTTTATTTTGCGTTATATGCTGTTTTATATAAAGTCCTCTAAAATTTTGTTCTTATTGGTGTCTAGAATGAATTACCCGGCTTTGCTAGGGTCTTAAGTGTACGCTCGCTGTGTAAATAGTATAAATGGGGATGGAAATATAACAACTCAATATCCGAAGTGGCTGTTTGAAACTTTTTTTTCCCGCACTCAATTTTTTTCATTTGCAACCAAGCCAATTGCTGTTCCCTATACTCTGTATGTAAAGTATGAGATAATAATGGTCACGTTGCAGAGTCCTCATTAGGTAGAAAAGCTCCTTCCCCCATGCATGGAAACAACCTCAGTTGGTAGAATATCTTCGGCGAAGACTTTCCTTCTTATCGGGAAGCGTGTTCAGCTCATTAAGAAACTGTAAGAAATTTATTATTTATCAATAGATGGGTTAAGGAAATTATTTTTTCCTGAAGTAGTCTGTGATATATTAAGGAGCTGCTGTTAAATAACAAAATCGTGAATAGTACGTTAATGCTTTTATTACGTGACATATAAACATTAAAATTTGACTTCATCGTATGAATTCCGCTCAAGGTTTATCTGACAAATAATTTTTTGATATTTCCGATGGTGTTATAATGTTTTAGGTTACTAAAGAGCACATTTGTGTGAAAATTGCACAAAAGTGCCTTAAACGCAAAATAACAAAAAACTAATTCGAAATTTAAAAAAATAATGACAGATGCACCTATTCAGGTTCTAAAATAATTGTGCACCAACTTTTATGGTCGGATGATGCTTAAATTTCCCTCTACAGACTGCACAGACATACACACAGACATCTTTCTTTGTAAAATTATACGTTTTGACAAAGCACTTGTAATACAAGAGAATCCAATTGAACATCAATGAAGAGATTAACCACAATAAGCTTGCAGATTTATTAAATCGTTTACTGAAAAAATAAATAAATAAATAAATAAATAAAACGCACCTAGCTGTCCTATAGAAAGAAGAAATGCAGCTGTCCTACTGGAAACAGAAAATTTTCATAATAAATATTTTAAAGCTATAAATTTTCTGGTCGATGCTTTCAACTTTTAGATTAGACTGAACTGCATATTTTGGCTACTGTTGTTTTTAGTATACAAAAGATACATTAAAGCAATCACAGTTTAATGTATATTTGAAACCACTATGAGCATGTAGACATAGTCAGAGTTCTCCACCAGGCATAGACAGAGTTCTCCTCAAGGCATAGACAGAGTTCTCCACCAGGAATAGACAGAGTTCTCCTCTAGGCATAACATGAGTTTTCCACCAAGCATAGACAGAGTTCTCCTCTAGGCGTAGCCGAGTTCTCCACCAGGCACAGAGTTTTTCTCTAAACATAGCCAGAGTTTTCTACCATTCTGTACCAGAGATTCAAACCAAGATCCTATGAATCTGAAAGTCATAGAGTGAATCATTTGGCAACAAGTGAACCTTACAGCTAGCGAAAAGTTCTCTATATGTAGAATACCTGCGTTTGCGACTCTAAAAATCTCAAAGATGATTTTTCAGTGTAATTCTTAAAATACGTTTTATGTTTCAAATTCACGGAATATTTATTTGTTGTTCTTATACTACTGTAGTATTCTTCAACTTTATAATTTGTTTCTTTCCTTTACAGACAGAAATTGCCAAGAGGTTAAATGCAATTATAGGTCAAATTATGCCGTACCTTTCGCAGGAGGTAAGACTTACGTTGAATACTTTGGTAAATAATGTTATTACTTACTTTTTTATGCATTATTATTATAATTACTTTTGTGCATGATGTATTTATAGTTATATGTAAAGCTTTATCCGACTGTTCAACTACGTTTTTGAAAACAAAACAGAGTACTTATAGAAAACGTTCAATATCTATTATGTTACATATTTCTTTTCGAATTTTCGTTTTTAAAGATTTTCAATGGCAGGCAAAAATGTTTAAATTTTAGAAATTAAACATTTAAATTTGTATAAAAATTAAAGTAAAACTCTAAATAAAAGCAAAGTATTTTGTTTTTTGTTTAAATGTTTATTGATTTGAACATTGAAATGTAAGCAGAAACATTTTAAAACTCAAAATGCTTCCTTTCGAATTTTCGTTATTAATTATTTTCAATGACGAGCAAAATAGTTTTTAATTAAATAAAATTTAACATTTAAATTTGATTAAAATTAATGTAAAATTCTAAATTAAAGCAATTTTTCCTTATTTAAATGTTGATTTATTTGAACACAGAAACATTTTAAAACCTAAACGATTAAACTTTAATTTATTTCTTAATTTCAAAAATTTACAAAGCATTTTCAAATTAAAAATAATATTAAATTTGCTCCAATTTATAATGAAATCCAAAGCACTGTCTGCGCATGCGCAAAAATAGAATGAATTAGTTACTTTTATTGAAGCTACACTCTCGTGAATTTTTAATTATTTGCCACGTTAATTATTAATTTAAACATATCCAGTTAAAAAAACTGAGCGATTTTATTGGTTTTTATATGGAAAAGTTTTCATGTGGCTAAAATGTTTCTATGACAAAACTTCTCTTTAAGCAAATTGATTTAACTTAATACAGTGCTCGAAAAAGTATAAAGACAGCATATAATTGATTGAAAATATACTTTATTTTCGCTTTATCAAAATGAAATTTTGATATTTCTGATCTCTAATATGAAATTATGCAATAACATTTACAACACATAAAACAACAAATATGAACCTTAAAAATGTTCACCTTATAAAGATTATCACTAAAGAAAATATAGAAAAAAGTATAAGAACATGTTCTAAATTACTTAACATATCTCTCTTTATAATCAAGAAAACAACCATTTTTTTTCAATTACTTGAATAAGCCGAGAGGTCATTGATGCTGAAAGTTATTTTAAAGTGTCTATGGAAATGTTATTCCAAGCTTGTTTGATGGCTAACACAAGATCCTGTTTACACTGATATTGTGTGCCATTTTTATAAACTTCTCAGGCTAGAAGACCCCATGAATTTTCTATTGGATTGAGATCGGGACTCCTCACCGGCCAATCAAGTAAATTTACTGAATTAACTTCAAACCAGAGTTTTGCATTCTTAGAAACGTGTATGGAAGCGTTTTTCTGTTGGAAAATATAGTCTCCTGAAGTAATTAGTGGGGCCTCAGGTAGCAAATGTTCGCCTAACATATCAACATATTTGTCAGAGTTCATTTTGTAGTTGATAAAGACTATAGGCATGGTTCCGTTTGCTGCAAAAGCGCCCCAAATCATTACTGTGCCCTCATCGTATTGACTTTTGGAAAAAACTTATTTGGTTTTACGAAGATTAAACCAAAAATAACTAAAACCATCTGGCCCATCAAAGATTGAACTACTTTTCGTCCGAAAAGATTGCATCAATCCATTTTGGACTGAGAGAAATTTATTTGTTTGAAAACTCCTGTCCTCTTTCCTTATGTTCCGTTTTAAGAGGCGGACGTGACATTAACTTTCCATACCAAATACTCGGACGTATATTCAAAATATTTTAAACTGTTCATGTGGAACATGGTAAGTCCAAATTTCCTCTAACTTCATTTGCAGTTTCTTTTTTTTTCGTACGCTCTTCTTACAACCATTCTTTTCTGTCGATGCGTTAGAACTTCTGGTCTTCCAGTTCATTTTTTCATTCCACACATTCCAGGTTCTTTTAGAAAGTTATAAACTACAGTTTTAGATCTTTTAATTTTTTTCGAAATTTAATACCCACTCAATCCACATTTTTTAAAAACAAGAATTTTCCCTTTTTCAAGGTCAGACAGATGAGTTTTTTTTGGCATCGTACAAAAATCGTGAAAAAATGAGGCAAGTGTGAATTTTGTTTAGAAACCCAGTCTCTATAATTGAAATGGTCATTTTCTGCTTTCAAATACGCAAATTTTACTAGATGAAAAAACAGTTGTCCTTATACTTTTTTCCAAGATCATATGGGTTTAAAATTTATAAAGTAAATTTATACATATTTATTTTTGGAAAATTTAACAAATTTACATGAAAAGATCTTAATTTTATCAATATTTTTACGTAAGAAATTTGCATACATTTCCGTCTAAAAGATTTCTAGATTTGACGAGTTTTCGCTTGTCCTTATACTTTTTTCGCGCACTGTACAGTTCAAAATACCTTTTGTTAACTGTCGTTGCTAAGTATCATATAAAAATCAAACATTTTTTAAAACATAATTACAATCAATAATTATGTCTTATAAGTTCCTTAATTTTCCTTAACAACGGGCCACCGTAACAGCTAGTGCAATTATTCATGCTCAATTTATTGCTTTGCTGAATATTATAAAATGATTTTAAACAACATTCGCATAGTCATTATAAATTGCTTGCTAAAAAATATCTATCAAAAATTACCCGAATTTCATACTTTACTTGGGGCATCACGTTTTTCCGAGTGCTACATCAGTTTATGGCGCTTTGAAAGTATTAAAAACATCTGGGAAGACAACATTATCTTGAAACTATGCTCATAATAATATTGCCACAAGTTATTAAAGGGGAAAAACTGAAAATAAAAGTGCTCCCAGACTGCTGGAAATAATATCTTTCAAAATAAGGCACTTTGTGATCGGAGAAACTAAGAAGGTTAAGCTCCTGTACAAGTTAATGGTTACTCAAAAAGTAATAAGCCTTTTGAATCGACAGTTTACAATCCATTTTTGCTTTCGCAGACGATTTTATTTTAGAGGGATTTATTTTCTTTAAAACACAAATTCTCAAACCAGATATTTATAAGAAATATTTCAGTAATTTGATTTCTTATATTTCAGATGAGGTTCAGAAACGATAATTGTGTGTGTAAGCTGTTGAAATAAGCGAATATGCTGAAATGCTTGCTTTATATATATATTTTAAAGAAATTTTATTTGCTCTCTTTTAGCCGTATCCATTTAAATAACAATTTAAATTGGTTATTTCGAATTTTTCTTTAAATGTCTGAAATTATAGTATTTTATTTCATTTCTCCAAATTTAAAATTTTTGTCAATACTAAATACTATCATGCAATATTGATTTATATAAATAAATTTTAATGCTAATAAAATAGAGGAAAATAAATATTCTTTAAATTAAAAGAACATTTTAGTAAATTAGCAAATATATTAAACAATAAATAAGCACAAAATTGTAACTAAAAGTAGATAAATTTAGTTTTATATTGTACTGTATTGTTTCGTAATAATATAAAATAAATAAAACAAGAAATATATCTTATTAATAGAATATGATTAAAACATTTTGTGTTCTTTGCAATAGTCTTATTCTATAGGAAATTTTACATAAACTGAACAATTCACTCTATAAAAATGCTAGCAGCCCAGAAAACAATTTTTAAACAAAATTATACCACCTATGTAATTTCGTCGATATATATTTAAAAAATCTGATGTGGGCAACACATGACTTTCCTTATATAATGCAATGAATTTACTACTTTTACAGTTAAAAAAATGTTATTCTTATAGTAGATACTTATATTCTTTCCAAGATATTGAATTTTCTTCATTTAGTCGTTATTTTCATTGATTTAACGTCATTTTTATCAATTTGGCGAGATTTTTGTTAATTTGGCAACAATTATAAATGTCGCCAAGTTGGCGACATTCCGCCAAATTCGTCGCCAAAATCTTGCCAAGCGTTATGGACGGAGAAATAAGTTATTCTTACAGCAGATAAATGACTACTGGCGTTCAAATACAAAAGTATTACTCAAAGTATATTTTTACATGAATGGAACAAGCTAGATCCACGAAAATGATGTCACCTAATTTATCGTATGGTATTACATATGAAAAGTGAACATGTTTCTCAATAGGAAATTTTTATTTTATTTTATATAACTTTTTGATAATGTTTTTGAAAAATGCGCAATATCTCGAGAACGGTTCATGTTAGCGTTCTAAAATTTATGTCAATCGTTTTCTAATGAGAAATTACAAGAATACTAAATTACAAGAATACTAAAATTACGCAAATGGAAATGTCTATTTGCGTAACTTTTTTAGCGGTTTTGATTTTTTGACGATTTTTTCAAAATTTCACTCGAAAATTTAGGGGAGTTCTGAACATTCGTTTGCGTATAAAAACAATAGGCTTCCAGTGTTTACGGATTGTGATTTTTGTACCAAATTTCGTTTGAATCGGTCCATTCGTTTGTTAGTTATCGTCTCCACAGACTCACTGACACACACACACACACATACTTTCACACACACACACATACTTTCACACACAGACATCACTTCAAAAATGTTTTATTCGTGATCAGGGATGCTTGAAACGTGCTCTCCCATCGAAAACTCAAATTCGAATACTTTCCTTATACATTATGTATATAAGGAAAGTAATAAGACTAGTAGCGTGAAAAAGAACAATTTTAAACCAGTTTACATTTATTCATATATAAACAAAAAATAAACTAGACGTTAATATAAAAGTAATAATAAATAAACAATAAAAATCTATAGCAAAAATAAAATAATAAAATAAAATTAATAAACTAAATAAATCTTACGAATTATTTAATTAATTGTTTTATTCATTCATTTATTTATTTATTGTATTCATATATATAGTGTGATGTTACATGGATAAAAATGTCGTTTTCATTGATAAAGTAAATTTATATGAGACTAGCAGCATACCCGTTCTTCGTACGGAGTATATAATATAAAGAAACTTGAAATTCATAATCATGCCCAAATTCTTATAGTATACTAAATGACATGTTTAATCAAAATATTCTGTTAAAATATTTAATATAATGCTCCTAAAAAGAAGTTTAAGCATCTCTGTTCTCGCTATATAAAATTATCTTCATGGACATATCTGAAGAATAAAACATCTTGGACCCCTTATGTAAGCAAATATAAAAAAAAATATGGAATTGAATCAATATATGCAAAATAAAAGCGTTAAAATTGTATGGGACCCGTACTAATTATATACGCGAATATTAGAAAATATAACCTGTATTAGTAGATTACATGTATAAATTGAAAATACCAATAAACCCGTAATCTTTAAATCTGAAGACAGTCATTTATTCCAATATATGTCAAAATTAAAGTGCTAAAATTATATGGGAAGATATACACGCACTACTTATAATGTCCGATTATTAGTAGACGATTACCCGTATTACAATATGAGTCTCAAATGTTTTTGTCAAAATACAACAGACGACGTAATAAATTGAATATATAATTAATCCCCTTAATCTTCATACCAGAAGACTGTACTTGATTCCAATATATATGCCAATATATGTCAAAATATATGCCAATATACCTGTACTACTTATATTCTAGTAGGTTAGAAGATATACCCGTGCATTCCTAGAAGATTACTCCTACAACGTACAATATGCGTGTGTCAGCAATTTTTGCCGCAATAAAACAATGGCGTAATAACTTAAAAATATCAATAATCCCTGAATCAATAATTCCGGAAAATATCAATAATAATAATGTTTAAATCTGAAGAGTATAATTGATATTATCCAGTCCAAAATGAAATGGCAATGAAATTTATTTTATATACATATCTTCATTATTCAAATCGGAAAGGATTTAATAAAAATCGTCTGCCGCATAAACACATTGGATTTAAATCCGTTGCTAAGCGACATGATATCATTTGCTTCAAATAAATTGGTAGAAAAAATATCGTCTAAATAGTTATATTTCTATGGAACATTTGGCGACAGTTTCGTCAAATTAGCGACATTTTAAAAAATCGCCAAATTTATCGCCAAGTGGGACTGTAGAACTGACAGTTCCACTTTGCGACAAATTGACGAAATATCATCACAATACTATCCCCTAACAAAAAACAATTAATATCATTTATGTAGCGCAATTTTATCAATTTCAAGATATTTTTATAGATTTGAAAACATTTTTATCAATTTGGTGACATTTTAAAAATTCGCTAAATGTATTACTAAGTAGGATGGTTGGTCTGACAGATAAATGCTAACCAAACATCATTTCAGTACTCTCTTCTAACAAAACAAAAAAAAATTTCATTGATATGTAGAAGACCCACGCCACACGACCAACCCGAAGGTTTATGGCAGCTGTTTGTGTGTCGTTTATATCAATTTGGCGACATTTCCGTCAATTTGGTAAAGTTTAAGAAAAGTTGTCAAATTAGCGATATCCCTCCAAATTCGTAGCTTTGAATTTGCAGATCTGAATGAAACATTCTTATCCCGTTTCAATATACTAAATGAAAACACTACATTTGTATTAGAAGATATACCCGCTCTACTCTTTTTCTGTTTCAACAATCGGCTATATGAATTTATTGGCTAAACACAATATATGAGTTTAGTAGCTAAATACGATATAAGCTTGAAAACTCTTTGCCAAAATAAATGAAATTGATGTACGCAGTCAGCAATTAATATAATTAAAAGAAAAATCAAACCGTCCATTCATAAGATATACTTTTATATCCATTTATCCATTTATTTATTATTTAAATCGGAAAAAAATAATAAAAGCATTAACAAACACATTTAATTTAATCCGTTATTCGTACGGAGTGTATAATTTAAAGAAACTTATAGTTCGCAATCATGTGCAAATTCTGTTAAAATATTAAATTTATTGCTCCTAAAGAGAAGTTTAAGAATATATGTTCTCACTATGCAAAATTATCTTCACGATCAGATCTGAAGAATAAAACATCCTGCCCCCTTTTGTAAGCAAATTTACAGAAGAAAAAATAGGAATTGAATGAATATATGCAACCCCGTACTAATTATATTGTCGCAGATCAGAAAATATGCCAATGTGTTAGTAGAAAATTACCCGTATTACAATATGCGTCTCAAAAATATTTGCCAAAATAAAAGAGATGACGTAATAAATTGAAAACATCAATAATATCCGTACTCTTTATACCAGAAGGTCGTAATTGATTCCAATATATGCCAATATATATCAAAACATATGTCAATATACCTGTACTACTTATATTCTCGTAGATTAAAAGATATACACGTGTATTTGTAGAAGATTCGTACAACATACAATATATGAGTTTAAACAATTTTTGTCATAATAAAATAATTGCATAATAACTTGAAAATATCAGTAATCCTTGAATCAATAATCCCCGAAAATATAAATAATAATAATTTTTAAACCTGAAGCCCGTAATTGATATTATCCAGTCAAAAATGCTATAAGAAAAATCAAATCGTTCTTTTCTAAAATATATTTTTATATCCATTTATTTATTATTCAAATCGAAAAAATAATTATTAAAATTAACAGACAGATTTAATTTAATTGCGTTTCTGAGTAACATGATATAAGATAGAATCTTATAACATGTTAAATATATCATGTCTTATTACATAAACTGCGAAATTAAGGGGACTCAGTACCCTTCATTTGGCGAAAAATGACGAAAATACCGATTTTCAAATTTTTTGCTTAAAATATACCTTGACATCCCTAGTATATCCTGACAAAGTTTCGTGAAGATCCGAGAACTACAAATATATTTAAAAGGCTTTTGACTGCAACTGTGTCTCTTTAAATACCACGCCTACTTCTCTGTTTACGCTCTGTTTGCATCGCATCTGCAACTGAATACTCCCTGTTTTACAAAATATTTCTACCAGGAAGAAAATGAAAGTGCTTAATCGTAATTTTAATTGATAAAGAAACGTTGTTTACTTTTTTCGATCTGCTTTCGTTAGTTAATATCGTGCATAAACTGTGGAACTCAAAATGCAAACGAAAGCTTACACAGTGCGACGTGAGCAAAATGTCCTAAAGAAACATTTGTACATAAAAAACGTGTAAAACTCTGTGTAATGGAAGCTGTGTGTGAATATAATAAAGGTACACTGCGCTGTATAAAAGAAGCACAGAATGCCTTAGGTATACCTTTAAGAAAGTGCTCCATGAATCTCGGTGTTGCGCTCGATTTTCGAAAAAAAAAATGTTTCGACAAAAACGACGAAGTGCAAAATATCAACTTGCACGTAAACTGGTTATAAAAGCAATTTTAAAAAGAGACATATTAGTTAAAAAAAAGGAATGTGTAACATACAGTGCAGGGTATTTTTAAAAGAAAGTTAAGAAATAATGGTAGTTATGCAGAAATGATATGCATAAGGTTACGAAATATTGTGTGTTTTTATAATATGAATATATTTTCAAATCTTGTATTTCTTTTATAATATAAACATCATCATATTTATAGTTAAGCTATATCCTAATAAAATGAATCAATTGTATTTCATGGTGTAAAAATAATAATGAATTTGGTAAAATCAATTTTTATTTATATTTTTTCTCGATTTTCTTTTCAATGTGTGACAACTAAGGTTTCGGCTAATGGTCACTTATATAAAATAAATATAGTTAAATTCAAAGAAACAGCTACAGTTTTAAAGGTAAGTGTATAATAAATAATTTAAAATAACATTTAAAGTAATTTAAAATGGATTTGGAATAATTTTTCAAAGGTAAAACCTTTAAAGTGCTTTTTCTCAGTTCGTGTTTTTTCAGTATATCAATATGTTCAAAATGCTAAAACTTAAATATATATTTCTCAATTGACTTGATTTTTTTTCTGGATGTTCATTATAGTGCATTTTATGAAACTAAGGATCGGATTTGCAATAAAATCAAAAGTGTTTTTTAAAAAAATAGATATGTACAAAAAACTCAATTTTTTGTTGAATTTTTACATATGTATCAACATATTATTTATTTTCTCCCGAACTAAATAACTTTTTAAAAATCCGATCCTTAAAGTTATAGAAGACACTTCAAAGAACCTTATAAAAAAAAAGGATTGCAAAAAGTTAAAAATTGTAGGAGAAGATAGGTTTTAAAAATTATTTAAATTTTTTAAAAAAAATTAAATTTTTCAAATTGTATCAGTAGAATTGTCTGTTTTCTTGATAAAATAATTTTCCTTAATAAAATCATTTAATAATATGCAAAAAGAGTATTGTAAAGTGCTTAAACAAAAAAAATTGTTCAAAGGGTACCGAGTCCCCTTAAATAACGATTTTGATTTCTCTATACTTCTCATTGTTCCGTAAAAGCTTGTTTTAAATAAACCATGAACCATGGAGATAGATTTCCCCTTTAAATCATGTTTCAAACAATACATGTTTTCAGAAAGTGACTAATTAACGCAAACAATCTCCCATCAAACTCAGAGATTAAATTTTAATTCACTTTCAAACGATTTTCAAGCTTTTCGTTTGGATAAACCACGGAGTTAGGGAGTAGAACTCCTAGGAAAAAGTTCCGTTTTTCATTAATATCTCGACAACCCCAGGTCTTAGAAACTCGAAACTTGGACAAAATTTATGGGGGGATATTTCAAGGCTATCCACCAAATTTCATTAAATTCGGTTCAGCCGTTTTTCCGTGATGATGAGACAAACGAAAATTTCGTTTTTTACTAATATCTCGAGAACCACTGGTCGTAAAAACTCAAAACACGGATATAATTTTAAGTGGGGCTATTTCTGGGCTACCCACAAAATTTCATCAAATTCGGTTCAGCCGTTCTCCCGTGATGATGGGACAAACAGACAGACAGACATACAGACAGACAGACAGATTTTCATTTTTATTTATATAGACTAGCAGCATACCCGTTCTTCGTACGGAGTATATAATATAAAGAAACTTGAAATTCATAATCATGCCCAAATTCTTATAGTATACTAAATGACATGTTTAATCAAAATATTCTGTTAAAATATTTAATATAATGCTCCTAAAAAGAAGTTTAAGAATCTCTGTTCTCGCTATATAAAATTATCTTCATGGACATATCTGAAGAATAAAATATCTTGGACCCCTTATGTAAGCAAATATAAAAAAAAATATGGAATTGAATCAATATATGCAAAATAAAAGCGTTAAAATTGTATGGGACCCGTACTAATTATATACGCGAATATTAGAAAATATAACCTGTATTACATGTATAAATTGAAAATACCAATAAACCCGTAATCTTTAAATCTGAAGACAGTCATTTATTCCAATATATGTCAAAATTAAAGTGCTAAAATTATATGGGAAGATATACACGTACTACTTATAATGTCCGATTATTAGTAGAAGATTACCCGTTTTGCAATATGAGTCTCAAATGTTTTTTGGTAAAATACAACAGACAACGTAATAAATTGAATATATAATTAATCCCCTTAATCTTCATACCAGAAGACTACTTGATTCCAATATATTTGCCAATATATGTCAAAATATATGCCAATATACCTGTACTACTTATATTCTCGTAGGTTAGAAGATATACCCGTACATTCCTAGAAGATTACTCGTACAACGTACAATATGCGTGTGTCAGCAATTTTTGCCGCAATAAAACAATGGCGTAATAACTTAAAAATATCAATAATCCCTGAATCAATAATTCCGGAAAATATCAATAATAATAATGTTTAAACCTGAAGAGTATAATTGATATTATCCAGTCCAAAATGAAATGGCAATGAAATTTATTTTATATACATATCTTCATTATTCAAATCGGAAAGGATTTAATAAAAATCGTCTGCCGCATAAACACATTGGATTTAAATCCGTTGCTAAGCGACATGATATCATTTGCTTCAAATAAATTGGTAGAAAAAATATCGTTTAATAGTTATATTTCTATGGAACATTTGGCGACAGTTTCGTCAAATTAGCGACATTTTAAAAAATCGCCAAATTTATCGCCAAGTGGGACTGTAGAACTGACAGTTCCACTTTGCGACAAATTGACGAAATATCATCACAATACTATCCCCTAACAAAAAAACAATTAATATCATTTATGTAGCGCAATTTTATCAATTTCAAGATATTTTTATAGATTTGAAAACATTTTTATCAATTTGGTGACATTTTAAAAATTCGCTAAATGTATTACTAAGTAGGATGGTTGGTCTGACAGATAAATGCTAACCAAACATCATTTCAGTACTCTCTTCTAACAAAACAAAAAAAATTTCATTGATATGTAGAAGACCCAAGCCACACGACCAACCCGAAGGTTTATGACAGCTGTTTCTGTTGTTGTTGAAACCCAGACCGTCCGACCTACCAGAAAGGTGTAAGGTAACTGTTTGGACGGTCGGGAAGTGCCACCCAATTTAGACCGGAACCCAGTGGGGGAGGCATCCACAGGGACCGTACCCTCCTTCCCCTACCACCAACCTCTCGGAAAGACTTTCGGACCCACATGTTTAACGTGATCGTACTCCGCATGAACACGGCGGCAGTTCTGGCAGTGGCTGGAATCGAACCTAGGCCTACCGAGTGCAACTCCTAACCAATGGGCTACCGCTGTCCCTCCAAATTCGTAGCTTTGAATTTGCAGATCTGAATGAAACATTCTTATCCCATTTCAATATACTAAATGAAAACACTACAATTGTATTAGAAGATATACCCGCTCTACTCTTTTTCTGTTTCAACAATCGGCTATATGCATTTATTGGCTAAACACAATATATGAGTTTAGTAGCTAAATACGATATAAGCTTGAAAACTCTTTGCCAAAATAAATGCAATTGATGTACGCAGTCAGCAATTAATATAATTAAAAGAAAAATCAAACCGTCCATTCATAAGATATACTTTTATATCCATTTATTTATTATTTAAATCGAAAAAAAATAATAAAAACATTAACAAACACATTTAATTTAATTGCGATGCCGAGCAACATGATATATCCTCCTAAAATGTTAAAATTTATTAACCACTAACAGCACACCCGTTATTCGTACGGAGTGTATAATTTAAAGAAACTTAAAGTTCGCAATCATGTGCAAATTCTGTTAAAATATTAAATTTATTGCTCCTAAAGAGAAGTTTAAGAATATATGTTCTCACTATGCAAAATTATCTTCACGATCAGATCTGAAGAATAAAACATCCTGCCCCCTTTTGTAAGCAAATTTACAGAAGAAAAAATAGGAATTGAATGAATATATGCAACCCCGTACTAATTATATTGTCGCAGATCAAAAAATATGACAATGTGTTAGTGGAAGATTACCCGTATTACAATATGCGTCTCAACAATATTTGCCAAAATAAAAGAGATGACGTAATAAATTGAAAACATCAATAATATCCGTACTCTTTATACCAGAAAGTCGTAATTGATTCCAGCCAATATATATCAAAACATATGTCAATATACCTGTACTACTTATATTCTCGTAGATTAAAAGATATACACGTGTATTTGTAGAAGATTCGTACAACATACAATATATGAGTTTAAACAATTTTTGTCATAATAAAATAATTGCATAATAACTTGAAAATATCAATAATCCTTGAATCAATAATCCCCGAAAATATAAATAATAATAATTTTTAAACCTGAAGACCGTAATTGATATTATCCAGTCAAAAATGCTATAAGAAAAATCAAATCGTTCTTTTCTAAAATATATTTTTATATCCATTTATTTATTATTCAAATCGAAAAAATAATTATTAAAATTAACAGACAGATTTAATTTAATTGCGTTTCTGAGTAACATGATATAAGATAGAATCTTATAACATGTTAAATATGTCATGTCTTATAACATAAACTGCGAAATTAAATAACGATTTTGATTTCTCTATACTTCTCATTGTTCCGTAAAAGCGTGTTTTAAATAAACCATGAACCATGGAGATAGATTTCCCCTTTAAATCATGTTTCAAGCAATTCATGTTTTCAGAAAGTGACTAATTAACGCAAACAATCTCCCATCAAACTCAGAGATTAAATTTTAATTCACTTTCAAACGATTTTCAAGCTTTTCGTTTGGATAAACCACGGAGTTAGGGAGTAGAACTCCTAGGAAAAAGTTCCGTTTTTCATTAATATCTCGACAACCCCAGGTCTTAGAAACTCGAAACTTGGACAAAATTTATGGGGGGATATTTCAAGGCTATTCACCAAATTTCATTAAATTCGGTTCAGCCGTTTTTTCGTGATGATGAGACAAACGAAAATTTCGTTTTTTACTAATATCTCGAGAACCACTGGTCGTAGAAACTCAAAACACGGATATAATTTTAAGTGGGGCTATTTCTGGGCTACCCACAAAATTTCATCAAATTCGGTTCAGCCGTTCTCCCGTGATGGTGTGACAAACAGACAGACAGACAGACAGACAGACAGACAGACAGACAGACAGATTTTCATTTTTATTTATATAGATTAATTAAAAATAGAAATAGAAATTAGCTTGAAAATAATTTTTCTTTATTATACATATTATTTTCTTAAATACTAATCATAATTATGATTTATTTTAAGACTAATGGTGAGAACGCGTGATAATCAATTAATATATTTAATAACCCCAAACAATTAGTAACAATAATTATTAATAAGTAAATGTGAATATAATAATGAAATAAATTAAAATAAATTTACAATTACTACATAAATATATAAAAATAACATTTAACAATTATTACTTTACAGTAAACCTTTACATCATTACACTGATGACATTGAATAAAATACCTGCCTACACAAGTACAGCTATACTTAATTCTTCTCAGAGACAAAAATAATTCTCTACGTTATGAAATAAACCTTTTTCTTGTATAATGTTATCACTAACATGAGCATCCGCAAATAGCAACTCTTAAAATAAGAAATATTTTTCGAGGTTTAGATTTCATCGCCAAACCCCCCAGGCAGTGAAGAGGTCGGCTTCGAGCAATGTTTGACCAGTGGCTCTATAAATATTGACCTTCTGCTCGTCCTTCGGATTAAATCGTCTGGCGCTATTACTCGCAAAATCCCTGGATTACATCCCTTTCTGTAGTATCTGTAGTATCGGAGTTTGTTGTCGGAAGTGACACCCAAAGTGTATTGTGATATGGGTGGGGGGGGGGGGGATATTTTAGGAATAATATTGTAGGGAGTGATAATTAGATATTTACTTTTTTGTTTCAGCTCTTTAATTTCATTAATGAAAAATCACATGAAATTAATAATGTGAATGGGAATATTATTAGTTATAGAATAATAATGGAAAATAAAATGCTCAAAATAGAATAATAAAAATCTGATGTGGACAGCACATGACTTTCTCTGCAGATTTATATTCACGTTCTCTTTATTTCAATTAAATTTAATTCACTTTTAATTCAATTTTCGCTCTCATTTGATAACTGGACATATTTTCAAAGGTGGCGTAGAGAAAAATTAAATACGAAAAAATTAAAATAACTCGAGAACGGCTAGCCCTAGTGTAATGGGCTTAGTTTTATTATTTTCTTACGTCGTTAAAAGTTACGTATTAAATAAGCATTTAATGGATATATTTGAGCATATGTAGTTTTTTATTTCAGATTTTGGCGATTTTTGCTGGTCATTTTGCAAAAAAAGGCAGGTTATTTTTTTTCGACTAATATGCGGTAAATAAGTCAATAAGTCAACTAAATCAGGCGAACTTGTATAAGGTACCTACATCCTTATACAAGTTTGTACAGGTACCTACTTCCTTATGACTGGCCCAAAATGGACTGGCCCGATAGGGTTAAAAATGTAAAGGACTAAAATGTACCGGGGGAAAAAAAAAAAAAAAAAAAAAAAAAAAAAAAAAAAAAAAACACGTACCATATTTCAGTCGCTATGATTAGTGGAACTTGGTTGCCTCAGAGATTTGAAACGCGACAAATATAACATATATACTCAGTATGAAGTTGAATAAAAGATTGTAGAAAAAAGAAATGCAGATAAATTAATTATTCAGCATGCTGCTTTCTAATAGAGTCTCGGCTTTCATCAATTTCATAATGAGGATAATTTTTATTTTTTAATAACTTAGAGACTGTCCAGTTTATGGCGCTGATTAATCTTTCCCATTCACTGGCAAATTACCAGAAAGGCAATGTGAATACAAAATCCACCAACACTCTCAACACGACTACATCGAATCTAATCTTACACGCTTGACATACTCTATGAGAACCAATATTCAATAACATTTCAACCATCACACCTTCGTCATATTTAAAATTGAATTTGAAACTTTAAAACTATAAAGAATCTCTCTATATTAAAAGGAAAAGTAGCTGACGTCGCCGCTGCTGTTTGAGAAATTTCTCGTTTCTCGAGATTCTTTGCTTCGTACCGCAAAAACTATTGCATATAAAAATATGAAATTTGGTTCACTTGTAGAAAAAACTTTGAGGAATACGCTGAAATAAATCGTTTTTTGATATATATTACAGTTTAAGAAATATTTAATGTCAAAGTCAAACACAAAATATTTAAGCTGCGAGTTCGCGTCCTGGATAAACTAACGATAGCAAGAGCACGAATTTTTGCAGACAGGTACCTACATAGGTGAATTTTTGTAGGACGGAGAACTTTTTTTTTTAATTCCAATGTAGTTTTTGAGAAATTTTACTTTTTATGCACTTCTGAAGCGAACTTTTTTTTTCGTACCGGCACGTCTAGCGATTTCTCTGTCTCATGCCGTAAAAACTATAGCATACAAAAATATGAAATTTGATACATTTATAGAGAAATAATAGAGTAACACGATGGAGTAAACCGTTTGTCGATTTAAACTTTAGTTTGGCAGGACAGGAAATAGCTTGCTAAGCGAGCTCATGATCAAAGAATCCCTGGACTAAGAAATGGGCTATGTGGACTAAGTGGGTTAAGGATGTGGGCTAAGTGGGCTGAGAATGTGGACTAAATGGGCTAAAGAATCTCTGGGCTAAGTTTTTGGATTCTTTGGGCTAAGAAAAATCCCTGCTTTGCCCTCCTGCGGAAAATGGGCAATTTTTGAAAGTAAAATTTTTAGGAAAGATAGATATGAAACGAGCTCTGCGAATGCAGCGAGTAGGAGACGAAGCCTCCCGAAGGAGGTTTCGCAAGCGGAGCGAGCAAGGGGAAGAGCCCTCTTGTTACGTAAAAAAAGGTTGTAAAAAGATGCACACTTGCCAAAATGTGTAAATTGGTCTAGCGGCATGGTAGTAATGAGTAGAGCTAGGATTTATAGGCACTAAAAAGGCAAAATAAGCACTATGAAGTATAAAAAGGCTCTGAAATAGTCCACTCATAGTTTAAAATTACTGTTCATCAAATCATATTCTATATCGTTTTGTTCAAAAAGGCAACAAAACAAATCTGAAAAAATACCTTACAAAGGCTAAATAATTTACATATTTTTATTCAGTAATCTAATTTGTTTATTAATAACAACTTACTACCAAATACTTTTCAATATTTGCTGGTGTAGAAAAGCACCTTCGATCTATCAAAATGTTCGTATAATTTGAGAAAGCCCCATCCTGTGACATCACATGATGTCACAGGAACGTATTTAAAATCGAAAATGGCATCTTTAGAATAGGAAGTGACAATCCTGAGTTCCCTAACGCCTTCAGCATTGGATGCAGTTATTATCTAAGCTCCATCTATAGCCAATCTTGAGGAATAGACATTTCAAGTAAAATAAAAAATTTTGAACAAAACATGGAAAAGGAAAACGAAGTGGGAATCCTTAGGGAACCCCCAACCTCCTTCAGAATTTATTGCTAAATCAATGCCTAAATCATTATCTAACTCTGTCTATAGCAGATCCTGAGAAATACATACTTAAAAAATTTCATTAAAAACAATTGTATGGCAAAATTTTTTCCCTGAGAAAAACAGGGAAAACAAATAAAAGAAATAAATTAAATTCTTAAGATAAGGATACATAAACATTTACCCTTGAAATAGACCTTTATAGATGCCTGAAATAAGTATTTATAGGCACTATAAAATTTGGATAATAGGCTCCTTAGAATCAGAAATGGGTAAAATGTATTTAAATCCTCCGATTCTATAATCAGTAAAAAAATAGGACAAATAAGACAAAAATTACGCTCTATTAATGGGTGTCACTAAAGTAAATTTTTAAACTGTTCATAACAATGTAAGAAATAGTGGCACATATAAAGCGAATTTGAAAACAATACAAATTAGCATATTACTCTCAACTGACCTTATAGAATATTCACATAAATACCGGTATTTTTACACAATTTTTATTTTCATTGACTATAATAATAAGCCATTCTCACGCACGTCACAACTTTTTCCCATTTGCGTAATGTGAAATCCAACATGCAGATTCCCAGAAAGCAAGCAGCAACTCTTGAAATAAAAAATATTTTTCGAAACTTAGATTTCATCGTCGAGTGTCGTTGGCTCCAAATAGTGTTTGACCAGTGGCTTCATCAATATTGACCTATTGTTTCTCTACTGAATAAAGTCGTCTGTCGCTATTAGTCGCAAAAATCTCTGAATTGTATCTCTTTTGGCAATGTTCCAATGTTGTGTTTTGGGTCTAATATATTATTTGGAAGCCATGATGGAAAATTTGTGAAATTTTCATAATGAATAAAGTGTAACTGAAGTATGAATCTCCACTGAACTTTCTCGTACACTCTTATTCCATAGTGTTTAGTTCTATTTGCATCACAATCATTATCATTCTGTTTTTTCATTCTGTTTTTTAAGTTTGTAACAGCTTAGTGACAGTTTATCAGAATGAAATAAAAATATGTTTAATTTTTGTATTTATTACCAAAGTTATTATTTCAAAGTATTTTTCCATTTTCAAATTGGCAACAGCTTAGTGACAGTTTATTAGAATATTGATAAAAATATGTTTATTTTTCATATTTGTTATCAAATTCATTCTTTTAAAATATTTATTCTATTTTCAAGTTGATAACAACTTAGTGACAATTTATCAGAATGACAAAAATATGATTAATTTTTATATTTATTACCAAAGCCATTCTTTTAAAACATTTCCTCTATTTTTCAAGTTGATAACAGTTTATCAGAATGAAAAAAAAAACATTTATTTTTCATATTTATTAGCAAAGTTCTTTGAAAATATTTCGTTTATTTTTACGTGGGCAACAGCTTAGTGACAATTTATCAGAATGATCAAATGATGTTTTACTTTCATATTTATTGCCAACGTTTTTTTTAACTATTTCTTCTATTTTCAAGTTCATCACAGTTTAATAACAGTTTATCAGAATGAAAATAATATGTTTCATTTTTATATGTATTACCAAAGTTATTCTTTTAAAATATTTCCTCTGTTTTCAAGTTAGAAATAGCTTATCAGAATGAAGTCAAGGTGTTTCTTCTTCATCTTTATTAATAAAGTTATACTTTTACAATATTTCGTCTATTTTCAAGGGGGAAACAGTCTAGTGATGTCAAAGAATGCATTTGGTTTATAAGTGTTAATATGAACTATTTTGATATCATTAACATCTATTTCATAGTTCAAATTTTCAATCCTCTCCATATACTATATACTGCCAACATTAATCCGGGAAGTATTACTGTATTCCCACAGAAAATAATGCTGTGAAAATGGTAAAATTCTAATAAAGTTAAATAAAAATGATTGTCAATATATTAAATTAGTGAGACAAGCTACAAATTAAAACAAAATAATATCTGATAAACGAAAAGATATTTAATCATTTATTTTGAATAATTTAGTTTTTTTCATAATTATATTATTGCTTTTTATTAGTATAACTAGCAGCATACCCGTTCTTCGTACGGAGTATATAATATAAAGAAACTTGAAATTCATAATCATGCCCAAATTCTTATAGTATACTAAATGACATGTTTATTCAAAATATTCTGTTAAAATATTTGATGTAATGCTCCTAAAAAGAAGTTTAAGAATCTCTGTTCTCGCTATATAAAATTATCTTCATGGACATATCTGAAGAATAAAACATCTTGGACCCCTTATGTAAGCAAATATAAAAAAAAATATGGAATTGAATCAATATATGCAAAATAAAAGGGTTAAAATTGTATGGGACCCGTACTAATTATATACGCGAATATTAGAAAATATAACCTGTATTAGTAGATTACATGTATAAATTGAAAATACCAATAAACCCGTAATCTTTAAATCTGAAGACAGTCATTTATTCCAATATATGTCAAAATTAAAGTGCTAAAATTATATGGGAAGATATACACGTACTACTTATAATGTCCGATTATTAGTAGAAGATTACCCGTTTTGCAATATGAGTCACAAATGTTTTTTGGTAAAATACAACAGACGACGTAATAAATTGAATATATAATTAATCCCCTTAATCTTCATACCAGAAGACTGTACTTGATTCCAATATATATGCCAATATATGTCAAAATATATGCCAATATACCTGTACTACTTATATTCTCGTAGGTTAGAAGATATACCCGTGCATTCCTAGAAGATTACTCGTACAACGTACAATATGCGTGTGTCAGCAATTTTTGCCGCAATAAAACAATGGCGTAATAACTTAAAAATATCAATAATCCCTGAATCAATAATTCCGGAAAATATCAATAATAATAATGTTTAATCCTGAAGAGTATAATTGATATTATCCAGTCCAAAATGAAATGGCAATGAAATTTATTTTATATACATATCTTCATTATTCAAATCGGAAAGGATTTAATAAAAATCGTCTGCCGCATAAACACATTGGATTTAAATCCGTTGCTAAGCGACATGATATCATTTGCTTCAAATAAATTAGTAGAAAAAATATCGTCTAAATAGTTATATTTCTATGGAACATTTGGCGACAGTTTCGTCAAATTAGCGACATTTTAAAAAATCGCCAAATTTATCGCCAAGTGGGACTGTAGAACTGACAGTTCCACTTTGCGACAAATTGACGAAATATCATCACAATACTATCCCCTAACAAAAAACAATAATTATCATTTATGTAGCGCAATTTTATCAATTTCAAGATATTTTTATAGATTTGAAAACATTTTTATCAATTTGGTGACATTTTAAAAATTCGCTAAATGTATTACTAAGTAGGATGGTTGGTCTGACAGATAAATGCTAACCAAACATCATTTCAGTACTCTCTTCTAACAAAACAAAAAAAAATTTCATTGATATGTAGAAGACCCAAGCCACACGACCAACCCGAAGGTTTATGGCAGCTGTTTGTGTGTCGTTTATATCAATTTGGCGACATTTCCGTCAATTTGGCAAAGTTTAAGAAAAGTTGTCAAATTAGCGATATCCCTCCAAATTCGTAGCTTTGAATTTGCAGATCTGAATGAAACTTTCTTATCCCGTTTCAATATACTAAATGAAAACACTACAATTGTATTTGAAGATATACCCGCTCTACTCTTTTTCTGTTTCAACAATCGGCTATATGAATTTATTGGCTAAACACAATATATGAGTTTAGTAGCTAAATACGATATAAGCTTGAAAACTCTTTGCCAAAATTAATGAAATTGATGTACGCAGTCAGCAATTAATATAATTAAAAGAAAAATCAAACCGTCCATTCATAAGATATAATTTTATATCCATTTATCCATTTATTTATTATTTAAATCGAAAAAAAAATAATAAAAACATTAACAAACATATTTAATTTAATTGCGATGCCGAGCAACATGATATATCCTCCTAAAATGTTAAAATTTATTAACCACTAACAGCACACCCGTTATTCGTACGGAGTGTATAATTTAAAGAAACTTAAAGTTCGCAATCATGTGCAAATTCTGTTAAAATATTAAATTTATTGCTCCTAAAGAGAAGTTTAAGAATATATGTTCTCACTATGCAAAATTATCTTCACGATCAGATCTGAAGAATAAAATATCCTGCCCCCTTTTGTAAGCAAATTTACAGAAGAAACAAGAAAGATCAATCATGCTTAAAGCATTGATTATGAAACACTTTCCAACTTCAATGCAATTTTATTTAAAAAAGTCGAAAATGCAATACATTCCTCGGTAATATTTTAAAACTTATCACGATACTACATTGATTTATTATATTTGAAAACTTAAACCTTCATTGAAAAAAATGAACTTCATTCAAAAGACGGCATTGAAATATAAATTGCGTGGTTTAAATATCTCTAAAATGCAATACATTCCACGGTAATATTTTTAAATCTATCATAATACTACGATAATTTATTATATTTGAAAACTTCATCGAAAACAACTGAAATTAATTCAAATGACGTCATAGAAAAAATAACACGCCTGGATCTCTCTATAAAAGCAGCATTTCATTCATAACTTTCTCCATTTTATTCATCACAATACTATAATAATTTATTTTATTTAAAAATTAAGACCATGGAGCTACAATTCATAAACTTTATGCTTAAAACTTCATCGAAAAATATCGTCCTTCTGTTTATAAAATCAATTAATATTTCATTCATATCAGCCATGCAGACTCCATGGACTGAATTATTTTGTGTTAAAGAAATACAGTAATTCTAATACAACTCATTCTACATATTTTGCTGTTTACATTTTACATAGGTGAAAAATAGGCTTAATTGTAGAAATAATCAAATTTGAATGAGAATTTAAACTCAAATATATTGTCATTGTGTTGTTTTAGTATGTAGATGCACAGAATTTAAGCAGAAATAAAGTAGTTTTAGGATGGATACAACACTCAATATGAATTAAAAAGAACTTTAAAAAATCACGAATTTGAAACAAGATGGATGCCATATCTCATTTTGAAGTGGGTCATGTGATCGTTTCATATCATGGTCACGTGATCGTTTCATATAAGATGTGTAATTATTATTTTAATTTTTATTTAAAAAACTACTGAATATATTTAGCTGAATTTTTTTTTATATATTTTATATAACAATTTGACTATTACCTAAAATTTTCGAAGCAATTTGTGAATTTTAAATCCGCTTAAAAAATGTTAGAAAAATTAGGTCCCATAGGGCTCAATGTATTTCATTTTTTCAACCCGGGTTCAATCCAAAACTAATTGTGTGATATTATTCATTTATATTCCCATAGGTCCTACAGACCGTCTGAACAACATACTAAAATTTCATTTTGATTAAGTCATTTTTACGGCAGTTATCGTGCTAACGGACAGACAGAGAGACAGACAGACAGACAGAATGAATGAACAAAGTCATAAACACTTTTCAACTTTGTTGTAAAGTGTTAATGAACAAAGTCATAAACACTTTTCAACTTTGTTGTAAAGTGTTAAAAATAGGAATTGAATGAATATATGCAACCCCGTACTAATTATATTGTCGCAGATCAGAAAATATGCCAATGTGTTAGTAGAAGATTACCCGTATTACAATATGCGTCTTAAAAATATTTGCCAAAATAAAAGAGATGACGTAATAAATTGAAAACATCAATAATATCCGTACTCTTTATACCAGAAGGTCGTAATTGATTCCAATATATGCCAATATATATCAAACCATATGTCAATATACCTGTACTACTTATATTCTCGTAGATTAAAAGATATACAAGTGTATTTGTAGAAGATTCGTACAACATACAATATATGAGTTTAAACAATTTTTGTCATAATAAAATAATTGCATAATAACTTGAAAATATCAATAATCCTTGAATCAATAATCCCCGAAAATATAAATAATAATAATTTTTAAACCTGAAGACCGTAATTGATATTATCCAGTCAAAAATGCTATAAGAAAAATCAAATCGTACTTTTCGAAAATATATTTTTATATCCATATATTTATTATTCAAATCGAAAAAATAATTATTAAAATTAACAGACAGATTTAATTTAATTGCGTTTCTGAGTAACATGATATAAGATAGAATCTTATAACATGTTAAATATGTCATGTCTTATAACATAAACTGCGAAATTAAATAGCGATTTTGATTTCTCTATACTTCTCATTGTTCCGTAAAAGCTTGTTTTATATAAACCATGAACCATGGAGATAGATTTCCCCTTTAAATCATGTTTCAAACAATTCATGCTTTCAGAAAGTGACTAATTAACGCTAAAAATCTCCCATCAAACTCGGAGATTAAATTTTAATTCACTTTCAAACGATTTTCAAGCTTTTCGTTTGGATAAACCACGGAGTTAGGGAGTAGAACTCCTAGGAAAAAGTTCCGTTTTTCATTAATATCTCGACAACCCCAAGTCTTAGAAACTCGAAATTTGGACAAAATTTATGGGGTGATATTTCAAGGCTATTCACCAAATTTCATTAAATTCGGTTCAGCCGTTTTTCCGTGATGATGAGACAAACGAAAATTTCGTTTTTTACTAATATCTCAAGAACCACTGGTCGTAGAAACTCAAAACACGGATATAATTTTAAGTGGGGCTATTTCTGGGCTACCCACAAAATTTCATCAAATTCGGTTCAGCCGTTCTCCCGTGATGGTGTGACAAACAGACAGACAGACAGACAGACAGACAGATTTTCATTTTTATTTATATAGACTAGCAGCATACCCGTTCTTCGTACGGAGTATAAAATAAAAAGGAATTTATAATTCGCAATCATGTGCAAATCCTGTTAAAATATTAAATTTATTGCTCATAAAGAGAAGTTTAAGAATATCTGTTCTCACTATGCAAAATTATCTTCACGGGCAGATCTGAAGAATAAAACATCCTGGCCCCTTTCGTAAGCAAATTTACAAAAAAAAAAGGAATTGAATCAATGTATGCAACCCCGTACTACTTATATTGTCGCAGATTAGAAAATATGCCAGTGTGTTAGTAGAAGCTTACCTGTATTGCAATATGTGTCTCAAAAATATTTGCCAAAATAAAGGAGATAACATAAAAAATTGAAAGTATCAAAAATCCCCGTAATCTTAATACCAGAAGGTCGTAATTGATTCGAATATATGCCAATATACCTGTACTACTTATATTCTCGTAGATTGGAAGATATACCCATGCATTTGTAGAAGATTACTCGTACAACGTACTATATATGAGTTTCAACAATTTTCGTCATAATAAAACAATTCCATAATAATTTGAAAATATCAGCAATCCCTGAATCAACAGTCCCCGAAAATATCAATAATAATGATGTTTAAACCTGAAGACCGTAATTGATATTATCCAGTCAAAAATTCAATGTTAATGAAATTTATTTTATATACATATTTTTACTATTCAAATCGAAAAAGATTTAATAAATATCCTATGCCGCATAACATATTGGATCCGTTGCTAAGCGACATGATATCAATTGCTTTAAATAATTGATGGAAATCATATCATCTGAATAATGCAATCTCCATGGAAGGTTTGGCGACCTTTTCGTCAATTTAGCTATAACTTAAAAAGTCGCCAAATTTATCGCCAAGTGGGACTGTAGAACTGATAATCCCATTATGCGACAAATTGACGAAACATCATCACAATACTATCCCCTAACAAAATACAATTAATTTCATTTACTAAGCACGATTTTATCAATTTCATGATATTTTTATGGATTTAGAAATATTTTTACCAATTTGGTGATATTAAAAAAATTCCTTAAATGTGTTACTAAGTAGGATGGATGGACTGACCGACAAATGCTACAGAAACATCATTTCAGTACTTTATTCTAATAAAACAAATTTAATTTCATTGATTTGGGTCATTTTTATCAATTTGGAGACATTTCCACTAATTTGGTAAAGTTTAAGAAAAGCTACCAAGTTATTTAGAGATATTCCTCTAAATTCATAACTCTGAATTTGCAGATCTGAAGAATAAAATATCCTGATCCCGTTTGCATATACTAAATGAAAACAGTAAAATTGTATTAGAAGATACATACACCCGTTCTACTCTTTTTCTGCTTCAACAATCGGCTAAATGAATTTATTGGGTAAACACAATATATGAGTTTATTAGCTAAACACAATATATGAGCTTGAAACCTCTTTGCTAAAATAAATGAAAGTGATGTACGCAGTCCGCAATTTATATAATTAAAAGAACAATCAAACCGTTCATTTATAAAATATATTTTTACATCCATTTATTTATTATACAAATAAAATAATAATAATAGATATTAACAACACATTTAATTTCATTCCGTTGCCGAGCAACATGATATAAGATTGAATCTTCCTCATAAAATGCGAAATTAAATACCCATTTTGATTTCTTTATACTTTACATCGTTGAGTAAAAGTTTGTGAGAGATGAACCATGGAGGTAGATTTTTCCATTTAAATTCATGTTTCAAACAATTCGTGTTTTCCGATAGTGACTAATTAATGCAAAAATCCTGCACCAAACTCGGAAATAAAGTTTTATTTCATTTTGGCGTTTAAAACAAACGATTTTCATCCTTTCCGTTTGGATAAACCACGGAGTTGGAGAGTAGATCTCCTAAGAAAAAGTTCCGTTTTTCATTAATATCTCGACAACCCCTGGTCTTAGAAACTCGAAACTTAGACAAAATTTATGGGGGGCTATTTCAAGGCTATCCACAAAATTTCATTAAATTCGGTTCAGCCGTTTTCCCATGATGATGAGACAAACGAAAATTTCGTTTTTTACTAATATCTCGAGAACCACTGGTCGTAGAAACTCAAAACACGGACTAAATTTTAAGTGGGGCTATTTCTAGGCTACCCACAAAATTTCATCAAATTCGGTTCAGCCGTTCTCCCGTGATGATGGGACAAACAGACAGACAGACAGACAGACAGACAGACAGACAGATTTTCAATTTTATTTATATAGACTAGCAGCATACCCGTTCTTCGTACGAAGTATATAATATAAAGAAACTTGAAATTCATAATCATGCCCAAATTCTTATAGTATACTAAATGACATGTTTAATCAAAATATTCTGTTAGAATATTTAATATAATGCTCCTAAAAAGAAGTTTAAGAATCTCTGTTCTCGCTATATAAAATTATCTTCATGGACATATCTGAAGAATAAAACATCTTGGACCCCTTATGTAAGCAAATATAAAAAAAAATATGGAATTGAATCAATATATGCAAAATAAAAGCGTTAAAATTGTATGGGACCCGTACTAATTATATACGCGAATATTAGAAAATATAACCTGTATTAGTAGATTACATGTATAAATTGAAAATACTAATAAACCCGTAATCTTTAAATCTGAAGACAGTCATTTTTTCCAATATATGTCAAAATTAAAGTGCTAAAATTATATGGGAAGATATACACGTACTACTTATAATGTCCGATTATTAGTAGAAGATTACCCGTTTTGCAATATAAGTCTCAAATGTTTTTTGGTAAAATACAACAGACGACGTAATAAATTGAATATATAATTAATCCCCTTAATCTTCATACCAGAAGACTGTACTTGATTCCAATATATATGCCAATATATGTCAAAATATATGCCAATATACCTGTACTACTTATATTCTCGTAGGTTAGAAGATATACCCGTGCATTCCTAGAAGATTATTCGTACAACGTACAATATGCGTGTGTCAGCAATTTTTTCCGCAATAAAACAATGGCGTAATAACTTAAAAATATCAATAATCCCTGAATCAATTATTCCGGAAAATATCAATAATAATAATGTTTAAACCTGAAGAGTATAATTGATATTATCCAGTCCAAAATGAAATGGCAATGAAATTTATTTTATATACATATCTTCATTATTCAAATCGGAAAGGATTTAATAAAAATCGTCTGCCGCATAAACACATTGGATTTAAATCCGTTGCTAAGCGACATGATATCATTTGCTTCAAATAAATTGGTAGAAAAAATATCGTCTAAATAGTTATATTTCTATGGAACATTTGGCGACAGCTTTGTCAATTTAGCGACATTTTAAAAAATCGCTAAATTTATCGCCAAGTGGGACTATAGAACAGACAGTTCCACTTTGCGACAAATTGACGAAATATCATCACAATACTATCCCCTAACAAAAAACAATTAATATCATTTATGTAGCGCAATTTTGTCAATTTCAAGATATTTTTTTAGATTTGAAAACATTTTTATCAATTTGGTGACATTTTAAAAATTCGCTAAATGTATTACTAAGTAGGATGGTTGGTCTGACAGATAAATGCTAACCAAACATCATTTCAGTACTCTCTTCTAACAAAACAAAACAAAAAATTCATTGATATGTAGAAGACCCAAGCCACACGGCCAACCCGAAGGTTTATGGCAGCTGTTTGTGTGTCGTTTATATCAATTTGGCGACATTTCCGTCAATTTGGCAAAGTTTAAGAAAAGTTGTCAAATTAGCGATATCCCTCCAAATTCGTAGCTTTGAATTTGCAGATCTGAATGAAACATTCTTATCCCGTTTCAATATACTAAATGAAAACACTACAATTGTATTAGAAGATATACCCGCTCTACTCTTTTTCTGTTTCAACAATCGGCTATATGAATTTATTGGCTAAACACAATATATGAGTTTAGTAGCTAAATACGATATAAGCTTGATAACTCTTTGCCAAAATAAATGAAATTGATGTACGCAGTCAGCAATTAATATAATTAAAAGAAAAATCAAACCGTCCATTCATAAGATATACTTTTATATCCATTTATTTATTATTTAAATCGAAAAAAAATAATAAAAACATTAACAAACACATTTAATTTAATTGTGATGCCGAGCAACATGATATATCCTGATAAAATGTTAAAATTTATTAACCACTAACAGCACACCCGTTATTCGTACGGAGTGTATAATTTAAATAAACTTAAAGTTCGCAATCATGTGCAAATTCTGTTAAAATATTAAATTTATTGCTCCTAAAGAGAAGTTTAAGAATATATGTTCTCACTATGCAAAATTATCTTCACGATCAGATCTGAAGAATAAAACATCCTGCCCCCTTTTGTAAGCAAATTTACAGAAGAAAAAATAGGAATTGAATGAATATATGTAACCCCGTACTAATTATATTGTCGCAGATCAGAAAATATGCCAATGTGTTAGTAGAAGATTACCCGTATTACAATATGCGTCTCAAAAATATTTGCCAAAATAAAAGAGATGACGTAATAAATTGAAAACATCAATAATATCCGTACTCTTTATACCAGAAGGTCGTAATTGATTCCAATATATGCCAATATATATCAAAACATATGTCAATATACCTGTACTACTTATATTCTCGTAGATTAAAAGATATACACGTGTATTTGTAGAAGATTCGTACAACATACAATATATGAGTTTAAACAATTTTTGTCATAATAAAATAATTGCATAATAACTTGAAAATATCAATAATCCTTGAATCAATAATCCCCGAAAATATGAATAATAATAATTTTTAAACCTGAAGACCGTAATTGATATCATCCAGTCAAAAATGCTATAAGAAAAATCAAATCGTTCTTTTCTAAAATATATTTTTATATCCATTTATTTATTATTCAAATCGAAAAAATAATTATTAAAATTAACAGACAGATTTAATTTAATTGCGTTTCTGAGTAACATGATATAAGATAGAATCTTATAACATGTTAAATATGTCATGTCTTATAACATAAACTGCGAAATTAAATAACGATTTTGATTTCTCTATACTTCTCATTGTTCCGTAAAAGCTTGTTTTAAATAAACCATGAACCATGGAGATAGATTTCCCCTTTAAATCATGTTTCAAGCAATTCATGTTTTCAGAAAGTGACTAATTAACGCAAAAAATCTCCCATCAAACTCAGAGATTAAATTTTAATTCACTTTCAAACGATTTTCAAGCTTTTCGTTTGGATAAACCACGGAGTTAGGGAGTAGAACTCCTAGGAAAAAGTTCCGTTTTTCATTAATATATCGACAACCCCAGGTCTTAGAAACTCGAAACTTGGACAAAATTTATGGGGGGATATTTCAAGGCTATTCACCAAATTTCATTAAATTCGGTTCAGCCGTTTTTCCGTGACGATGAGACAAACGAAAATTTCGTTTTTTACTAATATCTCGAGAACCACTGGCCGTAGAAACTCAAAACACGGATATAATTTTAAGTGGGGCTGTTTCTGGGCTACCCACAAAATTTCATCAAATTCGGTTCAGCCGTTCTCCCGTGATGGTGTGACAAACAGACAGACAGACAGACAGACAGACAGACAGACAGACAGACAGATTTTCATTTTTATTTATATAGATATTGCTTTCAAGAATCTTTTTGAATTTCCAATCTCCACGGAGAGACACGATTTAATGCAAAGACGGTTTACACATTTTAGAACAAATTTAAAGCAATATAATTAAGGTTTGGAGTAACAATATTTATTTCTTAAATGTTTTATTTGATGGACCTTTCCTTGGACTATTATTCTATATCTTGATTTTCAAGATAAGAGAACTTTTTTTGAAGTTATGAGTGATATTTTATTCTGATCCTCTTTCTCAATTTTCCATAGTCCATCCATGGTTTTAAATCTGCGCTTAGAAAGTTCTCTTTTTAGCAATCCAAAAGCACAATAATCCATTGGTGACACATCAGGGGACCTTGAATGAATATGAGAAAAGGGTATAGCATTAATACCTGTATCTTTTCTTTTGTGGGGGGTTTCTTTTTCAAGAAATTGATCGGTTTGTTATAATGTGTGACTTGTAACTTTATCCTAGTGAAGTTCTACTCTATGAAGCCTCTGTGGATAAAGAGGTAATATTTCTTCTTTAAATAAAAGAGACAAAAGTTTATCCTGGTAATATGTTGAATTGATTTTGACATTTTTTCGACTTTTCTTAACTTTAACTTACCGTTGTACGAAAAGCCAGCAATAATCGGGAATCCCTTATTGAAACGTTCTTTTGATTCTTGGTACCAAGATTTTAGGTTTTTTTCTCCTCTTTTGCGATATTAAATCGATCTTTTTTTTTTGTTACAGTCACTTAAATAGATCTATGCTTGATCAAATGCCACAATATATTACCATATTTTCATCTGTCACCGGATAAATTATTTCATACAGAATTCTACAGCATGCATTCTCCGCTAAGCCACATGTCTAAGCAGAAGACCGTAAACATTATGCTTTGTAGCTATGTAGCTTTTGTAGATTTAAATACTTACTTATTATCTTGCTTACATTCGCTACGAAGGTATTTAAAGACATTGCAATTATTATTTGAGTCCGTGGATTTTCTTCTGAGACAAGATTCTTTATGCTATTTATGCTAAGAGTGGCGACACGTCACGGTTTCAAATATAAATTACCAACAAATGACAAATCTCACAGATCCAATAGTCATTTTATTTTAAAATCATCCTACAGACGTAAAAATAATAACCAAAGCGCTTTCGGACATTTTACATGTCCATCCTCAGTGGCAGTACAATTAGAAATGATGCCAACGTGCTTAAATACACTTCAATACTTAAAAAAAAATTTGCATATCATGAAATTGTCAGTTATGCAAAAAGGTGGGTTATAAGTCAGATTATAATTCATACAAAGCTCAAGAGCAAATACTTCAAAAATGTTTTAAAATATATGATTTTTAAAAAACACACGATAATTATAAATCAATGTAGCTACGCAACTCATTAACATGCAGAGAATTGAGACGAGTCGCCAAGAATAACTTAGGACCTGAACAGGGTCAAAATTACAAATTGAAGAACGGTATAAATAAACAAGAAAGATCAATCATGCTTAAAGCATTGATTATGAAACACTTTCCAACTTCAATGCAATTTTATTTAAACATGTCTAAAATGCAATACATTCCTCGGTAATATTTTAAAACTGCTCACAATACTACATTGATTTATTATATTTGAAAACTTAAACCTTCATAAAAAAAATGAACTTCATTCAAATGACGGCATTGAAATATAAATTGCCTGGTTTAAACATCTCTAAAATGTGATATATTGCTCGGTAATAATTTTAGAATTATCATAATACCACGATAATTTATTATATTTAAAAACTTCATCTAAAACAACTGAAATTCATTCAAATGACGTCATAGAAAAAATAACACGCCTGGCTCTCTCTAAAAAAGCAGCATTTCTTTCATAAATAATTTCCTATTCATGTCATTCATCACAATACTATAATAATTTATTTTATTTGAAAATTAAGACCATGGAGCTACAAGTAATTTAACTCTATGCTTAAAACTTCATCGCAAAAAATCGTCCTTCTCTCGGTAAAATCAATGATATTTCTTTCATATCAGCTATGCAGACTCCATGAGCTAAATTCTTTTGCGTTAAAAAAATACAGTAATTCCTATACAACTCATCCTACATATTTTGCTGTTTACATTTTACATAAGTGAAAAATAGGCTTCGTTGTAGAAATAATTAAATTTGGATGAGCATTTAAACTCATATATATTGTAATTGCGTTGTTTTAGTATGTAGATGCACAGAATTTAAACCAAAATAAAGTGGTTTTAGGACAGATACAACACTCAATATGAAATAAAAAGAACTTTAAAAAGCACGATTTTGAGACAAGATGGATGCCATATATCATTTTGAAGTGGATCACGTGATACTTTCAAATCATGGTCACGTGATCGTTTCATATAAGAAGTGTTATTATTATTTTAATTTTTATTTAAAAAACTACTGAATATATTTCGCTGAATTTTTTTTTATATATTTTATGGAACAATTTGAATATTACCTAAAATTTTCGAAGCAATTTGTGAATTTTGAATCCGCTTAAAAAATGTTTGAAAAATTAGGTCCCATAGGGCTCAATGTATTTCATTTTTTCAACCCGGGTTCAATCCAAAACTAATTGGGTGATATTATTCATTTATATTTCCATATGTCCTATAGACCGTCTGAACAACATACTAAAATTTCATTTTGATAAAGTCATTCTTACGGCAGTTATCGTGCTAACGGACAGACAGACAGACAGACAGACAGAATGAACAAAGTCATAAACACTTTTCAACTTTGTTGTAAAGTGTTAATAAAAAGGGATTCATAAAGCAAGATCGAACGGGGGCTATTACAGCTAACTAAAAGTAAAGTTTTTTTCAAAAAGAGGGTGAAAATTATCTTTATTCACGAACTGGGCAATGACAGTCGTTAATTTACCATTTTTTATGTCTCTTGCATGTTCGGACAAACGGATACTTTAACGGAAGATACTTTATTTTTGAAATACTCGTAAATGTACACCCTTCTTTGAGTATTCATTCGTTGCTCTTTTTCCGGTTAAAAACAATACTTGACGCTTTTTCTTTTTAACACGTTACAACAAAGTTGAAAAGTGTTTATGACTTTGTTCATTCTGTCTGTCTGTCTGTCTGTCCGTTAGCACGATAACTGCCGTAAAAATGACTTAATCAAATTGAAATTTTAGTATGTTGTTCAGACGGTCTGTAGGACCTATGGCAATATAAATGAATAATATCACCCAATTAGTTTTGGATTGAACCCGGGTTGAAAAAATGAAATACATTGAGCCCTATGGGAACTAATTTTTCAAACATTTTTTAAGCGGATTTAAAATTCACAAATTGCTTCGAAAATTTTAGGTAATATTCAAATTGTTCCATAAAATATATAAAAAAAATTCAGCGAAATATATTCAGTAGTTTTTTAAATAAAAATTAAAATAATAATTACACCTCTTATATGAAACGATCACGTAACCATGATATGAAACGATCACATGACCCACTTCAAAATGATATATGGCATCCATCTTGTTTCAAAATCGTGATTTTTTTCAGTTCTTTTTAATTCAGAGTGTTGTATCCGTCCTAAAACTACTTTATTTTTGCTTAAATTCTGTGCATCTACACACTGAAACAACGCTCCCCCACTGGGTTCCGGTCTAAATTGGGTGGCACTTCCCGACCGTCCAAACAGTTACCTTACACCTTCCTGGTAGGTCGGACGGTCTGGGTTTCAACAACAACACTGAAACAAAGACCGGCCGTCCAAATAGTTGCTCTTAGTCCTGTGGACGAGTCGGACGGTCTGGGTCTTCAACACTGAAACAACGCAATGACAATATATTTGAGTTTAAATGCTCATCTAAATTTGATTACTTCTACAACTAAGCCTATTTTTCACCTATGTAAAATGTAAACAGCAAAATATGTAGAATGAGTTGTATTAGAATTCCTGTATTTTTTTAACACAAAATAATTTAGTTCATGGAGTCTGCATGGCTGATATGAATGAAATATTATTTGATTTTATAAAGAGAAGGACGATTTTTTTCGACCTTTTCGAAGTTTTAAGCATAGAGTTTAATTATTTGTAGCTCCATGGTCTTAAATAAAATGCTTAAATAAAATAAATTATTATAATATTGTGATGAATGAATTGAATGGGAGAAAGTTATTAATGAATTCCTGTTTTTATAGAGAGATCCAGGCGTGTTATTTTTTCTATGACGTCATTTGAATTAATTTCAGTTGTTTTCGATGAAGTTTTCAAATACAATAAATTATCGTAGTATTATGATAATTCTAAAACTATTACCGAGGAATGTATAACATTTTAGAGATGTTTAAACCAGGCAATTTATATTTCAATGCTCTCATTTGAATGTAGTTCATTTTTTTCGATGAAGGTTTAAGTTTTCAAATATAATAAATTAATGCAGTATTGTGATAAATTTCAAAATATTACCGAGGAATGTATTGCATTTTAGACTTGTTTAAATAAAATTGCATTGAAGTTGGAAAGTGTTTCATAATCAATGCTTTAAGCATGATTGATCTTTCTTGTTATTAATAATATATCTATTATTGCATTTACAAATGCGTATTCCGAGCACAGGGGTTTTTAATTGCAGAATAAGAGTATTTCATTATATATTTTCTGAAAGAGTAAAAACGTATCCTTCAATCCAAAATTTGTTTACATACGCCATTTTAACAATAAACAAAATTCAACTACAGTAAATGATAATTTAGCTTTTATAAAATTAGCTGTTGCAAGAAATTTTTTTAATAAATTGAAGTTTTGTTATATTTTACAATAAAATCCTTCTAAAATATGTATGCAGCCTTTGCAGCTCCTTAATTTGATTTGCTTCTTTAGAGAAATATGTGCATGTGCATGTGCGTATGAGAGTTTATTTGTGAGGCATGTAGGCACGATAACTCAAGAACGAATACAAACGCTATGAAAATTTATATGTAAATACATTTTGCAAAAACTACGACGAGTTAAAATATTTTATATTTGTATAATTAAACCACGGTATATTTCTGTTTCTCTTCGAACTATAAGATCTCAATAACTTTATTTTCTATAAAGAGAAAATGATAAATCCCAAAATATTATTGTCTATTGTATTATTGTCTAAATAGGAAAATAATATTTTGAACTACGCTATGTAAATATAAAGGTATTTTTTTATAGAGGCCAAAAAAAAAACTTGCCTAAACGAACGCTAAAATTGTTTTTATTTTTGCATTGTTCTTATGCTGATTATTCTAAAAGTAGAACTTAACAATATAAAACATAAATGCATAACATAGTTGAGGGGAGATTCACGCTTCAGATATTTTAATTTATCTCACATATATCCGTTATACAAAGTTAAATTTAGTAAAATATCTCTAAACTAACTCTGTGCTATTTACTTCATCCCAAACATAATCCTCATTTACGTACTACTAACATTTCCCCTATACGTAATACCAACTCTAACATGAGCATCTGCAAAGAGCAGCTAGCTCTCAAAAGAGAAAATATTTTCGAGGTTTAGATTTCATCTCCCAACCCCCGAGGCTGTGAAGAGGCTGGCTTCAAACAATGTTTGACCAGTGGCTCTATCAATATTGACCCTATGCTCGCCATCTGGATTGAATCGTCTAGCGCTATTACTCGCGCAACATCGGGGGGTTATGTCTGTTTTGGCTGTGTCATAGCCGTGAGTGTGGTAATCGCGCACGGCGGTAGTTTAGCGCTAGGGTTTTATGATAAAGACGTTTTGTGACAGATGTATCTGTGACAATTAGAAATTTTGTAATACTCTACATATTTTAAACACAAGCCGAAGTTTGCCGCACTATTTCTGAAGATCGATCGAGTTGATCTCTAAAATTGTTACTTTCTCATATTGAGAAGGTATTGCTTTCACAAAAATTTTGGATTTCGAGATTTTGATGCCAATGTATTTTTTAAGACTCCCTAAACATTTGCTGGCTATTTTTGGAGTAATGTCTATATGTCTGTCTGATGTCTGTGGTCGTACGCGATGGCAGCCACAAATATTGATGGATTTTCACGAAATATCTTATCCAGTTTTGTTATGAAAACAACTCGTAATAGATATAATTTTTTAATTAAAGCGAAAACTTCGAAATTTTATTTTTAACACTTTACAACACAGTTGAAAAGTATTTATGACTGTGTTCATTCTGTCTGTCTGTCTGTCTATCTGTCCGTTAGCACGATAACTGCCGTAAAAATGACTTTATCAAAATGAAATTTTAGTATGTTGTTCAGACGGTCTGTGGGACCTATGGGAATGTAAATGAACAATACCACCCAATTAGTTTTGGATTGAACCCAGGTTGAAAAAATGAAATACATTGAACCCTATGGGACCTAATTTTTCAAACATTTGTTAAGCAGATTTAAAATTCGCAAATTGCTTCAAAAGTTTTAGGAAATATTCAAATTATCCCATAAAATATATAAAAAAATTTCAGCAAAATATATTCAGTATTTTTTAAATAAAAATTAAAATAATAATTACACCTTTTATATGAAACGATCACGTAACTACTATATGAAGAGATCACGTGACCCACTTCAAAATAAAATATGGCATCCATCTTGTGTCAAAATCGTGATTTTTAAAGTTCTTTCTAATTTATATTTAGTGTTGTATCCGTCCTAAAACCGCTTTATTTTTGCTTACATTCTGTGCATCTGCATACTGAAACAACGCAATTACAATATATTTGAGTTTAAATGATCATCAAACTTTGATTATTTCTACAACGAAGCCTAATTTCCACTTATGGAGAATGTAAACACCAAATGATGTAGAATGAGTTGTATAAGAATTGCTGCATTTCTTTAACGCAAAATTATTATACGCATGAAGTCTGCAATATAGCTGATATGAATGAAACATTCATTGATATTACACAGAGAAGAAGACGATTTTTTCGATGAAGTTTTAAGCATAGAGTTAAATTACTTGTACCTCCATGGTTTTAAGCTGTCAAATGAAATAAATTATTATAGTATTGTGATGAATGAAAGGAATGGAGAAAAGTTTATAAATGAAATGCTACTTTTATAGAGAGAACCAGGCGATTTATATTTCGATGACGTCATTTGAATAAAGTTCATTTAGTTTCGATGAAGTTTTCAAATATAATAAATTATTGTAGTATTATGATAATTTAAAAAATATTACCGAGGAATGTATCCCATTTTAGATATGTTTAAACCAGGCAATTTATATTTCATTGCCGTCATTTGAATGAAGTTCATTTTTATCGATGAAGTTTTAAGTTTTCAAATATAATAAATTAATGTAGTATTGTGATAATTTTAAAAATATTACCGAGGAATAAATGTATCGCATTTTAGAGATGTTTAAATAAAATTGCATTGAAGTTGGAAAGTGTTTCATAATCAATGCTTTATGCATGATTTATCTTTCACGTTTTTAATATGGCGGCATAAGACAAATTTTGATATAATCATGCACAAAGGGGTTTATTTATAGCTCAATAATCCGAGACATAATAAAACAGGTAGTTTCAATCATTGTAAAATCATCTCCGATGCAAGTTCTTGTTCGTGATGTCATTAGCCCCCTCCGCTGGGGAGGAAGTTACCCCCCGGGGGTACATTATCAAGTATCGTATCAATCGAAATATTTTTCAAGCTCTTCAATATAAAGGGTAACACGCTATAGTTGTAATAATTTCGACCCATGATATCGATTTTCTAATATTTTTTGGTAAAATTGGAAAAAAAAAATGAATTTTGGTATGAAAAGTTGAGTTCAACCATGCTCCAATTATTTCTTTTTATTAGAATGTTGAGGTTTTTATGTTAAAAAAAATCTGAAATTATTAGTAGAAACAGTGGAAATATTTAAATTAGTTTAAGTAATTGATTATTTTCCTACATAATGCAATCAATTTTACATCCTTCATAACGAAGTAATTGTGTTTAAGATCCACAACGCAATGTTTTTAGCATTAATGTTTTTAGCATTAATGTTTTAACAATAAATTAACACCACTTAAATTGAAATTTGGCGCTTTTGACATTTTATTAATTGTAGTACAAATGAGAGAATGACTTATTTCTAATTCTACAAAACCCCTTAAAATCCTATATATTTCTAGTTTTTTATATGATAAAAATGTAAATAAAGAAATTTTTCTTTAACAATAATTAATCACTCAAATATAAAAATTCATATCAGTAACAATCTCTTATTCAGAGATCTGAAACCTTACTCTTGTAGTTGACAATTTAGAAAACAGTTTTTGAAACAGCATATTTCGTAAGAATTCGTAAATAGATGTGAAGGAAAAATATTTGAATGAGTATAATATACACTTTCAAACTTGTATGTGCAACACACATATGCAACACATATGTTGCTGTATAGTTGTACTTATTTTCGTCTTAAGAACTAACTCACTTGGCGGAAACTCGCAATCTAACAAAATTTATCTCGTATTCATAATATATTATTTTCCTTATATGCAATAATATATAAGGAAAGTATTGTGACGGGGTCGAAAATTCGAATTCCAGTTTCCGACGGGAGAGCACGTTTCAAGCACCCCTGATCACGAATCGAACATTTTGAGGTGATGTCTGTGTGTGTGTGTGTGTGTGTGTGTGTGTGTGTGTGTGTGTGTGTGTGTGTGTGTGTGTGTGTGGAGACGATATCTCACGAACGAATGGACCGATTCGAAAGAAATTTGGTACAAAAATCACAATCCATGAATACTGGAAGCCTATTATTTTTATACGTAATCGAATGTCCAGAACCCTCCTAAATTTTCGAATGAAATTTTGAAAAAATCATTAAAAATCAAAACCTTTAATAAAGTTACGAAAATAAACATTTCTGATGTAATTTTTTATTAGAAAACGATTGGCATAAATTTTAGAACGCTAGCATGAACTGTTCTCGAGATATTGCACATTTTTCAAATACATTTTTAAAAAAGTCCCATAAATTGAAAAAAAAAATACTAATTATTGAGGAACATGTTCACTTTTCATATGTAATATCATGCGATAAATTGGGTGAGATCATTCTCGTGGATCTAGCTCGTTCTATTCATGAGAAAAGATACTTTGAGTAACACTTTTGTATGTGAACGCCAATAGTCATATATCTTTCATAAGAATAACTTATTTCTCCATCCATAACGCTTGGCGAAATTTTGGCGACAAAGATGGCGGAATGTCGCCATCTTGGCGATTTTTTAAATGTTGCCAAAGTAACGAAAATGTCGCCGAATGGATTAAAAGGACGCTAAATCAATGAAAATGATGAAAGTGGCGACTAATTGACGACAATTCAATATCTTGAAAAGAATATAAGTATCTACTATGAGAATTACCTGTTTTGTCTTTACTGTAAAAGTTGTAAATTCGTTGCATTATATAAGAAAAGTCATGTACTGCCCACATCAGATTTTTTTTCTTTGCAATGCCAATGATTCGATTTTCGCATGCTTTTAAAGTAATAACTTTAACATTTCATGCATCAAACCCCCCTTTCTCTATCAAGTAAATCAATCTAATTCTATATCTTAACGTAAGCTACCAAAATGTAAAATAAGTTATACTTATGAATAGAATATTTGTTTCTTTTTCAAATAATTCTATATTAAATTTCAATCTTAAATTCATCATTAAATCACATTCACACTGTTTAAAACGAAATTATTGTTTATTTTATAAAACTCCAGCGCCTATGAATTAAAACACATTAACAAATTAACTTAAGTCTTTGAAATCCATAAAACTGTTCTAAATTGCACCAAACATCATTCCTCAATCTATATTAAAAATAAAACATTCCCCCCCCCCCCGTTGAGAAATTTCCCTTTACACACTATCAAAACCCGAGTTTACGATTTCGCATCTCATGCAATACATATTAAAGATTAAAATCCCAATATCGCTATTAATCTTTAAACACGAGCCGCTGCAGAGAAGTTTGAACTGCAAGAAAATATAATTCCAGTTTTATATTTTATTGTAGCAGGTCCCGGGGCAACGAAGAGTGGCTTAAACGTTATTTGACTAAAGGCTTAGTCAATATTGACCCCCATTCGCGCTCGTTGGATTAAATCCACCGTCGCTATAACTCGGAAAGCCTCGGATTATGTCTTTCTTTTCTTCGGTATTAATCGGGTTTTTGATTGCGACTGGATCGATTGATTTTTATAGGAAGATAAAGTTTATTGAGAGTGTATTGAAAGGATTACGATAATTGAGAAACCGCCATTTTTGTGATTAGAATGTTGATAAAGTGTATAAATTACATGCAATTAAAGTGTGCATACATTTTGTATTTTAAGTGTAATATTTTTGTGTTTGATTTTAAAGTTTATATACATTGGTGGTTTTACATTAAAGTGTACATACAATTTGACAGAGAATTGTAATATTTAGAGTGAAAAACTTCACTAGACTTTCTCATACATTTTTCACTAGAACGTAATATCGCCAACTTGGCAGTGCCAGAGTTCGATTCTTGTACCAAAGCGCCGTAGGCGAGCATTATAACGTTGAACTAAATGCATTTCAAGAGATTTTTTTAAAGATTATGTCTTTCTTTGCTTCGGTATTAATCGAGTTTTTGATTTGCGACGGGATCGAATGATTTGTATTGGAAGATAAAGTTTAATGAGAGTGTGTTGAAAAGATTACGATAATTGAGAAACCCTTTTTGTGATTAGAATATTGATAAAGCGTATAAATTACATATAATTAAAGTGTACGTACATTTTGATTAAGTGTAATATTTTTGTGTTTGATTTTAAAGTGTACATAAATTGGTATCTTTGCATTAAATGTTGGTATACTATTGGTATTTTAACATTTTGAGAAATAATTGAAATATTTAGAGTGGGAAACTTCACTAGATTTTATCATACATTTTCCGCGACAACACAAAATCACCATCTTGGCAGTGCTTAAGTTCGATCCTGGTACCAAAGCGTCAAAGGCGAACATTACAACGTTAAGCTAAATACGTCTTCCAGCCCAAGAAATTTTATATTGACATATGAGCGTTCGCTACAGTATAAGTGCATTTTCGAATAAAGTCTTTGTTGTTTTTTCAATATTAATCGGATTTTTTATTTCGAAGAGATCGATTGATTTTTATAGACAATGAGACGTATTAACAATGTATTAAAAGGATTATGATAGTTGAAAAATCGTCATTTGTGATTACAATGTTGATAAAATGTTTAATCAACACATATATGGAAGCATATATTATGAAAACCATTAAATATCTGTTGTCTGTAGTTGCACTCGACTCTCTCATACATTATAAATTCATGTTACCAAGTTAAAACGACCCAAACCCTGTATAGTGGAAATTGGTTGCTATACTCGTAAATATTATTTTCCAGCTCAGTAACTTTTAAGACATAAAAATGCATATAAGGTAATCACAACACATTATCTTCGCAATAGAATGAGAGGGCGGGGTAGCCCAGTGGTTAGCGCGCGGGAATTGCACTCGGTAGGCCCGGGTTCGATTCCCGCCACTGCCAAAACTGCCGCCGTGTTCACGCGGAGTACGATCACGTTAAACATGTAGGTCCGTAAGTCCTTCCGAGAAGTTGGTGATAGGGAAAGGAGGGTACGGTCCCTGTGGATGCCTCCCCCACTGAGTACCGGTCTAAATTGGGTGGCACTTCCTGGCCGTCCAAACAGGTACCTTACACCTTTCTGGTAAGTTAGACGGTCTAGGTCTCAACAACAACAACAATAGAATGAGAAAGTTAAATAATAACCCCAATAAATAAACAGCCGTTAAATATCTCAATTAAATTATGCAAACAATTGAAACAATAATAATTACTGAAATATTTAGTTGAAATAATAATGATTACTGAAATAGAACGAAAAAGTTAAATAATAGCACCATAAAAGCAATATCAGTTGAATAGTTAATTGAAGCAATAATACTTACTGAGCTGAGAAAGTTAAATAATAAAGCCATCAAAGCAATAGCGATTCAATATTTTTTCATTAAAAAATACAAACAGCTGAAACAACAACCATTACTGAAACAGTAATTGAAACAATAGTATAAACAATAATTCAAATAATTAAAACAATAATAATTACTGAAACAATTAAGTTATATAATAGTTATTACTAAAATAGAATTATAATGTTAAATAATAGCACCATTAAAACAACAGCAGTTAAGTATTTTTATTAAAGGATACAAACAATTGAAACAATAATAGTTACTGAAATACGAGTAGTTAATTCAGATATAAATAATTACTGAAATAGAATTAGCAAGTCAAATAATAACCCCATAAAAACAACAGCAGTTAAAAAAGTTTCTATTAAGAATGCAAACAACTAAAACAACAAACATTACTGAAACAGTTAATTCAAAGAATAATACAAACTATTAAAACAATAATAATTATTAATAGTGTTAATCAAAACGATAACATTTACTGAAATGGAATGAGAAACATAAATAATAACGCCACTGAAGCAACAGCAATTAAACATTTTCATTAAAGAATGCAAACAATTGAAACAATGATATTTACAGTTTCTATTATTTCTATACTCTTTAAACTGCACATTTCATTCTACTTCTACAACACAGAACATTCTGTCGTGAGCAAACGTATATCTTATCATAACGGAAATTACTTTTGCCGTTCCGAACAGCAGCAAATATAAAATACAATCATCAACAAATTTTGTTCTCAACTTATAGTTCACAGTAATGCGAACATTTCAGAGAACCATTGCTAAAAGTAGAAGAAAATATTCTTCGGGGTTTAGAGTTCATCTTCGGTTGCCCAAAGCAATAGAGTGTCTGGCTTAAACATTGTTTGACCAAGGGCTACGTCAATATTGACCCTTTTGCTCTTTTCCCGGATTAAATCTCTCTGTAGCTATTTCTCAAAAATCCAGGAATTAACTCTCTTCTCCTTGAAGCTCGTTGAGAATTCCTTTTGAGAAGGATTTATGTTGGGGGCAGTGATGAAATGGTATTATTTAGTTTAAAGAGCGTGAAGTTTATAGATATTTGTACTTAGAGAGTATGTATTATTTTGCATATGAAAGAGTATGCATTATTAATACATACGAGAGAATATGTAGATAGTAGTATGCATGATTGATACATACGAGAAAGTATGCAGATAGCAGTATGTATGCTTTCGTATATAAGAGAGTATGTATGCTTTTACATATAAGAGAGTACGTGTGATTTTGTATATGAGAGAGTATGTGTGATTGTATATAGTGTTTCTGGGAAGACTCTTAAGCACCACAATCGTTTACAAAGAAAGGTCGATGAAGGTTCACATTAAATTTATCTATTGTGAAGTGACCATGCCCGATCGAATAAAAGTGAGTGCAGCGCCCCTAGCGGAGAAATTAAAACGTTAGGATAACAAACTCGGCAATAAGGAAAGGTGAACAAAAATCCATTATTGTATTGTCTAATGAGTATTGTTTAATGAATAAAACTCGGCAATACAACTGTTATAAAATGTATTTATTTGACACGATAGGGTTATTGGCTATTTGCTCTCCTATTCAGGTATGCTAATATAAACAACAAATTGCTCTCATCGTGAAATTATTTAAAATTATGATATTTCATTAAACATTTAGGATTTCTTCCTCACAGCAATACATATAATACATGAAAATAAAATAATACATAAAATTCACTTTTATGTAGGCAGAAAAAATAAGTCTGGACTGACATATTATTTTATCGGATACACTACAGTTGTCATCGAACTTATATGATTATCGTGTTAAATCTGTATTTATAAACAATTCTATTTAAAATTATGAATAGGGAATTCTTTTGAGATTGCTTTGGGGTATGCTACTAACTACACTGCAACGGACATAAATGGTATTTCCTTGTAAACTGAAAGTACTCGTTATGAATAAATTTAAGCTCTTCCACAGTATGTTACTTTTAACATATGAATCATGTTTGAAGAAGAAAGCTCTAGAAACACATATTTCACTTATAAGTCAGAATTCAAACATTGGAATCACACATCATCCATCAATGATGGAAACTGAGCATGTTCCTATTTTTATGTTTTCTTTTTTATTTTATTTCTTTTTTATTTATTTTTTATTATTATTATTTTTATTTATTTATTTACTTATTTATGTTTTTTCCCATGCAAATTTTAAAACCATATTCGCGTAAAAACATATATTGTTTTTAAACATAAAAATACAAAATATTAGGATGAATTTCAAAGCGTTGACCAGGTCCTATATAAGTGCTTTGTTATTTAAGGGTCGAGTTACTCTTAAAATGGACAAATGTCAACTAAAAAAAAAAAAACAGACGATTAAACGTTTTTAAAATAAAATCTACTGAAAATATAAGAATAAAAATTTTAGGGTAGATAAAAATATTCTTCTTCTTTAAAATAAGAGTAAAACAATATTTGAAAAATGATAAATATTATACAAAAAATAATTATAATTTACATATTAGTCGATAAAATCATGATAAGTTTTTCTGCGCATGATAAATTTAATTTTTATGGATATAGTCAAACTAGTTTGGGCTTCATTAATAGCATTCATAATAAACAAGGGTTACATACTAGGATTGCATACTAGGATTATTTAATTAATTTACGTTTTAATAGAGCAAATTCATATATATATATATTTTTCAAAATTTTCACAAGCTTTTTTGTTTCTAAAATTTTTATTTTGTGAGTTACACATGTAAATCTTATTGAACTACTTATTGAACAATGATGCCATTACTAACCATGCAAAATTTCATTAGAATTCATCAAACGATTCTTGAAATATCATACGTAAAATTTCAAAAATCAGTGTTTGAAGTATTTTTTATATCTCAGGAAATAATTAGCATTCAGAAATATCAATGGTACCAAAATATTCAGAAATCACCAGAAGGTACAACTAGATATCAAGAAAAAATTGATATTTCCATGATTTTAATATAGATACAGATAACGCCATTCAATTTCCAAATCGCCTGATTTACCATCACGCATGCGTGCAGCCACTTTCCCCCTTAACAATGTCTAACCTCTTATATGGCTAAGGGAAACGGAAAAAATGCAATCACTTCATTAACGAAATCTAAAATTGTAATCTTTATTTGTTTTCTTGAAAATTCAAAGAAAATCAAATAATATAATTTCTTTTGTCAGCATATGAAGGATAGATGTTTCCATAAGGATAGAATTGTGCTCATTTTCAATTTATTTAAAATTTATTATATATTTCAGCGTATTTAAAAATAAGTAAATAAATATGGGGGGGGGGGGGGGGGTAATAATTCGTCAAACGGATTCAGTTCAAAAATCGTTGAAAAAAATGTTTTTGATCTTTCTGATGATGTCAAGATGGTAAACTCTGCTATAATAATTTTAATCGCTGAGGAACAGATTTGTGTGAATATCGCTTAAAATCGCGCTTCGACATAAAATAACTAAAAACTGCATTCAGAGCTTAAAAAAATTATTGTACCGGAAGCTCAGCTAACCCAGTACCTAATTTCGTGGCTGTCTAAAGCTTAGATTTTCCGCTGCAGACGGCACACACACACGCACGGATAAATACTCATCTTCTTTTATTATGGTAGTTGAGGCTTCACTTAACTAACGTATGTATTCATATTCCAAACTTTAGTTCCAATTTCAGCATAATCAGCATCATAAAAGAAAATGCATAAGCTTTTGATCGCAAATTCTTCTTTTTATGATCTTTTTTTTTTGCAAATTATTCTGTTTATGAGCTTTCGTTCGCAAGTTATTCTTTTTATAGGTTTTCGTTCGCAAATTATTCTTTTGATCCTTCGTTTGCAAGTTATTCTTTTTATGAGCTTTCGTTTGCAAGTTATTCTTTTTATGAGTTTTCGTTTGCAAGTTATTCTTTTTATGAGCTTTCGTTTGCAAGTTATTCTTTTTATGAGTTTTCGTTCGTAAGTTATTATTTTGAGCCTTCGTTCGCAAGTTATTCTTTTGATTTATCCTAGTATTTTATATTCGCATACACAGCGACAGACATATTTCGATAAATGTTCGAAATAAATTCTGACGCTTTTAAGAAGTTATTTTCCCATCGAAATCTCGATTTCTGAATTTTTCGGAAAAAACAATACTTTTTTGAGTAGTATGAGAAAATAAAAATAAAAATCGGTTTACTATAATAATGTTGAATCATTTGACTTTACCAAATATTCACAAAATATCTACCAGAAATACACAAAAACAGGCGTAAGCAATATCCAAAACCGTTACCACAATCCATATTTACGCATACGATAAAATAGAATCCTCTTTCGCGAAAAAAATAGAAGGAATAGAAGAAAGGAAAAAACGCATTGCTTGGTTTTGATATCTCAGATAGCTGCTACAGGCGAGGGAGAATTCGTCTTTAAACACTGTTGGGCCCCGAGCGGTCAATATTGACCTTTTTTCGTGACCAGGATGTCTGCCATTACTTATCAAACAGAATTCCAACGTTGCTTTAAAGTTTGATATGCTCCTCATTTTAAATTCTGTTTGTGTTCTATATTTCTTGCAGATTTAATTTTAAATACAGTCCGTAGCGTTACAATTCTATTTTACTTTATTCCGAATATAGAGAGGAAAGAATTGATTCGTGGTGGAGCATAAAATCTCAACTTTCAAATTTCAATAGGACTACACACGCTGTAAGCATTTCTGAATACGAATCAACCGATTTTTTAGATTACTTACGACTTTCAAGAACTGGTCTGATTTCCCGATATACACTAGAAGTTAAATTATTTTAACCTAGTTAGTGCTTTTACTTTTGCCCAATTAGTACTTCTAGTTAGTACTTTTACTTTTGCCCAATTAGTAATTCTAGTTAGTATATATACTTACCTAGTTAGTACATCTACTTACCTAGTTAGTACATCTACTTACCTACTTTGTCCTACTACTTACATAGTTAGTACTTCTTCTTTTATAGCCATGCGGTTCAATGTACTGCAAACTGTACGTTAAGAGGCCATCTAGGTCTCTGATTCAGTTTATCTGTAAGTTGACAAATTGTTACCCTTTTGTGTTGATTTTATCAAGCCTGCCAAAATTGCACTTAGAGTATCGCTGAGAGCATCGCTGAGAGCATTTGCACTCGCCTTGTTCTCAGACCTCGTTTATTGCCTGTTGGTCCAATCTCTATTCACTCTAACTGATGTCCTCGAACAATTCACAAACGAAGCCATCTTGTTAATACACGCACCACTGCTTCTAGCAGCCACCATCATTCCACGTCCAGAATCTGTCAGATGGCATATTTTACCCATTATTTTATGGTCAATGCACGATTTCACTTCACAGATTCAATGATCTAACGTCAACAATATCTGAGTGATAGCTAATTTGCATAAAATGATCTGGAAGTCATATTAATTTGGCAACTCTAGATTAGGTTTACGTTGCTCTTCATGATATGGCGTATTTGTACCATATCGACAAAAAAAAATTTTGCTTTTCTATCGGAATGTAGAACTTTCGTACCAATCATATAAAGTCTATTTTAAGATCCATTTCAAGTATAGAAATAAAACAGTTAGTTGTTTCTCACTATATCAATAGATAAAGAGTTGTGTGTGCAGCCGAAGATCAATAGTTTGATTCCCTACTCAGATTCGGGTTTTTCACAAGGTAACATTAGAGCCTACAGTATGTTCTAAAAATGTACGCTAAACTCAGTATGTTAAACCCATGTATGCTAAACTCGCGTATGCTAAACTCGCGTATGCTAAACTCAGTATGCTAAACCCAGCATGATCTCCAGTATGCTAAACCCTTCAGATATAGAGTGCATTTCGCTTTGATCTGGATGTTTACGATGATAAGGAGATTGCTTTATGCTATAATAAATTATAATCTATGGATTTAAGCGTTTCAAGCGTTAAATATCAATAAATCTAAATAATTCACTGTGATTGAGACTCTGTAAAAAAATTTAAGACTGAAAAAAATAAAATTAACGGCGCCTACTGTTCTATTTTGGTCCGAGAAAAGAAACTTAAAACGCTCTCAAAACAATTGTAGTCACCTAACTGATATATAACTACAAGAAAGTTGTTGTTGAGACCCAGACCGTCCGACCTACCAGAAAGGTGTAAGGTAACTGTTTGGACGGCCGGGAAGTGCCACCTAATTTGGACCGGAACCCAGTGGGGGAGGCATCCACAGGGACCGTACCCTCCTTCCCCTACCTCCAACCTCTCGGAAGGACTTACGGACCCATATGTTTAACGTGATCGTACTCCGCGTGAACACGGCGGCAGTTTTTGGCAGTGGCTGGAATCGAACCCGGGCCTACCGAGTGCAACTCCAGCGCGCTAACCAATGGGCTACCGCGCCCCTTACAAGAAAGTTGTGTAAGTTCTTGACTTATAATCAGCAATTTTGCTGTGTCAATTACTTTCAGTTTATTTACAACAGCAGAAAAAATTAAATGTATAATTACTATAAATCTGCCCTTAAAATTTTGCATTTAATAAAGAAACAAAAATTTGTCGACATGAAAATAGCTCCAAAGGCTTCATCGAAAACGCTAACGTTACTTCTGCTTTGACATTCAAACGAGAAACTGCTTTCGATTATCGAGTACCTATTCGATGATATTCGATTTACCATGTTTAAATTCCACTCCCGTCTTCCTAATACTTTCCATTTCCATGCACGTAGAAATTCCGTATTAACATCCAATTTATGCAATTCATTTTATGTCGAGCAAATTTCAATTTATGGATTAAAATAACAATTTATGCCTCAAATGACATTACATAATCCTTCATTCAGAATAGAGAGCCTCTAAAATAGAGTCATAATCCCAAGGATTAAAGAGCAATAGCGTCGTCCGACTTTGATCACAACAACGAGCAAAGGGTTAATATTGATAGAGCCACTGGTCAAACATTGTTCAAAGCCGGACTCTCTACTGGTGTCAGGACACCGGTGATTAAATCTAAATTTATTACGATGGAGAATACTATATATAAAAAATTTGCCAAATACATGACATTCTCTACCGCTTTACATATTTTGACATCTTGAGCAAACAGTAAAATAACTTAGGGTAAGTAGTCGTATATATTGATCTCGCTTGAAATCAATAAGCATTTTGATGCTAACAATTAAAAAAATCTGATGTGGGCAACACATGACTTTCCTTATATAATGTAATGAATTTTATACTTTTACAGTTAAAAAATAGATTTTTCTTATAGTAGATACTAATATTCTTTCCAAGATATTGAATTTTCGACAATTAGTCGTCATTTTCATTGATTTAGCGTCATATTTATCCATTTGGCGAGATTTTCGTTAATTTGGCAACATTTCAAAAAAGTCGCCCAGTTGGCGACATTCCGCCAAATTCGTCGCCAAAATCTCGCCAAGCGTTATGCACTAAAAAATAAGTTATTCTTACAGCAGATAAATGACTATTGGCGTTCAAATACAAAAGTATTATGACGCCAATTCATGAATGAAACATGAATTGGCTCGTTTCATTCATGAACTCAATTCATGAATGAAACGAGCTAGATCCACGAGAATGATGTCACCCAATTTATCGTATGGTATTACATATGAAAAGTGAACATGTTTCTCAATAGGAAATATTTTTTTTTATTTTATGACTTTTTGATAATTTTTTTTAAAAATGTGCAATATCTCGAGAACGGTTCATGTTAGTGTTCTAAAATTTATGCCAATCGTTTTCTAATGAAACATTACATAAGAAATGTCTATTTGCGTAACTTTATTAGTGATTTTGATTTTTTGACGATTTTTTCAAAATTTCATTCGAAAATTTAGGGGGGGGGGGGGGGGTTCTGAACATTCGATTGCGTATAAAAGCAATAGGCTTTCAGTGTTTACCGATTGTGATTTTTGTACCAAATTTGGTTCGAATTCGTCCATTCGTTCGTCAGTTATCGTCTCCACCGACTCACTAACACACACACACATACTTTAACACACACACACACACACACACACACACACACACAAACACACACACACACAGACATCACTTCAAAAATGTTTGATTCGTGATCAGGGTTGCTTGAAACGTGCTCTCCCGTCGAAAACTCGAATTTGAATTTTCGACCCCGTCACAATACTTTCCTTATACATTATGTATATAAGGAAAGTAACAAGAATGTTAAATTTCATGTAATTATTTTGATCATTTAAAAAAATATCGGGCTTTCCTGTGAAAAAAATATTCTAATATCTCAATAACGGTTCATGATATTTACAAACCAACAACGTCCTTGTATTTGTAATTAATAATACTCATAAATCATTCACATCTTTAAAAAAATTATATAAATTTACATCAGAAAAATTTGCGAAAGAATAAATACCTACCTATATATATAAAAATTTGATTTGCCAAATGCATGAATTTCTATACCTTAACATATTTTGATATCGTGAGCAAACAATAAAATAACTTAGGGCAAGGAGTCTTATTTTTTAATTTCGTTTAAAATCAATAAGCATTTTGATGCTAACAATTAAAATAAGCATGTTAAATTTCATGTAATTATTTTGATTATTTTCAAAAATATCGCTCTTTCTGTGAACAATAAAAATTCTAATATCTCAACAACGGTTTATGATATTTACAAACCAGCGGCGTCTTTATATTTGTAATTAATAATACTCATAAACCATTCACTTGTTTAAAAAAATTATATAGATTTATATCAGAAAAATCTGCAAAAGAATACATCAGAAAAATTCATAAAAATTTAAATCTTTAAAAAATTGAAATGATAAAAAATTATAAGAATGCACTAGTAAACCAAATTTCCCTGCGCATCCTGCTTCCTGTATAGGCGTGCGATACGTAAATGATACAAATACCACCACTCAATTTCCAAAACACTCATTTAGGATAAAAAAAATATTTCCCCGCTTATTTTTTCTATACACACAGAAAATTGTACAAAGCATGTACATAGCACGTCCCTAGTTCTGACATCAAAATACGAAAACCATGCTCGCGTTTCAATCTCTACCACCCCTCGGATCGATGTGAAATCGACTTTTGTAGACCCACTTAAAATTCATAGAAAATTCAGAAATAGAGTAATTTTTTTTTTCATTTGAATTGTAAAATATCACTCCAGTTTCATACCAAAAATTAAAAACGGGTGAGTCTTCAATTCTCCTTTGCTGGGAAATAAAAACGAAATTACATAAAATACATATATTCCGATGTATATTTAAAACACAAATATGAAGAAATTGTCCTATAGATTCGGTTCAAAGCTTCTTGGTTTTGATTACAACACGAACTATTCAATTGCTATGACTTTTAAAAGTATAACTTCCAAAACAGTGGAAGTTATTTAACCACGAAGAATATTTTAACCATGTTATGGAGGTAAAAGATATTAAAACAGTATATCTTAACTCAAATCAGCCAAATGCATATAATGCATCAGCTTCACTGAACATTTGCCAACTTGTAAAAATAAACTTTTGAAGGAATATTATGAAAAATAAAATAATATTAATTTGTGAACAAAAGCTTATGGGAAGATCCCCTTTTCCTTTTATTACTTTCCTTATATACAATAATGTATAAGGAATGTATTGTGACGGGGGCGAAAATTCGAATTCGAGTTTTCGACGGGAGAGCACGTTTCAAGCATCCCCGATCAGGAATCGAACATTCTTGAGGTGATGTCTGTGTGTGTGTGTGTGTGTGTGTGTGTGTGTGTGTGTGTGTGTGTGTGTGTGTGTCAGTGAGCCTGTGGAGACGATAGCTGCCGAAGGAATGGACCGATTCGAACGAAATTTGGTACAAAAATTACAACCCCTGAATACTGGAAGCCTATTGTTTTTATACACAATCGAATGTTCAGAACCCCCTTAAATTTTCGAGTGAAATATTGAAAAAATCATCATAAAATCAAAACCTTTAATGAAGTTACGCAAATAGACATTTCTTGTGTAATATTTCATTAGAAAACTAATAACATAAAATTTAGAAGTTAGCATGAACCATTCTCGAGATATTGTACATTTTTCTAAAAAATTATCAAAAAATTATATAAAATAAAAAAAAATATTTCTTATTGAGAAATCTGTTCACTTGTCATATATAATATCATGCGATAAAATTGATGACATCATTCTCGTAGATCTAGCTCGATCCATTCATGAAAAAAGATACTTTGAGTAATACTTTTGTATTTGAACGCCAATTGTCATTTATCTGCTATAAGAATAAATTATTTCTCTGTCCATAACGCTTGGCGAGATTTTGACGACAAATTTGGCGGAATGTCGCCAACTTGGCGACTTTGTTAAATGTTACCAAATCAAAGAAAATCTTGCCAAATGGATCAAAATGACGCTAAATCAATGAAAATAACGACTATTTAAATTATCTTGGAAAAAAATATAAGTATCTACTATAAGAATAACCTATTTTGTTATTACTGCAAAAATAGTAAATACATTGCATTATATGAGGAAAGTCATGTGCTGCCCACATCAGATTTTTTTCTATTAATTTGGTGCAAATGAGCCAAATTTATATATTGAATATGAATATATGAGAAAGTTCGTTGAAAAGTTCAATCGTCGTATATTTAAATATCAGTTTAGCATACAACATAGCTGTCTGACGAAGCTGGTAAACTTTAAATCTCTTTAGAAGATACAGAATCTGAACTGAGTTCCCCCGATTCATCTTCTACCTTTAAACTTCACATCTTTCAAACATCAACTCCTACAAGAGTTGAGTTCCACTCTTCTTTAAATCCTTGCCTTTCCTCCAACTTCTATTCCACTCCTGTATTTGTTCTTGCTAATATCATTGTTGAAGGAATCAGAACCTGCAGGACCCTGGAGCTCCAACTTAGACTTCCTTTTCTTGGCAATCAAAGAGGCCGAGTGCATACGGCTTCTGCTAACCTGAGGCCATCTCTCCCAACAGTTCTTGATTTACATCGACCTGAATCTCTAAGGGGTGAATTCTTTGTGTTCAGAGATCTGTTTGCCCGAAATTCAATATGTTGCACATCCTTGAGGTAGTAACAAATGTTGAAAAGTTGTACTTTGGTGGGTCTAGTCCTGAAATTTGAAGGAAGGGAAGAAATGGCATTTAAATTGTTTGATATTTTGTAGGCTGTGTTAAATTGTACGAAATAGTATATATATATATATATATATATATATATATATATATATATATATATATATATATATATATATTGTTTTTGTTAATTATGCTGTTTATCTATAATATAAATCCTTAAGTACAAGTATTGGTGACAAAAACTTTGCCAAACTGTTGTTTTCACTAAAATTTTTATTGAAGCAGTTATTTCTTAGAATCTGCTATAGATAGATCTTAGATGATGGCTGAAATGGATTTAGCATCAAATTTCGGAGGAAGTAAAGAGGTTAGCTAATTATTTTCATTATTTGTTCAAAAATTTTCATTTAACATTTATTTTTAACATTTTACAAGAGAGTTGAAAAGTGTTTATGACTTTGATCATTCTGTCAGTCTATCTGTCTGTCTGTCTGTCTATCCGTTCGCACGATAACTGCCGTAAAAATGACTTAATCAAAATGAAATTTTAGTATGTTGTTCAAGCGGTCTGTAGGACCTATGGGAATCTAAATGAATAATATCACCCAATTAGTTTTGAATTGAACCCAGGTTGAAAAAATGAAATACATTGAGCCTTATGGGACCTAATTTTTCAAACATTTTTTAAGCGAATTTAAAATTCACAAATTGTTTTGAAAATTTTAGGAAATATTCGAGTTATCTCATGAAATATATTAAAAAAATTTCAGCATAATATATTCGATAATTTTTTAAGTAAAAATTAAAATAATTGCACCCATCTCGTGACCCACTTCAAAATAAAATATGGCATCCATCTTTTATCCCGGTATCAAAATCGTGATTTTAAAGATCTTTTTAATTTATTTTAGTGCTGCATCCGTCCTAAAACCACTTTATTTTTGCGTATTTTCTGTGCATCTATATTCTGCGCCAACGCATTTATAATATTTTTTGCTTTAAATGATCATCAAACTTTGATTATTTCTACAAAGAAGCCAAATTTTAACGTATGCATAATGTAAACAAATCAAACTGTAAGATGAGTTATATAAAAACTGCTGAATTTTTTTAACGCAAAATTATGTAGCCCTGAAGTCTGGAATATAGCTGATATGAATGATATATTCATTGATTTTATGTAGAGAAGCAGAGAGAAAAATACTTTTTTTTTAGAAAATACTTTTACTTCCATGGTTTTAAGTTTTTAAGTAAAATAAATTATTGCTGTACTGTGATAATTTTAAAAATATCACCGCTGAATGATAGGAATGGAATTAAAGTGTATGAATGAAATATTCACTGTGTTTACATAGAGAGCCAGGCGATTTATATTTTGGTGACGTCATTTGAATATAGTTCTTTTTTTTTTTTTTTTTTTTTTTTTTTGCGATGAAGTTTTCGGTTTTCAAATATAATAAATTATTGCAGTATTGTGATAATTTTAAAAATATCACCGCTGAACGTATCGTGTTTTAGAAATGTTTAAATAAAACTGTATTGCTGTTGGAAAATGATTCATAATCAATGCTTTATGCATGGATCTTTCTTGTTAATTTTCATTTAGTATCACTTATTATTACGCATATCGGGCCCAATACACATCAAAATGTTATTGATATTTTAGCAACATTGTATGAAATACACTAAATCTGGTAAATTCGTTAACTTTTATGCTATTACAATTAATATTTTCTAGCGAATGAAATGTTGTTGTTGTTCAACCTTACCCGAAGATGTAAGGTATCTGTGTGAATAAAATTTTGTATCTATACGTGAATGGTGTAAATTTAACTCTCTTTTCTAGAGATTTGTTTAAAAAATTATTTAAAATAGTGCTATATCTTAAAAACAGTGTATGTCATTGTAAAAGTAGGTAGCTCGTTTTTACTGGAAAATTCCAAATAAAATGATAGATTATTTAATGTAAATACTTATATTTTTCCGAATTCTTTTCAAATTAAGTCTGAAAAAGTGGGGATCTTTTTATGACAGGATGTTAATAAAAATCAATACAGTTTCGGCATTCACTAATGGAGTACCTTACCAAATTTTATTCAAATTTCCTAATTCCTAACCATGATATTGTTCTCAGATATACATACAAACGTTTACAATGAGAAAAATTACACCTCAAACACACTAGATTCAAATTCAGAGATACATTAAAATCGTTAAAAACTATAATTTGCATTTTTAAACTTGTCATAAAATTTTCCTTATACGTATATATGTTATCGCTAAAGTGCAGAAAGCAGTTATTCTACAGATTATCTAGGTAATGCGCTGATTAACTAGGGGGATTCGTTAAAGTGCCGAAAATAGTTTCATTTCTCAAATTACCTAGGTAATCTGCAAATTTCCTAGATAATCTGCACATTACCTACTAGGCACTCGTTAAAGTGAAAAAGTGAAAATAAGATCTTTGCTGAGGTTTGCGAAGAATCTGTTTTTCATTTTACTCACCAATCCGGTGCTTGCTTGCAAACTAGGAGCTAAATTTATCTGCATTAAAGAAAATCACGACATAAATTCACGCGCTAACAGGCAGAAACGAATTTGAAAACAGAATTAGCTATGCTATGCACTAGCAGCCGACGCAAATTATGAGAAATAAAAACAACCGGCGACGAGATGACGCTGACGAAACCAAACTAAAAGTGGAGGGAGAGGGGAAGGAGTAGGGAAAGGAAATGAGAGAAACAAACTTTTGAACTTCAACGATACGGAAGACGTTAATGTGCACATTACCTAGGTAAAATGCGGAAACTCTTGATTCCTCATGTTAACGGAGCAAATTAGTTAATCTGCAGATTAGCTAGGTAATGTGCACATTAACGGCTTTCGTGCTTTAGCAGTAGCATATATATTATACTGACAACTCGAAGAAGAGAAATTGAAATTCTGGAATTTAAGCAGTACCATTGGGCATGCCAGAAGCACATTTACCCCTGTCTTGAGTGAGAAACAGGTTTCGTATTCTTAATTATAGCCACAATCTGTTGAAACCTCAGAAGAACTACAGCTGTTTTGGGTTAACCATGAATGTGTAAGCACGATTGAACTCCAAACTCATACCCCTGAGTCCTGATAACAGAACTTTACTATCTGAATTACCTGGAATTGGGAGAACATCAGATGATTTTACAAGTGAAAATCTGCTACGCAATTGTTTTTACTTTCCTTATATACAATAATGTATAAGGAAAGTATTGTGACGGGGTCGAAAATTCGAATTCAAATTTTCGACAGGAGAGCACGTTTCCAGCATCCCTGATCACGAATCGAACATTTTTCAAGTGATGCCTGTGTGTGTGTGTGTGTGTTTCAGTGAGTCTGTGGAGACGATAACTGATGAACGAATGGACCGATTCCAACGAAATTTGGTACAGGAATCACAATCCGTAAACACTGGAAGCCTATTGCTTTCATACGCAATCGAATGTTCAGAACCCCCCTAAATATTCGAGTGAATTTTTTTAAAAATCGTCAAAAAATCAAAACCTCTAATAAAGTTACGGAAATAACCATTTCTTATGTAATTTTTTATTAGAAAACGATTGACATAAATTTTAGAACGCTAATATGAACCGTTCTCGAGATATTGCACATTTTTAAAAAAAATTATCAAAAAGTCATATAAAAGAAAAAAAAGTATTTCCTATTGAGAAACATGTTCACTTTTCATATGTAATACCATGCGATAAATTTGGTAACATCATTCTCGTGGATATAGCTCGTTCCATTCATGAAAAAGATACTTTGAGTAATACTTTTGTATTTGAACGTCAATAGTCATTAATCTGCTGTAAGAATAACTTATTTCTCCGTCCATAACGCTTGGCGAGATTTTGGTGACGAATTTAGTGGAATGTCGCCAACTTGACGCCTTTTTTAAATGTTGCTACATTAACGAAAATCTCGTCATATGGATAAAAAGGACGCTAAATCTATGAAAATGTCGACTAATTACCGAAAATTCAATATCTTTGAAAGAATATAAGTATCTACTATAAGAATAATCTATTATTTTTGCTGTAAAAGTAGTACATTCATTCCATTATATAAGGAAAGTCATGTGTTGCCTTCATTAGATTTTTTTTACTGTAAAAGTAGTAAATTCATTGCAATATATAAGGAAAGTTATGAGCTGCCAACATCAGATTTTTTTATTATCAGTTCTTTCCGGTTAGGATTTAAATCTGTCTACAACAACCGCTTTCTAACTATGCATTTCCTTCCCGTTCCTAAATGTGAGTTTTCTGAAACTTGATATTTTTCTGTATTATTCATATTTCACCTTCTACAGATAGTCCCGCCGTTTCGAAGTACTTACTTTGCATTAATGCTGAAAGGTATCTTTAGAATCTCCAGCAGTTCTTTTCCCTACGTAAAAGACTTACGCTCTACAATTGCGACAATCAGAGCTTTTGTACAAAAAAAAAGATAAAAAGCAGAGTCGGAAAATGAAGTAAGAACATATGTTTAAGTATCTGGATTTCTTGAAGGAAAAGTTTATTGTCAGTGAAAACAGGGCTTTCTATAGCCAACATAACAATCATTGTCGTTGGGGATGGGGAGGGGGGGACTTTTTGCTTTGTTTAAAAAATCATTTTCATGAGTTTCCTTGAAAGTCCTTCTTATTCATATATATAAATAGAATATTAATATCACTTTGATGCACTAAATATTTGATTCAGAGTTTCTCAAGTTATGGTTTTCGTATTGAAATTTTAATGTGATCTTAAAAAAGAAACTTTTTAATTGAATATGCTATCACTTCTCACTGAACCCACTTGAAGTGCGTGTCTCAACTTGGAAGGGGCGTGTCCAAATTAAGTTTAAAACGGCAAAGTAAAAAAAGTTAAGAAATTAGAAAGGTGAAGTATGGGAAAATATAGATTCAATATACGTTTAAGAATCGAGATTTTTTAAAAGAAATTTTTATTGTAGATGACATGAGAAAGAATATGTTTTTCATATAATATATCGATCATTCTTGTGCAGTTGCTTTCGATATAATTTTCTTTTGTTTTAAATATAGTTTTTATGTACTTTCTGGAATTTTTCTTTCTCCAAATTAACAACAATATGAATATGACATTGCACTATAATTTCCCTTGCGCAGAATGGGTCAATCAATGGCTACCATACGGGCTGATAAATTTCAAATTTGGATAGCAAATTCTAGTCCAATTGTAGCTACTGTGGGTAATAACTTATAAGTGGTTTTTTTAAACAGTATATAAAGTTAAAATGTAAGTATTTAAAATGTTTAATTGTAAATGCTTTGTGTTACCTATAGTATATTTCAATTCATTTTGTTAAATTTAGATATTTCAATTCAAAACTGTTTTAATTTTAATTTTGTGATTTCTAAATACATTTATATGGTTCACCCGCGAAAACAGTTTTATTTACATTTTAAGTATTTTAATTTTTACACAAATTTAGATATATCACTATTTATATAAAAGTGTCAATTCTTTTAACTTTTGGACTTTTAAAATATTTTTTTTTATTTTACATAAGATATTTTTGTATTTTACAAAATATAGTTTATATTTTTGTATTTTACTTTTACATAAGATATTAATCACTACTCAAATTTAGTAACTAACAACTTGTGAAATGTGTACAATAGAAAAACATTCTCTGATAGCCAATGGTTAGTTAGTCATGATAGCTGCAATGTAAATTCTAATTTAAGCTGCACTCGACCATTAATTGATCGCATTTTATCTAAAAATGCAACGTAAGCATAATTTAACTATACTTTTATACTGTAGCATTTGCCACTTTGAAGTACATTTAACAAAGTTACGTATTTCCTCTCGCTAGTTCCTTTAACATCTCTTGAAATTCTGTCTTTTAGAATACAATATAATCATATTACTTTCCTTACATACAATAATGTATAAGAAAAGTATTTTGACGGGATCGAAAATTTGAATTCGAGTTTTCGACGGGAGAGCACGTTTCAAGCATCTCTGATCATGAATCGAACATTTTTGAAGTGATGTCTGTGTGTGTGTGTGTGTGTGTGCGTGTGTGTGTGTGCGTGTGTGTGCGCGTGTGTGTGTGTGTGTGTGTGTGTGTGTGTGTGTGTGTCAGTGAGTCTGTGGAGACTATAACTGACGAACGAATGGACCGATTCGAACGAAATTTGGTACAAAAATTGCAATCCGTAAACACTGGAAGCCTATTGTTTTTATACGCAATCAAATGTTCAGAACCCCCTAAATTTTCGAGTGGAATTTTGAAAAAATCGTCAAAAAATCAAAACCCGTAATAAAGTTACGCAAATAGATATTTCTTATGTAATTTTTCATTAGAAAACGATTGACATAAATGTCAGAACGCTAACATGAACCGTTCTCGAGATATTGCACATTTTTCAAAAAAATTACCAAAAAGTCATATAAAATAAAAATAAAAATATTTCCTATTGAGAAACATGTTCACTTTTCATATGTAATACCATGCGAGAAATTTGGTGACATCATCCTCGGGGATCTAGCTCGTTCCATTCATGAAAAAAGATACTTTGAGTAATACTTTTGTATTTGAACGCCAATAGTCATTTATCTGCTGTTAGAATAACTTATTTCTCCGTCCATAACGCTTGGCGAGATTTTGGCGACGAATTTGGTGGAATGTCGCCAACTTGGTTATGTTTTAATGTTGCGAAATTAATGAAAATCTGTCCAAATGGATAATAATGACGCTAAATAAATGAAAATGACGACTAATTGACGAAAATTCAATATCTTGGAAAGAATATAAATATCTACTATAAAAATAATCTATTTTTTTACTGTAAAAGTATTAAATTCATTGCATTATATAAGTATATAAGGAAAGTCATGTGCTGCCCACATCAGATTTTTTTTTTTAATTTATTGCTGTGTATGTTTCTATATGTGAGATTCTCCAGTTTTCTATATACGAGAGTCTGCAGACAAGAAGTGCTTCTGTATTATTCATATTTCATATCCTACAGACGATTCCCATTGTACTTGCAATCTGTTTCTCATTGTACTTACTTGGCATCAGTGTTAAAAGGCTCTTCTGCGTCTTTTTTTCCTCCGGCATCGTTAAAGGAACAACTCTGCGATTGTACCATTCCGGAGCTCTTGCAATAAAGAAAAAAAAATTCGAGAATAAGAATGAAGCTTTAGTATACGTTTAAGTATCGAGATTTTCTCGAAGGAAAAGTTTATTATCGGAGAAAGTAGGGAAAATGCTTTTCTATAGCAATATAGCTATTGTTCTTCTGCAGGCGTTGGTGGTGTTCCTATTTGCTTTCGAATATAATTTTCATGTATTATTTAGAATGTTTTTAAAATTTTATAATTTTCCCGTGTTTCTGGTGATTTAAATTTACTGAAGTGTGGCTCAACTCGACATTCTCATACCAGAATCCATTTTTAAGTAGCTTGTCATATATATATATTATATATATATTTTTAATTTTGCATGAAAAAAATTTGAAACATCTGTATCCTTAGTACAAATAATCAGAAATATAGTATTTGACCCTTCTTTTTAAAAGGCTTGAAAATTATTTTCATTGATACCAAGTTTAATAATATATGGGGGGGGGGGGGGGTTAACTTGCCATCCCGAGGGGGCTAATGACGTTACGAACACAAAAATTGTATAGCGTCTATTTTTCACTGCAGTCATATCACTGAGCCATAAATCAGCCTTTCTATGCAAAATTATGTCAAATTGTGTCCTATGCTGCCATGTTAAGAAAATATAAAATTTCGAATACATTTCAAAGTTTTCGCTCGAATTTCGAAAAATTCTGTCTAGTTCTAGACTGTAACAAAGCCGGATATAAAGTTTCGTGATAATCCATTATATGTAACAGCTGTCGTATACACAAAAAATCGACTACATATAGACAGACAAATGGACATCACCCTAAAAGTATTCGAAACTTGTTCAGGAGGTCCTAAAACATATATCGGCGTTAAAATATCAAAATCACAAAATTTTTGGAAAACAATATTTTCCCTATGCTATTTTCTTATTCTATAGTATAAGAAAATAAAAATAATACGAGTAAAAATATGTGTTCTTAATTATACAAGGTTCCTAGCACTCCAAGAACTTTGTAATGAAAGTAAGTGTACAACACAGTAAAGTGACCATGATCTATCTAATACAAGTGATTAATACGCTCCTAGTGGTGAATTTAAAAAGTTAGCATGACGAATTTGTTAAAAAGTTATTTATTGTATCATTCCTTATCTATGTCAACTTTTTTAAATTCTCCTCTATAGGCGCTGCAATCACTTATTTGATCGGACATGTTTATTTTACTATAGATTAACCTAACGTGCATACTCATGGACGGCCTCGTACAAATTGAAGTAGTGAACTTTTGTAGGAATTCTGTAGTACACTAAAAGCAGTTAACATCTCATTATATTACTCATGTTACCAGCTAGAAAGCGTGAATCGTATATAAAGTTATTTAAGAGAAGAAATTCAATAAAAAAAATCGATTTATTGGAAGAACAAATTTATTTCTATGAGTTATTTCTATCTTTAAATTAATCACTTTGTTAATTCACTTTTCTGCAACTGCTTAAGTCTAATTTTAATTTTTCGACAAAGCTAAAATGATGTTTAAGAAAATATCTCCTTTTCCTAGAATTACAGTTCGATGGAATCTTTTCATATATTAAATTTGGTGCCATTTCTAAGTCAGATATTTTACTTATATGCTCTTTGCCTATATGTTACAAATTATTTTTATAAATAAAAGCCCTAAATATTTTATCTTAAAAATATACTATCGCCACTATAAGCTCCAAAATACCTATAGTCTCCAGAAGTCTTTTTTTTCTGATTATCAAAATTTTGCGTCTATTTGTAATGCGACAAATTTTAATTTTGTGGTATTTGCTACATGTCACTCTGATTTACTAGAAAGTTTATAGTTCTTAGCGTTCTTAAATGTTTATCAGCAATATTTTTCTATTCGCATTTTGAACTCACGCTATGTGCGTATACATTACTTCCAAAATTATGAATACAGGGGTCTAAAAATTAGAGGTATTTTTTGTGCGTGTTCATATTTCATATCCTACAGACATTTCCGTTACTTTTCCGTCCTTTCTTTCACATTTCATCTCCTACAGGCTGTTCTGTCGCTTTTCCGTGATCACTTTGCATAGGTGCTAAAAGGTATCTTTATTCTTCTCTGTATCTTTTTTATTCTTCAGCATCGTTAAAGGAACAACTCTCTGCGATTGCATCATACTGGAGCTCCGGTGATAAAGAAGAAGCCCAGAGAAAAAATGAAACTTGAGTATACGTTAAACATCAAGATTTTTGGAAGAAAAATTTTACTGCCAGTGAAAGCTAGGAGGAATATGATTTTTGTTGTAACACAGATAGTGTTTCTCTGCAGTTGTTGATGATGCGTTCTTATTTAATTTAAAAATAAATCTGTGTTTTCTTGACATTTCCTTCTTTATGAAATTTAACACTATAAATAGGGAGCATCTTACTACGTGAAATTTTTCCAACTCTCAATCATGCTTGTGATGCTGCTACGTTGCAAAAATGTCCTTGGTATTTCTGTATTGCAAAGGAAAGGTTGAGGAAAATCAATTGTTTTCATTTAAGGAACCAAACATTTGGTAATATGCCAAATTTTAACTTTGTGGTATTAGTACCATTTTACTCTAATTTACCAGAAATTTTATAGATCTTAAATGTTTATTAGAAATATTTTTCTGTCTACATTTTAAACTAACGCTGTGTGCGTCTACATTTTAAACTAACGCTGTGTGCGTCTACATTACCTCTAGGTTTCTGCATACAGGTATCCAAAAATAAGATAGTTCCCTGCACGTGCTCATATTTCATCTCCTACAGACAGTTTCGTCACATTTTCGTACTTATTTTGCATGGGTGCTAAAAGATATCTATATTCTCTTCTGCATATTTTTTTCTTCAACATCGTTAAAGGGAAAAATTCTCTGCGATTGTATGGTTCCGAAGCTTCAGTAATAAAGAAAAAGTCGAGATAAAAAATGAAATTTGAGTAATGTTATGTATCGAAATTTTTCTAAAAAAAAGTTTACTGCCGGTGAGAACAAGATAAATACAATTTTAGTAGCAATATAAATATTGTTCCTTCGCAGTTGTTGTTGGTGCTTTCTTATTTATTTTGAATATGAGTTTTGTATTTTCTTTAATTTTTCCTTCTTTACAAAAATTAAGAGCAAAAATGTTGGGTAGCATGATGGAATTTTTGTCAACTCTTTATCATGATTGCAATACCTCCTACACTTTCATTTTGCTTTTTGGGATAGGATAAAGTCCATTATAAAGAATAAGAGTCAGTTCGATCTCTGTTTACCAAAACTATATTTATTTATAATTTAGAAATGTTTGCTTATAAATACGAAATACATAGATACAAATGATTTAAAAAAAAAGATAAAAGCACAAAATACAAAGAAGGCAAAAAATTATAAAAGTACGAAAATGGTTTTCTACACTGTAGAAATAGTTTTTACTGAAACGGAAAGGTTGGAAAAGGTCAATTGTTTTCATTTAGGAAGCCAGAACTGTTTTGAGAGAGGAAACTTCTTTACCGCAAAATAAATCTTGATAAAATCAATTGTTTCCAAATAAACCAGGGTTTTTCTAATCAAGAAACTTCTATACTGCACAGGATAGGTTGGTAAAAATCAATTATTTTCATTTAGGAAACCTAGGCTTTCCGAGCCATCACGCTTCTTTGCTACTTTGCTGCACAGGAAAGGTTGAGAAAAATCAATTGTTTCCTTTTAAAAAAACCAGAGGTTTTCGAGCCAATAAGATTCTTTACTACAAAGGAAAGGCTGATAATAATCAATTGTTTTCATTTATAAAACTAGAATTTTTCAAGCGAAGAAACTTCTTTTCTGCAAAGGAAAGATTGATAAAAATATGTTGTTTCCAAATAGAAACCAGAGTTTTTCTATCCAAGAAACTTCAATACTGCATAGGATAGGTTGGTAAAAATCAATTATGTTAAGTTAAGAAACCTGAGCGTTTCGAGCCAAAAAGATCCTTTACTGTACGGGAAAGGTTGATAAAAATCAATTGTTTTCATTTAAAAAAAAACAGAGGTTTTTGAGCTAATAAGCTTCTTTGCGGCAAAGAATAGGTTGATAATAATCAATTGTTTTCATTTAGAAAACCAGAACTTTTCAAGGGAAGAAACTTCTTTTCTGCAAAAGAAAGATTGATAAAAATCAGTTGCTTCCAAATAGGAAACCAGAGTTTTTCTAGTCAAGAAACTCCAATACTGCATAGGATAGGTTGGTAAAAATCAATTATTTTCAGTTAGAAAACCTGAGCCTTTCGAGCCAAGAAGCTCCTTTGTTGCACAGGAAAGGTTAGGGAAAATCAATTGTTTTCATTTAGGAAACTAGGGTTTTCCAACACAAGAAATTTCACGACAAGAAATCGCAAATGCAGAAATTCTACCGTCTTCAAAGGACGGAAAGTGCCTCTTGCGGAACACAAGGGACTTATACTTTTGTGGTATTACCCAGCTTTGTCCGGTATACTTCTGAAACAAAATTGATGTTGTACAAAATCTGAAGTATTTTAATCATAAACTTTCTCCCTCATTTAAACTCAAGCGAGTGCATAAGTATATGCATACATCGAACCGTTTTCGAGTTATAAGCTGTCATGACAAACAGACGCACAGTCAGCTGAAAACATGTTTATAATTTTTTTTATTTCGCGTTTCTCTCTAGGGGTGCTATATCCTGCATTAGAATGCTACCTGACCTCAGTCGAATTGTTTAAAAAGGAATTGGTCAAAATTAATCACGTGATTCAAAAAATATATGAGTTTTCAACGTGCAATGAAATTTTCTCTTTCTTATACTAGATAATTTTTCTAAGAGGATTTGCATGATTTAAATTAAATATTTTAGGGTTTTAAACTAACATTGCCAGTAATTTTGTATCTATTAAGCCATCCTTATATTTAATATTTAAAACTCAAACTAAGGGCAATTTACTTTCTAAAATTAAAAAAATAGGTATAAAAGAAGTACTTTAATAAAGATAAAATATTTTAATGTTTATATTTAATAATTTACACATGTAAATTATCTGAAAAATAAATTTGTTCATTTCGAGCCTGTGTATGTTTGCCCGCATGTATCGCCTATATGTAATCCCTCGTAGCTCAAACACTGCAACCTAGTGGTGTATAGAACCTGATGCTTGTTAGTTTTTGCTTATTAGTGTAAATTATATGAATAAATTATACTTCTCCTCAAACTTGTCTGACGTTTAAGAATTAAATAAAAGTTCAAATGTTTATCCGTTTCAATTAAGTAACTGTTGAAATGCATTTTACATTGCAAAACCAATTATACTAAGTATACTAATCATCCTCACTTCATTGATTTTTTATCAATCTTTAAATATTAATTATGTGACGAAATGTAAAACATGTAAACAGACCAAATAAATATACAAATTTAATGCATCTCTAAATATATTTTTGGTTTATGTAAAAGCTTTTGCAATAAAAATGAATTCTTCTAATTTTTTACTAGAAACAAGAAAAAAAATCTGATGTGGGCAACACATGACTTTCCTTATATAATGTAATGAATTTAATACTTTTCAGTAAAAAAAATAGGTTTTTTCTTATAGTAGATACTAATATTCTTTCCAAGATATTGAATTTTCGACAATTTGTCGTCATTTTCATTGATTTAGCGTCATTTTTATCCATTTGGCGAGATTTTCGTTAATTTGGCAACATTTCAAAAAGTCGCCAAGTTGGCGGCATTCCGCCAAATTCGTCGCCAAAATTTCGCCACGCGTTATGGACGAAGAAATAAGTTGTTCTTACAGCAGATAAATGACTATTGGCGTTCAAATACAAAAGTATTACTCAAAGTATCTTTTTTCATGAATGGAACGCGCTAGATCCACGAGAGTGATGTCATCCAATTTATCGCATGGTATTACATATGAAAAGTGAACATGTTTCTCAATAGGAAATATTTTTTTTCATTTTATATGACTTTTTAATAATTTTTTTGAAAAATGTGCAATATCTCGAGAACGGTTCATGTTAGCGTTCTAAAATTTATGTCAATCGTTTTCTAATGAAAAATTACATAAGAAATGTCTATTTGCGTAACTTTATTAGTGGTTTCGACTTTTTGGCGATTTTTTCAAAATTTTATTCGAAAATTTAGGGGGGTTCTGAACATTCGATTACGTATAAAAACGATAGGCTTCCAGTGTTTACGGATTGTGATTTTTGTACCAAATTTGGTTCGAATCGGTCCATTCGTTCGTCAGTTATCGTCTCCACAGACTCACTGACACACACACACACACACACACACACACACACACACACACAGACATCACTTCAAAAATGTTTGATTCGTGATCAGGGATGCTTGAAACGTGCTCTCCCGTCGAAAACTCGATTTCGAATTTTCGACCCCGTCACAATACTTTCCTTATACATTATGCATATATAGAAAGTAAAAATCGGAGTAGATTATGTAGTCATCAAATTGAAATTTTATAAATTGGCATGCTCCAGCATAAAATATTCATGTTTAAAAAGCATTTGCCTTTCTTTTTGATTAGTAATTATATAATTGCTCATAAAATACACCCGTTTATCTGTATTTTATCGTTAGTTAAAGAAAATTAAAAAATTTTTATTTTTTTCAGCACCAGCAACAGGTAGCTGCAGCGGTAGAACGTGCCAAACAAGTGACAATGAGTGAGTTAAATGCAATTGTTGGGGTAAGTGTGAAATTTTGCTTGGAAGCTTTTATGAAAAGCCTGTTTTACTGGAAATAGTAAAACTTTATAAAGCAGTATAACACACAAAATTGGTGGTGTCAACCGATTTCAAAGGTAAAAAGTAGCGCTCTTTATCATGACAAGCAAGACGCGCGACCTGCTCTCTGAAAAGCAACATCAGCTACTAGTCGATAGAACAGCCAACTGACTGCAGCATGTTTGCTGTTCAAATAACTGCATTCTGCAATCACATTTGCTGTCAGATGGCTGGTTTTTGATCTTGTTTTGATGAGTGTAGGTCGCTCTTCCTACTTGTCCTGATGAAGAGGCCAGTTTTTTGCCTTCCAAAACCAGTTTGCACTATTAATTCTGCGTTATGCTGCTTTATACGATTTGTTATTACTTCCATTGCATTGGCGGCAGTTTGAGCTGTAAGATTGTTTTACTGGGTTACTCTTAGCCTAAAATATTTTCAATCTTTAATTAATCAAGGACTAAAACTGTTATTCATATTAAAACAAAAAAAAATTGGATTCCAGATATCATATTTTCTCCTCTGATTTCATTTAAAAACATTAAATTGGATAATTAATGATATTTAATCCTCACTGATATTAGAAAGATAATTAAAATCAGATTCTATAATGTAAACTTCGCAGACAATAGATCTCATCTCACCTGAAAATCACAATTGGCCTGAGCGGGTAACATTTCCTGGGTCTTCTAATTGACACTCAGACATGCTAACTTTCACTTCGTGCCAACCGCAGTGGTGCAGAATGTAGATATCCTAGTAGGAATTAGGATATCCTCGGTACATAGAGAAGGGGGGATAATTAGGGGGAAATTCCCCGGCCCAAAAGGAAAGGGGGGGGGGGTCCTTGTCACTTCAATGCGTAGTTTCGCAAGAACTTGCTTTTGTGAAAGATGCTTGGGGTCCCATCCAAGCCTTATTGCTTTTTCACTGGCGAGTTCTTATTTCAATAAAAAGTAATCGTATCATGTGAAATTAAAAAATGAGAATAGCATGCAAGTCAGGATATCTGGAAACAAAAGAAAGAATGGGGAAAGGTGCCAAAGAAAAGAGAAGCCAGCATTTGTTTCATTTTGGATTTAACCTTGTCGATGCTAATCGAGAAGAGCAGTTAGAAGAAACGCAACCCGATATCTCAGAGAAATGCTTAATGGATGAGGAAGGAATATGTTATTGTTTCTCATGAGCAGTTGGTAATAAAGCAAAGCATCGGGCACTAATGATTCTTCAAGTGAAGATGATGCCCCATACACATATTTGGATTCTAAAGAAATTTCTTCGAGTGTTGTTGAAGATAATTTAAAAGCGAGATTTGTTGCTGGAAGCCTAGAATGCGACTGCCCATTAATAAGTCATTATTATAATAATTAACTAATTAATTAGTTGATAATAAATTAGTCGGCATTGTTATAATAATTTCATTAAATTAATTATAATAATAATAATTGTTAATAACCGTTAAAAGTCACACCTTGTTTTGGGTGAGGACTGGGCTCATTTAAGGATTTTATCTCCGAGCCCCCATTTGGCTGTTTGCGTCCTTTCCCGACCATGTAAGTTAATACCGTACATTTTCCTCCTTCGAAACAAAATCTGGGGCTCCCTAACTCTCTCATACGACTACGCCCCTATATTTTTGCTCAGGTACTAGCAGAGAAGTATTTAATTTTTAAGGATAGGGTTAGTATGGTTTAAAAAGACTACTCCCAGCTCTCTCCTGAACTAAAGAAATTTAAGCAATTCTTCCCGAATATCATCGTAAATTTGCCTAGTTAAATTTAGACAATTTTAGCCAATTAATTTTAGACATAAAAGTATTATTATGCATCAATTTCCCAAAATGTTCCTGTAAAGTCTTTAAGTTACTTGGTTTCAAACTGCAACAGTTCAATGCATTATTTTTAGCCTCGTGTTCATTGGACTTCTCTAGATAACATTGGATAGACTTCTGAGCTATATATATATATATATATGTATATATATATATATGATAATGTTAATATGTAAAACACTTTTTTATTAGTACCCTTCAGCAAAGAACAAATAACATGGCCTGACTGTGGTGGGGGAAATAATCCCCCATTAAATATGGATTTCTTAACTGGAATTTTACTATACACTTGTTAATAGTTGAAAATTGAACAACCCTACCATTATTTTTTCCACGCCTAACAAGTGTAAAATTTTATGAGAAGCAGATAAAAGTACGACAATCCTTTTACAGGAAAGTTATGCAAATAAACTGAAAACATTTTATCACCTTCATGGCATTGTGAGCTGACCCTATTTTTATGAATCGCTTTATTCTGAATGACTAAATATTTTCCAACTGATTTGCATGCCTTTCTCATGAGGTAGAAGACGGTTTACTGCTGTAATATTTTTGTTCTAACTTACAGATCGACTCAAATCCCCAGCTATGCATCATAAATTTCAGATACTTTTCAAATACACTATTTTGGGAATTACGCACGAAAAAAATTTTGCATTTTGAATTTTAAAATTATAAATATTACGCAATTCTTATATCATGGCTTACATGTAAGAATAATCCTCCTCATTCAGTTTCCACATGAAGTCTTAAACTATGCATTACATTGAAACTGGTATTTCCTCCATTTTCTCGCAGCTCCTCACATTAACTTTCAACCCACAAAATTAAATCAGATTCCCAGCTTCACTTAATAAATGGGATCACAAATCCTTATATTTTCAATCACTTCCAAATTGCAAAAAAAAAAGGGTGGGGGGTGGGGGGAATCTATTACCACGCCGTGGCAAATATGGAAGCAGAGAAAATAATATACAACAAGGATTTATCACCACATATATCATTGTAACAATATATTTTTACAAGTAATACCCTAATAACACTTGTTTTACACAATAGGATCAATTATTGGTACACACGAAAACATTTAAATTTTAATAAAATATATTTTATGCAATTTATATGCTATGTCTTCACACCCAAGGGATGAGCCAATAGATTTTCTTTGAGCAGAGGATTCCCCCAACTTACCTACTCCCCGTTTTGCGTAGAATATTTTTCTCTCATAATAATGTAACAGACAAGTTGACAGCCCCTCCAGCCTCAAGGGGGTGTAAGTAATACATCTTTTTGAGTTTCGTGATTAATCGTAGATTTCTTTCCCGTTCTCTACAGACAGTTCTATAAAAACGCATAAGTTTCATAGGAATTTTATTACATAATGTAACCAGATATTTTGCTTTTTCCACTGTCATAAGGAGACATATTGCGTCGCCGGAATAGTGTAGTGGATAGTATAAATGATTTTAATCCAGGAGATCAGATTTCCGAGTCTGGAATAGCGGAAATCGCGGAAAATGTAGGGGATCCTTACTAGGAATTTTTTACTAAAAGAAAAGTAGAATCCCGTTAATCCTCCCCCCCTCAAATACGACGGAAATACGAGAAATATGTAGGGGGAAGATGTTCACTTGAAATTTTTAACTAAAAGACTAAGTATATTTTTGTCTATAAATTTATTTTATTTGACAACTATTTTCTTTTTTTGACGAGTTTTTCCCGATGTTTAGGGGTTGGAGGTTGGGGGAACTTTCTTACGGAAATTTTCAGAATTTTAAATGGAGAAAAAAAGGGGGAGCGCTTTCTCGGGGAGGACGGATCGACGGAAGCCTACGCTATGCTTAGTATAATGCATGCAGAAAGTATTGGCATGGAAGCAAAATTTGTAAATCGATTTTCCACAAATTTACTCGTTTTGCTGAAGTTTCGATGAACTCGAACTAAACATTCTTGAAGAGACTTTTGCAAATAAATTTGTGAGGGAAGTTGGGCATGTTATCTTTCATGCGGGCATGTTATCTGTGGATGTTTCTTCCTGTGGACATGCTATCTTTCGAATTAGGGGGAAATCAAGCGAAATTTGGTACGATTTTCGAAATTTGTGAATATTGGAACTATTATTACTGATTGTAACTGATTCTAATCGGAATGATACACTTTGTAAGTATTCCAACGTAAATGTTATTTTATGAAATCCAAAAAGTCTCCTAGCAATATAACAGGATTCCAGTATTCACCGATTGTAATAATCGTACAAAATTACACGCAATACGCTCCATTCTTTCGCAAGATATCATTCTCCTAGACTCGCACACGCATACACACATGCACATTATATACATATACACATATATATACAGATACATACACACAGACATCGTCTCAAAATCCTTATATTGGAGCTCAGAAATGTTTCAAATGTGCTATTCCGTTGAAAAGTCGAATTCGAATTTCCAACTGCGCAACAATTGATCCGTAACCCTATACCTTATGCTATGTATGTAGAGAAAATAAAACACTCAAATAAAAGAATAACAAGAAATATCAATCATGCTTAAAGCATTGATTATGAAACACTTTCCAACTTCAATGCAATTTTATTTAAAAAAGTCGAAAATGCAATACATTCCTCGGAAAGATTTTAAAACTTATCACAATACTACATTGATTTATTATATTTGAAAACTTAAACCTTCATTGAAAAAAAAGGAACTTCATTCAAATGACGGCATTGAAATATAAATTGCCTGGTTTAAATATCTCTAAAATGCAATACATTCCACGGTAATATTTTTAAAACTATCATAATACTACGATAATTTATTATATTTGAAAACATCATCGAAAACAACTGAAATAAATTCAAATGACGTCATAGAAAAAATAACACGCCTGGATCTCTCTATAAAAGCAGGATTTCATTCATTTCATTCATCACAATACTATAATAATTTATTTTATTTGAAAATTAAGACCATGGAGCTACAATTCATAAACTCTATGCTTAAAACTTCATCGAAAAAAATCGTCCTTCTGTTTATAAAATCAATTAATATTTCATTCATATCATCCATGCAGACTCCATGGACTAAATTATTTTGTGTTAAAGAAATACAGTAATTCTAATACAACTCATTCTACATATTTTGCTGTTTACATTTTACATAGGTGAAAAATAGGCTTAGTTGTAGAAATAATCAAATTTGAATGAGAATTTAAAGTCAAATATATTGTCATTGTGTTGTTTTAGTATGTAGATGCACAGAATTTAAGCAAAAATAAAGTAGTTTTAGGACGGATACAACACTCAATATGAATTAAAAAGAACTTTAAAAAATCACGATTTTGAAGCAAGATGGATGCCATATATCATTTTGAAGTGGGTCATGTAATCGTTTCATATCATGGTCACGTGATCGTTTCATATAAGATGTGTAATTATTATTTTAATTTTTATTTTAAAAACTACTGAATATATTTCGCTGAATTTTTTTTTATATATTTTATGGAACAATTTGACTATTACCTAAAATTTTCGAAGCAATTTGTGAATTTTAAATCCGCTTAAAAAATGTTTGAAAAATTAGTTCCCATAGGGCTCAATGTATTTCATTTTTTCAACCCGGATTCAATCCAAAACTAATTGAGTGATATTATTCATTTATATTCCCATAGGTCCTACAGGCCGTCTGAACAACATACTAAAATTTCATTTTGATTAAGTCATTTTTACGGCAGTTATCGTGCTAACTGACAGACAGACAGACAGACAGACAGACAGACAGAATGAACAAAGTCATAAACACTTTTCAACTTTGTTGTAAAGTGTTAAAAGTGGGCACCACATGACTTTCCTTATATAATGCAATGAATTTACTACTTTTGCAGTAAAAAAATAGGTTTTTCTTATAGTAGATACTTATATTCTTTCCACGATATTGAATTATCGACAATTAGTCATCATTTTCATTGATTTCGCATCATTTTTATCTATTTGGCGATATTTTCGTTAATTTGGCAACATTTCAAAAAGTAGCCAAGTTGTCGACATTCCGCTAAATTCTTCGCCAAAATCTTATAATCTTCCAAAATATATTAATCTAACGTTATGGACGGAGAAATAAGTTATTCTTATAGCAGATAAATCACTATTGGCGTTCAAATATAAAAGTGTTACTCAACGTACCTTTCTCGTGAATGGAACGAGCTAGATCCACGAGAATGATGTCACCCAATTTATCGCCTGATATTACATATGACAAGTGAACACGTTTCTCAACACTTAATATTTTTTTTTAATTTATGGGATTTTTTGATAAATTTACTTGAAAAATGTGCAATATCTCGAGAACGGTTCATGCTAGCGCTCTAAAGTTTATGTCAATCGTTTTCTAAGGAAAAATTACATAAGAAATGTCTATTTGCGTAATTTTATTTGATGTTTTGATGATTTTTTCAAAATTTCATTCAAAAATTTAGGGGGATTCTGAACATTCAATTGTGTTTAAAAACAATAGGCTTCCAGTATTCACTGATTGTGATTTTTATACCAAATTTCCTTCGAATCGCTCCATTTGTTCGTGAGATAATGTCTCCTCCACAGACTCACTGACACACACATAATTTCACACACACACAGACATCACCTCAAAAATGTTTGATTCGCGATCAGGGATGCTTGAAACGTGCTCTCCCGTCGAAAACTCGAATTCAAATTTTCGAGCCCATCACAATACTTTCCTTATACGTTATATATATATATAAGGAAAGTAAAAATGCTGAATTTTTAATTAAAACCTTTTTTTTATGTGCAAGTTTTGTCCTCTCTAATTATACATCGTTCTCAATATATATTGCAATATATTTTGTAATTCTGTGACATGTAAAATTAAAAGTGCCTTGAAAAATATATTAACACAACGATCTGAATAAAAATGGCGTTTATTACTTAATAATGTTTAATATTTTTTAAACATGTAAACTTTACGTTTTAAGTTTGAAAAATGCAATATTTTGCCATCGGTTCAAAAATCCAGTTAACTCATCTGTTAACCACTACATAAATCTCTTTCTGAAAACGGAATTTGAAATTAAATGATGTAAACCTGATTTTACATATTTTTCTAAATCAAAAGTTTTTGATAAACAGAAAATGCCCTTGTTGTTCTTTAGGAACAGAAATAAATTTTCCTTTCTATCATATTCTTCTACACATTTACCACTTTTCTCTTAGGAATACAAGTAGTAAAACTTTGGCAGTTACATGAATAACGGCTATCGAACATAATTAGTATTACATATGCATTTCATGTTAAACATCAAGAACAGAAAATATCATTTCTCCAGTAAATATGATAAAAAATTCCTCCTTGCTTTAGAACAGATAAATTTTATTAAAAAAGGCAGGTTAGATCAGCATTAATTCATTTATCATAAATTTGATTTTAGTGTTATCCAAAACGCTTTACATTAAAACATACATGAAGTACTTGCAAAACAGGAAAGATTACATGACTTTAAATTATTAAATATTGAAATCTTTTAACTTGCGTGTTTCTAGAAGCGCTTTGGGACTACCAGCATATTATCTTGTCAGAGAAGCCCTTGTCATTTTCTTACTTTTAAATTTTCTTATCTTATCAATAATTCTGAAGGTGATAAATCTCTCCTGCTGTTGCAAAATAAAGATGATGAATTAAAATCTCGATCCTCACTATCTGTTTTTATTTAAAGGTGAAATTTAGTATTCAAAAATATAGTTCACAAATTCTACTATAGATCCTGTTGCGTTTGCAGATTTGCAAAGTAGAATTTTAATATCCGATCTAGCTTCTCCTTGAGAGACAGCTTCTTCTAGGGAACAAGGTTCTCTGAAGCTTTTCTTGCAAACAAGGTTCTCCCAGGCTTCTTTTAGCGAAAGAGCGTTTCTCAAGCTTCTTCTTGAGGATAAACTTCTCTGAAGCTTCTTCTTGCGAACAAGCTTCTCTCAAGTTTCTTGCAAACAAGCTTATCAAGCTTCTTCTAGCGAATGGAATTGCAATGCATTTGATGCATCTATACATAATTTGCAAACATTTGCTGCTAGACGGTATTAGCTGCGCTGATACTCTCAAAAGAAATAGCCTAATTCTTATCTGCATTTCAAAAAATCTGATGTGGGCAACACATGACTTTCCTTATATAATGCAATGAGTTTACTACTTTTATAGTTAAAACAAAATCTTATTCTTATAGTAGATACTTATATTCTTTCCAAGATATTGAATTTTCTTCAATTAGTCATCATTTTCATTGATTTAGCGTCATTTTTATCAATTTGGCGAGATGTTTGTTAATTTGGCAACAATTAAAAATGTCGCCAAGTTGGCGACATTCCACCAAATTCGTCGCCAAAATCTCGCCAAGCGATATGGACGGAGAAATAAGTTATTCTTACAGCAGATACATGACTATTGGCGTTCAAATACAAAAGTATTACTCAAAGTATCTTTTTTCATGAATGGAACGAGCTAGATCCACGAGAATGATATCACCAAATTTATCGCATGGTATTACATATGAAAAGTGAACATGTTTCTCAATAGGAAATATTTTTTTTTATTTTATATAACTATTTGATAATTTTTTTGAAAAATGTGCAATATCTCGAGAACGGTTCATGTTAGCGTTCTAAAATTTATGTCAATCGTTTTCTAATGAAAAACTACATAAGAAATGTCTATTTGCGTAACTTTATTAACGGTTTTGATTTTTTGACGATTTTTTCAAAATTTCACTCGAAAATTTAGGGGGGTTCTGAACATTCGATTGCGTATAAAAACAATAAGCTTCCAGTGTTCACGGATTGTGATTTTTGTACCAAATTTCGTTTAAATCGGTCCATTCGTTCGTTAGTTATCGTCTCCACAGACTCACTGACACACACACACAGACATACTTTCACACACACACACACACACACAGACATCACTTCAAAAATGTTTGATTCGTGATCAGGGATGCTTGAAACGTGCTCTCCCATCGAAAACTCGAATTCGAATTTTCGACCCCGTCACAATACTTTCCTTGTACATTATGTACATAAGGAAAGTAAAAATATATTTCAAAAAAAAATTGTATATAATATAATTATCATATAATTCGACAACAACATAATAAACGTGTTAATTAATATAATTATAAAATCCTTAGATTAATAAGATTAGTGCTAGTACAAATGCAGTAGAATCTTGTAATTAACGAAACTCTCAGGAATCCAGAAATTAATCCAGAATTGTAATAATCTATAATTTTATTAATTAATATAATACGCACGTATTAATATATATTTATTTTTCAAAATGCAGCAGCGTTTGGATTTTCTGCCATTTTGAGAGTTCTTAAAACAGGCTGCATATACTTCAAGAAATCATTGCAAGAAAGATAATTTGTCAAACTGATTTTATCATTATAACAAAGTTTTCACTTATAATTTTTCTTCATTAAAAAGAAAGTAAAAATTTTAGTCACAATTTGAGCAAAATAGATAAGATTTGTAAAGCTATTGCATCGATACACAGTGCATCTCTTGTACAAAATTATCGATACGAAATTTCAATATATCACAAGATCCTGTACCAACATGGATGCAAATGCGATACACCATCACTAGCTTCAGTGTACTTCAATGTATCAAATTGATGCGGATATTTTACTGTATGATAACGCATTTTTCTTAAAAGTGGTTTTGTTTCATTTCACTTGAAAATAAAATTATCTCTTATCTGTTTTGGAATTCATATTGACGACAATCAATAGAGCTAATCTTCCTTATTTGAGCATTTCTGGTTGATCTTTCCTTATCACGCTATTTAAACACTTCATTTACCAAACACATATGCCAGGCAATTCTAATGAACATAGCTTTTTTTTTACTTTTCCATTAGGATAAAAATTCTTAAAGATATTGTTTCAAGTTCACTAAAATGGATGAACATATCTCTTTCCAACACTAGAAATTCAAGCTCGTTAACCACAAGATAGGGGCCATTTTCTGACAAGGGGAAAAGAAAAGGGATTATCCCGTTTCGAATTTTCCTCTGAGGCCTCACTTTTTCCCTCTAAGGCGACCAAACGATTTTTACGCTCCGTTACATGCCGGTGGTGCGCACAGTAACCGAATCCGGGAAAAACTTTTCCAGAAGGTGCGTGCATAAAAAAAATTACATCCTAACCCCCCCACGGAATAAAAAAGAATAAAAAAAGTGGCTCTGCAATTTCTACGCTTTGGAGAACATGGGAGAAAGAGGCGTGTCTAAATTAATATTTTCCGAGTGAATCAACTGAGAGGTCTGAAAGATGACAATCGGCGTTTTTCCTTTTAAAAAAAAGAGAGAAATAGAAGCAGCTTCTGTTTCAATCATGATGGTTTTGTAAAGGACTGTATTCTGCATCTTTTTGCTGCTTTTACGGGCTTTAAAAGTGCTGTTTTTATCTTCATATTGTCGTAAAGTTGATGACAACATGAAGGTTAGTATAAAGATTGTTTCATAATATTGTGATTATGGCTACTTATCCTCCTTTTCCGGAACTAGGCCATAACAATCCCAAAAGACCTAAGTCCGTGGCACAGGAAGAGACTCTGCAGCTTTTGTCCAAAGACTCCAGATAGGAGTTTGAATTTTGCCAAATAACACCCAATTTTGAGCGGAGCACAGTAGAGGTGGCAACCACATGGACCATATCCTCCTTTCCCTGACCCATTACCTCTTTTTGAGGACCTTAGGACGTACAGATTTATCGTATCCATACTTCGTGCAGACAGGGGAATAGTTTTGGGGTACGTCGGCCATCGAATTCAGGACAACCACTACTATTGTCTCGCATTAGCCACTGAGCTATCCCGGCTCATATTGTCATACAGACTACATATCGTCAAATGATTTCCAAACTGCGCAAGGTATATATACACTAAGAACTGTTGGTTAGAACTATTGTTTCATATACTAAAGAACTATTGGTTCGAGCGTAACCTTTAAAGTAAGTGTAACGAGGCCGAGGGTTGAGTAGTATTCTCAAGGCACAAGAATGAGTCCAAATTTCTGGATAACTAACTCCTTATTGAAGTTAGCAAAAACCTTAAATAGGAACAAGATACACCTAATAGCTCTATAAGGATCTAGCGAAGTCAAAAACAATCGTCATATATAAAGAAAATAAAACAGAAATTAAATGAAAGGCTTATACGACGTGGCTCTATACGACGTGGCATCGAATCAAACAGATTTTGAATTTGTACCTGAGGAAGAGCATTTCAGATTGTTTCTATCCGAACCCAATTTTCAGTTGTATTAGCTACGAGACGAGTGTCACGAGCGAGACGCCGACCGACGAAATCCCAGACATGTTCAATAGGCGACATATCCGGTGAATAGGCAGACCAAGGAAGAAGCTGTATCTGTTGTGGTGAAAAGAAATCTTGAACATTCCTAGCAGCATGTGGACGGGCATTGTCCTGTTAAAATACAGCTCCAGTAATGAATTGAAGGAAGGGTATTACTTTGGGCTCCAGAACTTCTCTGATGTTCTGATTGCTGTTTAGATTACCCACAATTCTTAGCAGCTGAAATCGTCCAAGATTCCCAATGGCGCCCCTGACCATCACGTTTGGCATTCGTACAGTATGACGTTGGATAACGTACTCCGGGCTGCTGATACTAGTCTCAAAACGTTGACGTATGTCACAGTTCAATGTAACTCATATTATATAAACTGCCCTCCAGCTGATTGATGACTTGTTTTATATACTCTCTATAGAAACTTTTAGAAATCTCTCGTATTTCGTAGAATATTCGTTATTTCGAGATGATTTTCAAACCTTATAAAAATTGTAAAATTTCGCCAAATAGTCGTTAAACTGCCAAATCTGGAAACTCCTCCCAACTGCAACACATGACAACACGATTCACATCATAGGAATGGCTGTCTGCAAAGGCGTCTTCTCCGTCTGGTTTCCAAAAGAGATTCCAGTAGAGGCACATCAGTTGCATAATTCCGTTTCACTACGGTCCCGTCTTTTTATGATTTACTCAGACACTGGATTATTCACAATTCACTTTGACTCGTATTACATCAACAACTCAACTGAACCATAACAAACTTATATATACTCTGTGAAAAGTTCTGGTAAAAGCACGTAACCCGTAAAGTTTCTGTCCACTCCACAAAATTTGAGAAGTTTCCAAAAAGTGCCAAAAGTCATCAGTTCACGAAATTTTGTCAAATTTGTCTCCAAGATAACCGAATTTGTCACCAAGACCACACAACCTGGACCTTCAAACTATAACAATGTTTTCCTGTTTGGTATTTGTAACAATATTGTGGCGCTTCCGTAACATCCATCCGTTTCATCCCTGTCATATTTTTTTCATTATTTTTTCCGTACCCAGCAGCCTAAAATGTTGCACATCGAAACGTCGTCTCATGCATGAATCTCAGATTCAAAAAATTTTGCAGCAAATTAAGCAGTATATTTAAACTTTCTAATTTTGCAGCTTTACATAATAAAAACAATAACGTGATCAGATGTATATAAATTATAACTTTTATTTATGCATTTCTTGGAAGAAATTGTATTTCGTAAAACCCAATGTTCAACTATACTTATATTTTCATAATCCTTCGTTAAAGTTTATTCAGCTAATTTTACTTTTAATTACCATGAACCTCGAAAAATGTATTAACACTTCCTCATCAATTAACTAAAACTCCCTCCACTTTAATTTGAAGATTTACGCGAAGCGTGAAAAACACATTTTTTTATTATTATTATTTGCAGCCACTGCAATTTTTTTTCCCCCCTGACAACCAACTTTTTTTTTCCGTTATATTCCACTCCCCCAGTGGCATGCTTATTCAGTTGTAGAACGACATAGAAAAAATTCAAAACGCGTAGAGATCCAAGAAATATTTGTTCACTCCCAGGTTAAAAATAAAATAAAAAACAGACGAACCATTTTTCGTTGAGCACTAAATGTGAAAAGAAAGCAGTTGTCTGAATGCAAAAATTTTCTCGAACTGCTTTAAAAAAGTACCTTGAGCAAAATATTTTGTTAATAAACAGAAGTAACCAATCGGTTTCATAAGAAGAATCGGTTTACTTTTATCATGGCAAGAAAAACAAAAACGTTAACCAGTAACGCTGATAGTCGACATCGATCAGAGATTATCGGCATCTGATAGTTAAATTCGACAGTTATACACCGTCCGGAGTCGACGTCAACAATTTAATAGTGCTCTGTTTTTCTTGTTCTGAAGATGAAACACTCCTTTTTCTAGGCAGTGACATGATAGTATTTTTAGGAACAATGTTACAGAACGTAATTCCACACCATAGTTCTAATAAACATAATTCGAACTGCTTTAAAAAAATACTCGGAACAAAATACTTTGTTAATAAACAGAATAAACATAAGTAACCAATCGATTTCATAAGAAGAATCCGCTTACTTTTCTCACAGTAAGAAAACAGAACAGATAGCCAGTAAAGTTGACAGTCGTCATCGATCAGAGATTATCGACATCTGACAGTTAAAATTGACATTCACATAACGTCCAGAGTCGACATCTACAGTTTAATAGTGCTCTGTTTTCTTATCCTGAAGATAAAACACTCCTTTTTCTAGGCAGTAACATGATCGTATTTTTAGGAACAATGTTGCAGCACGTAATTCCACATCATAGTTCTAATAAACATAATTTGAACTGCTTTGAAAAATACTCGGAACAAAATACTTTGTTAATAAACAGAAGTGACCAATAAATTTCTTAAAAATCGGCTTACTTTTATCATGGCAAGAAAAACAGAATCGTTAACCAGTAAAGCTGACAGTCGACATCGATCAGAGATTATCGACATCTGACAGTTGAAATCGACAGTCACATACCGTCCAGAGGTCGACGTCAATTGATTCATAGTGTTCTGTTTTTCTTGTTCTGAAAATGAAATACGCATTTTTCGACGCAGGGACATGATAGAATTTTTAGGAACAATGTTGCAGAACGTAATTCGACTACATAGTTGTAATGAACATAATTCGAACTGCTTTAAAAAATACTCGAAACAAAATACATTGTTAATAAACAGAAGTAACCAATCGGTTTCATAATAAGAATCGGCTTACTTTTATCATGGCAGAAAGAAAAAACAGAACCGTTAACCAGTAAAGCTGACAGTCGACATCGATCAGAGATTATCGACATCTGACAGTTGAAATCGACAGTCACATACCGTCCAGAGTCGACGTCAATAGTTTAATAGTGCTCTGTTTCTCATGTTCTGAAGATGAAACATGTTTTTTTCTAGACAGTGAAATGATAGTATTTTTAGGAAAAATGTTGCAGAACGTAATTCCACAACATAGTTCTAATAAACATAATTCGAACTGCTTAAAATATTACCCGGAACAAAATACTTTGTTAATAAACAGAATAAACAGAAGTAACCAATAGATTTCATAAGAAGAATCGGCTTACTTTTTTCAGGGCAAGAAAAACAGAACAAATAACAGTAAACCAGTAAAAATGGCAGCCGACATCGATCAGTGATTGTCTACATCTGACAGTTGAAATCGACAATCACACACAGTCCAGAGTCGACATCAACTGTCAGTTTTTATTTTTAATAGTGCTCTCTTTTTCATGTTCTGAATGTGAAACACGTATTTTTCGTGTCCGGAAGATGATAGTATTTTAACACTTTCCAACATAGTTAAAAAGCATTTATGACTTTGTTCATTCTGTCTGCCTGCCTGTCTGTCTGTTCGCACGATAACTGCCGTAAAAATGACTTTATCAAAATGAAATTTTAGTATGTTATTCAGACGGTCTGTGGAACATATAGGAATGTAAATTAATAATATCACCCAATTAGTTTTGGAGTGAACCCGGGTTGAAAAAGTGAAATACATTGAACCCCATGGGACCTAATTTTTCAAACATTTTTTAAGCAAAGTTAAAATTCACAAATTGATTCGAAAATTTTAGTAACTATTTAATTATACCATAAAATATATAAAAATCATTTCAGAAAAATATGTTCGGTAGTTTTTAAATGAAAATTAAAATAATAATTACACTCATATTATATGAACAAGCCACTCAAATTGCTGCTCGTGCCCTAGAACGAGTCGTGTGATCTGGGTTTTCGACCGATATTATATGAAGAGATCACGTGACCTACTTCAAAATAAAATATGGCATGCATCATTTCTTCCTAGTGGAAAAATCGTGATTTTTAAAGTTATTTTAAATTTATATTTAGTGTTGCATTCGTCCTAAAACCGCTTTATTTTTGCGTATTTTCTGTGCATCTATATTCTGTGCCAACGCAGTTACAATATATTTTTGTTTAAATGATCATCAAACTTTGATTACTTCTACAACTAGGCCTAATTTTAATGGATGCAGTATGTATACAATTGATTGTAAGATGAGTTGTATAAGAATTGCTGAATTTTTTCACGCAAAATTATTTAACACTGGAGTCTGGTATAAAAGTGTATGAATGAAATATTCACTGATTTTACACAGAAAGCCAGAAGATTTATATTTCAATGAGGTCATTCGAATAAAGTTAATTTTTTCAATGAAGTTTTAAGTTTTCAAATATAATAAATTATTGTGGTACTGTGATAATTTAAAATATTTCAGCTCTGAATGTATCGCATTTTAGAAATGTTTAAATAAAATTGCATTTCAGTTTGAAAGTGTTTCATAATCAATGCTTTATGCATGATTGATCTTTCTTGTTAGAAACTATGCTGCGAAACTTTATTTCGCAGCATAGTTGTAATAAACATAATTCTCATTTTTCTTTAATAATCATAATTCAGCGAAGTTCCACTTTTGGGATCAGAGATATTATGAGAGATATGTTACAACTTTGTTAAATCAAATCAATTGTATTTTTATCTAATTTAATTAATTTTACGCATATTTATTAATTATATTTATATTTAATTAAATTCATTTTATGCATTTTAATTGTTAAACCACCTTTATTTCCCGTAAAACTCGCAATCAAAGAACTCCTCCACTCACTGGGTCCGATCCAATGATACCGTAAATCAAACCATGGTTTCCTGTTTAACGCTGCTGCCTACATTATCATATCAGAAAAAAATATATACCCCACCTTCGAAACAAGGCCGGCTGTGCCACCACTACCCGTGGGGCATATTCCAAGCTTGTTCATATTTCTGCACCAATCGATAGAAGGCGCTTTTATAGTAAAAGTTGCAAACGCTACTTTGAATAAAGTTTGTCGCTTCGCTATAGTAGCGCCATCTATCGATCGCCATTCCGTTCATTTTAGATACTACCTTACACATCTGTCGTCAGAAAATATTACTCCTGTAGCAATTTGATATTCTTCTTTTGCAAAATTAAAAAAAATATATTTTAAGATATTGAATTTAGTTATTATTTTCTCGTGTAATATAGTGTAAAGGAAGTATTGTTTTCCCGAAAATTTTCGAATTCTAGATGTTGATGCCAATATATGTTTTAAGACCTTCTGAATACGTTTTTACTATTTTTGGAGTGATGTCCATCCGTCTATCTGTCTGTACGTCTGTCTAATTTCTGTGGTCTATGTGTTGTGTATACGGTAGAGGCCACAAATATTAATGGAATTTCACGAAACTCCCGACTTTGTTATCAAAAATCTAGAGCTAGATATTTTTTTTTTAAATTAAAATTCAGTAGCAAATCCAGTTTCCAGTCCATTAATGTATTTTTACAAAGCACTTACAATTTTCAAACAATAGTCATGCCAATTTAAAAAAGATTGAACATTTTTCGTTTTTAAAGATTTTATTGCTTATATCTCGAAAAATTAAAGTGCTACCGGTAATCAGTAAGCAACCAGTAAGTAACCAGTAGGTATTATTGTAGTATCCAGTAGGAATTCGCTGACGTATTCTCCTGAATCATGCGTTGCTCTCTCTGAATACAAAAATGAATCCAAATTTCTGGTTAACTAACGCTTTTATTTAAAAGCATTAAAAAGCATAAACAGGAACAATATACAGCGAATAAATCGTTAACTATTCTACAAAATTGCTAAACAAATGTCAGGTACAATAAAACAACAATCAAATTCTCATAGCTTACACTATTCTCAAAACACTCTCAAAATTCTCAAAATAGCTTACACTATTCTCAAAACACTGAAGTAACTCACAATTTAATGTAGTTAGTATCACGTCAACAACTCTCCAACTAAGCGATTACATTCTCATATACTCTGCATAGGAATTTTTTATAGAAACTGCTCATATCTCCGAAACTAGTAGATTCAAAAATCCGCCAAAAGTCGCCATGTTGGATATATTTCGTCAAATCTGGCAACCCTGAACCGAAAAGCTGCCAAAGTCTAACAATCCTATACTTTCACGTAATAACAATGATTGCCTGTAAAAGTGTTTTCTCCTTGTATGTTAACAATGTGACACAAAGGATGTCCCAAAAACATTGACCTCGACTTTTATTCCTTAAATATTGATCTTAGACATGTATAACGAATTACAAAGTTGTGTAAAAAAAGTATAAAATTTTATGAAATCGATTAAAATTTTCAAGGGAATTAAATTTTAAGAAATACAAAATTTTAAATTTTTACACGGCCACCGTACAAAAATATTTCCAATGAGTAAAATGTGCCCCATACTCTAATAAAGTGATATACAAAATTTCAGCATTTTATAAGTCCCGGAAATATGATAAGACAAAAATGCTAACTTAAACCACTTTTCGATGCATCGACATGGGTTCTCAGAGGGAAAAAATCATGTCGGCAGATTGCGTTTCAGGGGTCATACACAAATTACGAAAGAAAACAATGATTACATAAATAAATAATAATTTTGCTATTTATTGGTACAAAAGTATCTACACTGTGTAGAAATAATAACTTTGCACAAAGATTACAAAGCTTGTTTAAAATGTTTTCCATCCATGCCAAAGATCCATTAAAAATAAGAGGCAGATATTATTTGCCTATGATGCATTTCTACGTTGCGTCATTTGCACTCTTACTGTAAACATTAACATTTTAATTTGTGATTAATCCATCACCAACTTTGTTTAAACCTATCTCTGAGACTTTTATAATAAAATGCTGAATTTTTTTACATCACTTTATGACACAGTCACCTAATATACACAGTAAGCTACCATAAGCCTTTGGGTTGGTCGTGTGGTCTGGGTTTTCTACATCCCCTTATGAGTGCATGGGGCACATTTCACTCATTGGAGATGTTTTTGTACGAGAGCCGTGTAAAAATTTAAATTTTGTATTTCTTCAAATTTAATCCCCTGAATATTTTTATCGATTTCATAAAATTCTGTACCTTTTTTTACGCAACCTTGTTATTTATTATATACGTCTAAGATCAATATTTAAGGAATAAAAGCCGAGGTCAATGTTTTGGGGACATCCTGTATATATATATATATATATATATATATATATATATATTTAAAAAATGCCGTAGCAAGCTTTAAGAATTATGAAAACTTTGCAATTATGCAAATGTAAAAATTGCGTAAATAGGAATGACGAAACAATGATTACGATTTTTGTAGAAGTGAGCAATTCATGATTTAGGTTTAGAGCCTTGTCCACGTGTATAGCGTTTGTGCTTGATTTCGTTTGTTATGCTTTTTTCGATTCCATACCTTTGTAGTTTGATACTTTTCATTGTCTTGTTGATTCGATATTTATTTTACTTATTTGTTTCCATTTGCTTGAAGATTTGTTAATTTATACTTTTATTTCGTAAGCCTGTTTGTTAGATAGTTGAATTTTCGTATTACAGCTTCTCACTTTTCTTTCATTGGATCTTCAAACCTTTTTTTCTTATATATATATATATATATATATATATATATATATATATTAACATTTTAACATCAATTAACAAAAACATTCCCCTTAAAATTTGCAGAAACGTATAGTGTGAAAATTGCTTTTATTCTAATTTGCAGCGACGGTGACATTTTCTCTTCTTTTTCTTTTTTCCTCCCCAGCAAAGAACATTTTTCAATTCCCCCCCCCCTTCCATTTTTATATTCGGTTTTACAACGTCATAAAAAATCAAGATATACTGATCCATAAAAATTACGATCTTTCTTAAGTTAAAATAAAACTTAAAAAACGAACTACTTTTTATAGCTCTATACAGTAAGTGGGGTGGTTGAGATTTACTAATATTTTTCAAGAATCTGTGAAATCCGACTTAAAACTCAAATTTTCGTAAATGGAAAAATTTATTAAAAATATCGTATGCCCAATACATATTTTTTCCTACAGTTTAACAAACTTCAATATTATGGGAACCATAATACAAATTAATCTTTATAAACTTCAATAGACATTTTTCTGTTACCGATTAAAACAAGCATGCTAAAATACATTGAAATCGCTTCATTATTTCGATAGATATCCAAGAGTAATCGTATTCCACGTGTAAAAGCAAGCATTTTAATACCTCTAACAGGAGTAGTGATAACTTCAAATAAAAAATGTCCATTTATTTTGGTTAAAATTACAAATTAATCACATATTTGATAAAATTTAACATATTTAATTTTTTACGATTTTTGTTTAATATTTGAATCATACACAATCAATGTTTTGAAATCGTCGCTGTTAACATTTTAAAAATGATGTAGCTTTTGATTAAAAAGAAAACTGCATGTAAAATTATTATTTTTTAAACACATTAATAATTACTTTTTATAATTCTTTTCGAATTCAAGAAAAGAATGTTCGAACAATTACGCGCCTTTTCTTAGCCTAGACTCCTTGAAAATTCTCCAACGTTTATACTCTGAAATTACGCCTCTGGTGTTTATCACTTGGAACAATTTTATTGGAAAAAAGTTGATTGAAATAATAAATGAAATAATGAAACTCGGGGAATTGAAATAATTCGACTTCCTTAATTTGTCCAAGAGATATCGTTTCCCCAATTTCACTAACACACAGACAGACAGACAGATATATAAGACATAATAACTTACACAACTTTCTTGTAGAAATCATGCATATATCAGCTAACTGACATATGCTTGCATTCTACAAGGAGGTTATGTAAGTTATTGTCTTGCAAGCAGTAGTTTGATTTATGTAGTTGTTGTTGTTGACAAATGCCGGTAGTTTGGTCGCTAGGCCAGTAGACAACAAGCTTGTTCTCTAGTATTTCTCTATTGATGAATGAAAAGTCACTCGTGCAAGGCACTCGTCGAAATGTTTTCCAGACATTGGTTATTCCAGGTCACATAAAGTACAATCCGGTGAAGCAACAATCGGTGGAGATGAACCCTGAGACAGTCATGACCAGTTAGAAGTCTGAATCTGGCAACTGCTTCTCGTAGAGGAACCTCTGGAATGACTGAAATGTTCCTGCTGAGGCCGCTTTATGACTTCCCTGTAAGGATGAGCGTCAGTTAATCTGCCCTATCCGCGCTTTGTTAACTTTCGCGGCACACATTTTTCGCCGAAATTATGCTCAAACAGTTGCGAAATATTTTATGAAAGATAAAATGCAATGCTTAAATTATATTAAAACTAAATTTAACACCAAGTAAATCATAGAATATATTTTTTATTTTAATCCAAAATATTTTTGGTGATGCCATCTGTTGTAATTTAATTCATACCTAATATTTTTATTTTTTTAATGAACATTTTTAACTATCCATTCCTTCTAATACAGTATTAAATACAACAACAGATCATATATAATAATGCCACAATCACGGAAAGGTAATTTCTCATCATATAAATTTGATAGGGGGATCTGAATGTACATCACTGAGGACTGCAGTTTTATCTTCAAGTTCCTTTGTCCTCAAGTCCAAGTTCAATTACGTTTCCGTGATTGTGGCATTATTATATATGATCTGTTGTATTGAATAGCGTATTAGGAGGAATAGACATTTAAAAATGTTAATTAAAAAATAAAGTCGGTATGAATTAAATTACGACAACAGATGGCAGCACCAAAAATATTTTGAATTAAAATAAGAAATATATTCTATGTTTTATTGGGTATTAAATTTAGTTTTAATATAATCTAAGCATTGCATTTTATCTATCAGAGAATATTTCGCAACTGTTTGAGCAGAATTTCGGCGAAAAACATGTGCCGCGAAAGTTAACAAAGCGCGGATAGGGCAGAAGATTTACTGACGCTCACCCTTAAATGCCTCCAGAAATTCTGTCTCAATTCCTTTCTTGTGCAGCATTTTGATGTAAAGTTGTGCTGAATGAAGAGTCATAGGCTTGAAGTTTGATTTATTGACATAGATATAAAACATTAATATAAGACACCAAGACATAGTAATAATATAAGACATAGTACATATATAATATAGCATAATTAATGTAAGGCATAGCCAAGATCTCGGTAAGCAGGGGGACGAATGTTTACAAAATCGTGTTTCATTTTTTCAATATATACGCTATGGAGAACTAATGCAAATATTCTGGAAGGTTATATCCGTAACCATCCAGCTTACGCCACTGAACGAACTAGCATTGTTGAAAAAATAGTTTTTTCTTATTGCGGGATATTCCAAATATGTCAATCAATCAAAATCTGACATTAATATTTTTGACGCATACGCCCTACTTTTTCTTTACATATGCATACTATAATGATATTAAAAAATGAAACCCTTAATCAAGGATATTTTGCAGTAATGTTGAATAAGATTAATATTGTTTATATTTTATTATTAAATTTATGCATGTTCAATTGTCCTAATAAATATGTCATTCAGTTTTTGAGTTGAAGACCATGGTAATAATCTTCTTCAGTATTTGTGTGTGAATCTTGTTTGTCTGGTCACACTGAATTTTGAAGAATCAATCCACAGATCTTGAGTTTAGCCCATACGATAAACTATTCATTTTAGGTTTTGTGGTTTTCCTTGTATATATTGTACACATTTCGAACATTCCTTTAGAATGTTATCCATGATAAGCATTATTCCTTAGGTAATATGTCGCATATGTGCCTCATTTAAATCATTCCTCGTTTTCTCACTTTCATTTTTCTCAGCAAAGTTCTGGCTATTTAATCTTGTCTTAACATTTGCATCAATTAACAAATATATTTATTGTAGCAATATATATTTTTTCGTTTTGTTTTTCAAAGCACTTTTAATTTTTAATAAATTAATTTCTTATACAATATTACATAAAACCGGAAAGATGCACCTCGACGTTCTTTTTACATTCCTTATATACATAATGTATAAGGAAAATATTGTGACGGGGTCGAAAATTCGAATTCGAGTTTTCGACGGGAGAGCACGTTTCAAGCATCCCTGATCACGAATCGAACATTTTTGAAGTGATGTCTGTGTGTGTCTGTGTCTGTGTGTGTGTGTGTGTGTGTGTGTGTGTGTGTGTGTGTGTGTGTCAGTGAAACTGTGGAGACGATACCTGACGAACGAATAGAGCGATTCGAATGAAATTTGGTACAAAAATCACAGTCCGTGAATACTGGAAGCCTATTGTTTTTAAACGTAATCGAATGTTCAGAACCCCCCTAAATTTTCGAGTGAAATTTTGAAAAAATCGTCAAAAAATCAAAACCTTTAGTAAAGTTACGCAAATAGACATTTCTTATGTAAGTTTTTCTTAGAAAACGATTGACATAAACTTTAGAACGCTAGAATGAACTGTTCTCGAGATATTTCACATTTTTTAAATAAATTTATCAAAAAAATTCCATAAATTAAAAAAAATATATTAACTGTTGAGAAACATGTTCACTTTTCATATGTAATATCATGCGATAAATTTGGTGACATCATTTTCGTGGATCTAGCTCGTTCCATTCATGAGAAAAAATACTTTGAGTAATACTTTTGTAATTGAAAGCCATTAGTTGCCATTATCTGCTATAAGAATAACTTATTTCTCCGTCCACAACGCTTGGCGAGATTTTGGCGCCGAATTTGGCGGAATGTCGCCTACTTGGCAACTTTTTTAAATGTTGCCAAATTAACGAAAATCTCGCCAAATGGATAAAAATGACACTAAATCAATGAAAATGACGACCAATTAACGAAAACTCAATATCTTGGAATGATTATAAAAATCTACTATAAGAAAAACGTATTTTTTTTATTGTAAAAGTAGTAAATTCATTGCATTATATAAGGAAAGTCATGTGTTGTCCACATCAGATTTTTAATTTTAAATTCAAATTAGTTTTTGTTATTGCTGTTGTTATTTTTAGTTTTAACACGATTTAGCCCGATTTTGAGCGATATTCACACCAATCGGTTCTTTAACGACCGAAAATAATATAACTGAGTTTCCATCTTTAGATCATTCGAAAGATTGAAAAATTCTCTTTAAAACAAACTATGAGCGGAATCCATTAAATTAATAGACGACTTTTTGTGAATGTTTAAATAATATATACTTTTCAAGTGTTTAAAACGTCCCCAATTTTTATAATGCGATATAAAATAATTTACTGGCAATCCGCTGTTTATAAATTAACAGCAAATCTTTTAAATATTACACGCTTCTTCAAAAGAAAAATATCCTGAAGCCATCTGTTTATTAATTATGATTTTTTAAGTGAGCGAGCGGATCGATAAAAATTTTCTCCCCTGCCGTCGAATCCCTTATCGTCATTTCTACCTTCTACATTTCTACCTGAAATATAACGCCTGGCTCTCTATGAAAAAGCAATAAAAATTGCATTCATAAACTTCTATTCTATTCCTTTCATTCATCACAATACTAAAATAATTTATTTTACTTAAAAACTTAATACCATGGAGGTAAAAGTAATTTAACTCTGTGCTTAAAACTTCACCGAAAAAGTCTGCTATAAAATCGTCTGTTCTTTATGTAAAATCAATGACTGTTTCATTCATATTAACTATATTGCAGACTCCAGCGCTAAATAATTTTGCGTTAAAGAAATTCAGCAATTCTTATACAACTCATCTTACAGCTTGATGTGTTTACAATCTCCATGAGTGAAAATTAGGCTTCGTTGTAGAAATAACCAAAGTTTGCTGATCATTTAAACTCACATATACTGTAATTGCGTTGTTTCAGAACATTGATGCACAGAAATTAAGCAAAAATAAAGCGGTTTTAGGACGGACACAACACTATATATAAATTAAAAAGAACTTTAAAAATCACGATTTTGAGACAAGATGGATGCCATATTTTATTTTGAAGTGGATCACGTGATCTCTTCATATAATGGTCACGTGATCTCTTCATATAATGGGTGTAATTATTATTCTAATTTTTATTTAAAGAACTACTAAATATATTTTTCTGAATTTTTTTTTTACATATTTTATGGAATAATTTGAATATTTCCTAAAACTTTCGAAGCAATATGTGAATTGTAAATTCGCTTGAAAAATGTTTGAAAAATTAGGTCTCATAGGGTTCAATGTATTTCATCAACCGGGGTTCAATCTAAAACTAATTGGGTGATATTAATCATTTATATTTTTATAGGTCCCACAGACCGTCTGAACAAAATACTAAAATTTCAATTTTATAAAGTCATTTTTACGGCAGTTGTCGTGCTAACGGACAGACAGACAGACAGAATGAACAAAGTCATAAACACTTTTCAACTATGTTGTAAAGTGTTAAACACCACGGTTCTGAAAAATTAGTTAAATAAAAAAAAATTCAATATGGATTAAAAACGAAATTTCTTCTTTTACTTTTTAAGATTAGGTAATTTGAAAAATTCGTTCAAACGAGATTCGTTCTAATGATACTTCACAGTATTCTTTAAATGGAGTCTTTAGTAAATATTGTCATATTCCATTCCTTTACGCTTCGTTGACGTTAATTTACCCAATTACGCTTTTAATTACAATGAACTTCGAAGGATATATTTACAGTTCATAATCAATTAACAAGAATCCTCCTGTTTTAATTTTTTCGCTTCGCCAATTTGTGTGAAACGTGAAAACATATATATATTTTTTTCTAATTTGTGCCTAGGAATTTATTTTTTCTCCTTGTCAACCAACGCGTTTATTCTTTCTTTTTTCAGTTCTTTACATCCTTCCCCCATTGGTTTTTCAGTTTCAGAACGGCATAAAAAGCAAGGCATGGATAGAACGACAAAGCTATAAAAATTCTGCTCACTCCCTCACGAAAAAAAAAAAAAAAAAAAAAATGACGGTTCACTTTTTCGCTGAAGAGTATAAAATAAGCGGTAAAGCAGTGGTATATGCTAATACACTTTAAAGAACTATGCTATAGGATTTGGGAATTTAATTGTACATAAATCGCCGGTTTTAAAAATGTATCACAATTGCTATAACTTCTGCTTGGGGCAGCGGCATACCCAGCAATTTTTATCAAATTAAGCAAAATGTGTAAAAGGGCCCTCCAAAAATTTAGTTTTCCAAAAATCAATGTTTTGGTCTCCAAAATTAAAATTACTTCAAAATTGCCCATGGTTTAAAGGACTCATCTTAGAGTGGGGGACCCACTAGGGTCCCAAAAAATTTCCCTTTCCCCTTCCCCCGTAAATATTTATTTTCCCAATACTAAAATTTGTGGGTCACATTTTTTTATTTTTTTTCGCCCCATAAAATAAAAGCATAAATATTTTTTTTAATTTTTTTTTCCCTCTAAATTTCGCTAGTTTTACTTACATTTGTGTCAGCCATAGGTAACTGAATTAACATTATTTTAAAATGAGTTAAAATAGTTTGATAAACTATGCACTGATTTAGCTTATATTAAAAACCGTTAGAACTATAGACCATAGAAATAGTACACGACCCTTCTATTTCTCGCTGTGGGGTGAAGGTAACTGTGAACAGAAGCCATCGTCGGATGCTAACGTGTAACCTTGTCCTGGCTCCGGTCTCGTACGTGATAAATACTCACGTTTATTAAACTTTAAGAAATTTTTTATTTATATTATAAGTGTCAGTTTAATTCGTTATAAATGACTTAATACTTATAATCGTTTTTTTTTATTTATTACCCATTATAAAAGCATTTTATTGATCTGATATGAATCTAATAGCAAGTCCTTTTTATGCACAACAAGGCTACTGTGACCACGTAGATTTTTAGTACTTCCGCGTAGATTTTTAATAATTGCTGGCATATATACATATACAGATATACCGTAAACCTTTCGATGATATGTGCGACTTACAATCCAGATAAAGTTCCCAATTTGTAAAATGTCTCTGCCAGTGATTCTAGAAATGTCTCTGTTAACCTCGCTTACATTGATCTCTTAGCTTTTTGATTTGTAATAGAAAACACAATTTTTGGTATTTGTATTTATTTATTTGTTTATTTATTTATTTATATTTTTGCAATAAAAAATCCGAATGAAAATTTTCACAGTATAATTGGCATTTACTCTTGATCCGTTGGTGAAATAAAATATAAATTTCATTGGTGACAACAGGCTATGATTATTATGCCCATCAATGGCAAAATCTTAGACTATTTTTTTACTCTTCCTTTAACTGAAAGATAAAAAGGGTTGGATTTTGTCCTTTAAACAAAATCTTCCAAGATCCTGTAGGTGCCAGTCAGACAGAAAGGAGAAGGACGCCTTTTCGTGCCGAAAGCCTTTCTAATGGAGACTGTAAGAAAACGGAGAAAGTTTCAGGGCTTATCGTCGCTCACAGAGGAAGAAAAAGTAGAGAAAAAAAATAAATATATAAAGGAACTGTAATTTGGTTCACTGGAGCAGAAAGAAAAAATGAGAAAACAAAGAGTCAGGAAAAGTGGGGCATATCGCACTGGATCTGTTGATCGATGCGGAAAAGCCACCCCCTCCCCCCAAATACAGCATTTTATGCGCACATATTCTTTTCAAGCCTCCCCCCCTCCCAGAAACTTAATGTTCAGGAACAAAAAAATACAGAAGAGGGAGGGGCTCCAAAAGAGCACGTAAGAAATTTCCAATTGCCGGTAGCTACATGTAAAAGCAAAATAAAATAAAACCTCCCCCTTGCCTTCGTTTTTATTTATTTTTCGTGCTGCTGCTACTACCACCAATGTTGTTCGCATTTAAGGTACACTTTCCATATCCAAGTGCATTGCAGGCGAAGCAGAAACGAATTGGAAACACGGCCTCATAAGTATAAACATTAGTGCAACGAACAAGCTCCGCATCGACGAATATTAAAGGGTTTACTAGCATCGCTCCCAGCGAAGGAAAAAATAGATTCATAAATCGCAACAGTGGGATAAGTCAACACAACATATGAAAAGCTTTCATTTTGGAAGGATATTACATCAAAGAAGCCCCCCCCCCCTTTTCCACAGCAGTAAAGGGCTTAAGACAATTGATTGCGTAGTCGGGTGCTGTATTGGAGATAAGATTGCGAAAAATTTTATGATTTCATGAATCGGGATTCTTCAGTCTTGAGTCATTTCTTTGCCCTCTTGTATGGGTCTTCTCTTTGATTTGTACCTTAAGATGGTTTATTGAAATATAAGTTGGAATATCTAGTATAAGAACAGAATTTAAAAGCTGAAGATAAATATTTAAAATATCGAGGTACTTGAGTATTAGTCATCAATCTTAACAAAATATCGCCAAGGCACTCTGTTTGGCGAAACATCTGTCTTCTAAGCCTGATTGAATTGTTGTCGTTATGCCTATTACTTTTGTAAAAGCCTTTGTTTTGACTAATGTAAAGAATGTGATGTCTTAATGAATTCATTACCAATCATTCAACATTTCAAGAGACGTTTTTTTTTTCCCTTTATAGCAGAAATTAAATGGGAGTAAGCTTTAAAAATGCATGCTTTGCTCCTTGTAATGTATTGCTGAAAATACTAGAAACAGAACCATATTTCTCGTACTCTCAGTAGTAATCTGAAAATGAAAATGCATTTTAGTAACCGTATAGGCAGGTGATTAAATGTAATATTTTGAAACATTTACTCAACTGCCAACTGCTTATGCCATTGTTAATGAATAATTTTTATTTTCCGATAATTTAAAACAGCAATTTTAGCATTTCTTTTATATGTAAAATAAAAATGATTTATTGATTCAACGTTATACGCGCTCGTTCGTCAGATGTACGACTTTTTTAACGCGAGGAGGAACACTTTGAATGAGCTAAACCCACCTGGAGCCCCCAAAAGAAACTTTGAATAAAACTTCCCATCTTGAGTTCGATTCAACTTTTCATCACTCTTAATCTCACGTTACAGACGTGTTAATTACGTCATACAAAACTCCAGTGCTGGCACGCGACTGGCTTTTGCAATATTCTTTTATACGTGTGCTTTTTTTACGCTTATATACATGTATTTATTAGCAACATAAATTACTAGGATGTTCATGAATTACTAGGATTACTGGGAAATTACTAGGATGTTCATGAATGTATTTCATGAAAGCAGTTAAGAATATCAAAGTATTAAATCTTAAGTAATCAATGTACATACTAAGACAAATGGCTGTATTGACGCGCATATTAGTTTACAGCACTTTTCACTGAGCTTACAGCACCGTTCACATGCAGCTCTCTTCACTTAGTTTACAACTCTGTTCACTTAGCTTATAGCTCTGTTCACTTAGCTTACAGCTCTATTCACATAGTTTACAGCTCTGTTCACTTAGCTTACAGCTAAGTTTACAACATTCTTCACTTAGCTTACAGCACTCTTCTCTTAGCTTACAGCACTATTAGGTGCATATTACAGTTTGAATGTGCTTTGCATTTAATCTATCTGTGTATAGATGGTATACACAGGGAAATTGTCAGGAGATGAAATGCGAATTTTTATCATGTTCTTTGTTTACCCTAAATCTTTTTAATGTACTCTTAATTCAATTCTACAAATTCTAAAACGTTGCACTATGATTTTAATTAGAAAGAAAGTCCGTCATGAGATTGGTTAAAGTAGCAAAATATTTCCTCCCATCCACCATACAAAAAGTTTGAAAAGATTACCTCCTATTCGCCCGCCTGCAGCGTATGCGATTCTAATATTCACCGACATTTTCGAGCCACGCATCTTTCCCATTCAATTTTATTATTTCTTATACGTCTCCCTATCGAAACATGCGTACTATACAATATATAATATATATGTATGCCTTTTGCAATATATATTTACGCCTATGCAATATATATTTACTCCTATGCAATATATATTTACGCCTTAACAAAACCCAAATTATTTACACCTCCCTATCGAAGAATACATATTATACCATCTCCAAATACAATGTTACCCCCTAGCGACGTACCTACCCCGCGAATTGACTATATTTTAAATAAAGAATATTATTCATAATTTCTTCAAAGCGACATAGCTTATCAAAGAAGTCGAACTTAATTTTCCAAGATATTGAATTTTCTTTTATCTGACCTGATTTTTGTTAACTTGTCGATGTTTTTATCAATTTGGCGACATTTTTGACAATTTGGCGATATTTTCTAAAAAGTCGCCAAATTCATCCACAATATCGCCAAATGTTTCACCAAGCGTTCCAGAAGATAGATAGAAAGAAAAGAGACATTATATATATTACACATTTAGTACAACACATTTTTGGGGATCTGAATTTTAAAATTTCAAAAATTTCCATCGAAAATTTAATTTTTTCGTTAAATAATACTTTAATATTCATCGATGTATTTTTTATTAATGGCATAAAAATGGATATCAAAGATATTGTACATCTTTAATTTTTTTTTTTTCTTTTTCAAATTATAAACAGTCTATCTAAAATCAGAAGCACACATCTAGCGCCATCTATAGGACGTACTTGATAAGAAAATTCAATCATGAAAAATGGTTTAGTTACAAATACATTTTGACGCGTCATTCAAATTTTAAAAGTGTTCTAAGTTTAGACACATATGCTTAGCGCCATCTACAGGACGTGTTTGATAATAAAACATTTTGTGATTAGACTGGAACATTCATACGATGGCTTTACTGTGCGCAATACGACAAATACATATTAAGCCGGTTGCCCAAATAATTCAAATTAAATTAAGTACTTATAGTTAGATAATCTACAGCCATGACGCTCGCAACTGAAATAATCATTTCAAATATTAAAGTTTTCTAACATCAAAAACACGCTTCTAACGCCATCTATATGGCGGTATTGGTAATAAAACAAAAAAAATGAGGCATAAGTATGACATATTTTAATATTATATAAATTGCAGTGCGCATTAAATTATAAATTGTTTCCTAAATTTATAAATAAATTTAATTTTCGTAAATAATTTTAGATGTGGATCTTAAAAGTTATTTGCAACTGTCTTATTTGATAAAGATTAAATAAATAAATAGCTATTTACATACCGTCCAACCTTAAATTTACTTGAAAATTATCACTATTTTACACTAATGTAAACATTTCAAAATAGGGGAAGTTAATAGCAAGTATTTCAAATTAATGTTTATTTCAAGAAAAAAATGCACAGGAGCTAGTGAAGTATAAAAGTATTCTCTGCTGATTTCTGCTATTAGATCAATGATTTACGATGTGGTTAAACGTCCATGCGAATGCACAAACAGTCTCGCATCATCCAATAAATTAGTCAAATAAAACCTGCCGCATCGAAATTACTGCAAACAATTTAAGCTTCCCCTCTTCTCAGCCCTTGGGGAGGGATCCTCACGCACGCTTTATCAAAAAAAAGGGGGAAAGAAAAAAAGACAAGAGAAAAAACTGAGACCCTGCCAAGAAAACTGTCAGCTTTTTTGCGCCATTACGTAATTAAAAGACATAATTGAATGGGGAACGAAGCTCAATCTCATTCCATGGCGAGACGTTTTCTTAAATAGCTGTCCTTGCTCATTTGATGAGTGTGAGTAGGGTAGATGTGAGGGCTCTGGGGCAGTAGATCCCCCTTCTGTAAAAAATGATGTTGAGGAGGGGGGATCCCCATCTGATGGTCTAGTTCAGCAATGGAATGATTCTATGATCTATTTTCCATAATTCTTCCTTCTACGCTTGCATTTTTCTCTCTCGTTTAACCCAGCTCCGCGCCCACTTTATTTCCTCCCCCACATTTTAAGGGGGTAGAAAGTTCCCCTCCCCTCCACAAGTCAGACACTCCTCTCTTATCCTCCATATTCTCTCCATTTACTCCCATTTTTTGTCCCAGCCCTCCCCTAGCGCATGGAGGAGCGGGAGGAGAATATGATGCATGAACTAAGCCGTTTTTATGGATCTTTGGGCGCTGGGGGGGTAGCAGCATCCAGAACATCCCTCCCCCCCTTTTCTGTGGGGGTGGGGGAGGATGGAGAGCGCTCTTCAAACGATGGAAGGATGTCTGACCCAAGACTGAAAGTCTCTTGTCGCCTTTTTTCCCTGTTTCCCTCTGGTGGGGATGGGAATTTTATTTTTCTTGGAATATTTTTTACTCCTTTTAAAAATGCAGGGTGGCATCAGTTCGGAGGTTATTCCGATGTGGGTTATTGAGCGGGGAAACCGTCGTAACTCTGTGTGTTGTAAGGACCGAATGTGAAGTTGTTCGTTGCAATAGTACGGATCATAAAAAACGGCGCGAACAGCCATTGTAGTGCCGTTAGAACTGCTTGTGCAAATTTAGCGAGCCTGTCGTTCTTCGTTATCGAGACCAGGAACTGTCATGGACGGGGGATGGGGGAGAGCACGGCTTGGAATTGAAAATATATGTTCTCCATAGTGTGACACATCTAGCACAGCATCAATAATAAATTCTATAACACTCGTGTTCATATCTCTTATTGCATTAGGGTTCTAAAATATTAGGTTGGCCGAAAATATTCTGTTTATATTCTAAGTACAGTGCAAAGTTTAACTGAATATTAAAAAATTACATACATTTTTTTATCATTAAAAGATCTTTTCCTTAAAGAATTTATTACAAAATACAATATATTCAAATGAGTTTTTAAAGTATTTTCAACCATTTAATAGGTTTTAAATACCTGTTTTTATGTGCATTTTATATACTGAAAAAATGCACGAACATTGTTATGGGATATTACAATCTGCCAATGCACTGAAACCAGTTTGATTTTGATCGTGATCGGACGTTTCGGCGTCCTTCCAATTTATCAAACGTTATCTTAAAGATAATAGAATTTAGAAATAGCCATTTTTACTTTCCTTATATACAATAATGTATAAGGAAATTATTGTGACGGGGAGAATTCGAATGAGTTTTCGACAGGAGAGCATGTTTCAAGCATCCCTGATCACGAATCGAACATTTTTGAGGTGTTGTCTCTCTGTGTGTGTGTGTGTGTGTGTGTGTGTCAGTGAGTCTGTGGAGACGATAACTGACGAACGAACGAACCGATTCGAACTAAATTTGGTACAAAAATTACAATCCATGAATACTGGAAGCTTATTGTTTTTATGCGCAATCGAATGTTCAGACACCCCCCCCCCCCCTAAATTTTCGAATGAAATTTTGAAAAAAAGCATCAAAAAATTAAATCCTCTAATAAAGTTACGCAAATAGACATTTCTTATGTAATTTTGCATTAGAAAACGATTAACATAAATTTTAGAACGCTAGCATGAACTGTTCTCGAGATATTGTACATTTTTCAAAAAAAATATCAAATACTTATATGAAATAAAAAAGAAAATATTTCCTATTGAGAAACATATTCACTTTTTATATGTAATATCATGCGATAAATTGGGTGACATCATTCTCGTAGATCTTGCTCATTCCATTCATGAAGATATATACTTTGAGTAATACTTTTGTATTTAAGCGCCAATAGTCATTGAACTGCTATAAGAATAAATTATTTCTCCGTTCATAACGCTTGGCGAGATTTTGGCGACGAATTTGGCGGAATTTCGCCCTTGGCAACTGTTTTAAATGTTACCAAATTAAAGAAAATCTCGCCAAAATGGACAAAAATGACGCTAAATCAATAAAAATAACGACTAATTGTCGAAAATTCAATGTCTTGGAAAAAATATAGGTATCTACTATAAGAATAACTTATTTTGTTTTTACTGTAAAAGTAGTAAATACATTGCATTATATAAGGAAAGTCAAAGTTCTGACTACATCAGATTTTTTAAATAGCAGTTATTATATGTGTAAATTTACATAAGATAACTGTATATCAAAGTACACATCTATAACTCAACTATATATCTAAGTATGGCTTACATTATGGTTCAACGCATCATCAATTTGTGATAGAAGCAGTAATAATTAAAGCTGCTACTTACCTAATTTGTGTCTCAATTTATGATAGCAGATCACTTAAAATGTAAGCTGCTACTAAGGTAACATGTAAACTAACTGAGTCCTTATATCATAGGTCAAAGAATCACCAGTTTATGATAGAAGCTCACAAGCAATCTCAGCTACTTTTGAGCTAATTTGCGAGCCTCAGTTTATGATTGCAACTCGCTTATAATATGAGCTACCGAGCAAACGTGTAATATCAGCTGCGATGTGAACATTCAAATGTGGTCCTTAAATTATAGGTCAACGAATCGTCAGATGGTAGTAGTTCACTAATATTATGAGATGCTACCGAGCTACGATGTAAACTGACTTGCATGTTCAGACTTTTAACTTCGAATATTTCTTAAGAAACACCAGAAACTTATTTCAAAGCCAGTACTTCATTTTCATCCAAGCAATTTATGGTAGTAGCTCAATAAAACTGCAAACTGTTACTAAGCTGACATATAAACTTACTTGTTCCCTCTACGAATCATCAATTTATGGGTCAAATTCCTGGGTAAAATTTTCTGTTGATTTACCTTGAATATTATGTTTATTTATAGAAAATAATAATTTTTATTAACACTTTACAACGTTAGTTGAAAGTGTTTATGACTTTCTTCATTCTGTCTGTCAGCACGATAACTGCAGTAAAAATAGCTTTATCGAAATGAAATTTTAGTATGTTTTTCAGACGGTCTGTGGGACCTATGGGAATATAAATGAATAATATCACCCAATTAGTTTTTTATTGAACCCAGGTTGAAAAAATGAAATACATTGAACCCTATGGGACCTAATGTTTCAAACATTTTTAAGCGAATTTAAAATTCACAAATTGTTTCAAAAATTTTAGAAAATATTCAAATTATCCCATAAAATATACAAAAAAAATTTCAGTAAATATGTTAGGTAGTTTTTTAAATAAAAATAATTTAATATAGGGAGAAAAACAAATTCAATTAAATTCTGACTCTCGTTATATCCTCCAGAAAGAAAAAAGAGATATATTATATAATAAATATCTTTCTAATTATTTTATATATGAGAGAGGTTTCACATTTTAAAATAAATATGGTAGATAACAATTTTTCAAATTTTTAAATAAATAAATTATTATAGTATTCTGATGACTGAAACGACTGGAAAAATGTTTATGAATGAAATGCTGCTTTTATATAGAGGCGATTTATGTTTCGATGATGTCATTTGAATAAAATTCATTTGTTTTCGATGAAGTTTTCAAATATAATAAGTTATTATAGCGTTATGATAATTTTAAAAATATTACCGAGGAATATATCGCATTTTAGAGATGTTTAAACCAGGCAATTTATATTTCAATGCCGTCATTTGAATGAAGTTCGTTTTCTTCAATGAAGCTTTCAAATATAATAAATTAATGTAGTATTGGGATAATTTTAAAAATGTTACCGAGGAATGTATCGCATTTTAGAGATGTTTGTATAAAATTGCATTGAAGTTGGAAAGTGTTTCATAATCAATGTTTTATGCATGATTGATCTTTCTTGTTTTTCTTTGAATATCTGTGAATTGTCATCTCTTTAGATATCACGACATTTTCTGTTGTGCATTAACATTTTAAGGATAAAAGCAAGAATATTTCGCTGTTCTTAAATCCCTCCTTTCTGTCCTTAAATATAGTAAGCACCGGAATCATGATGTTCATAAAATGACTTGAGAAATGTTTTATATATTAAATTTATGAACAAATGCTTTCAGTAAGCTTTGCGTTCCAATACTGTTATGTGAAAGTCTAAGGCGGATTTGCTGCTAATACCCCGACTGAATTATTAGATGACGACTTATGGCCCCGACAACTCAAGCGGATTAACCAATAAGATGACTAGACGACCTCACAGTTTTCGCAGTTCCCGTAAAATGAATAGTGTTATGGTTTTGTGAGCTTATGACCTTACGATTACTATCTTAAAATTGCGGTTTATACAATAATACAGCAAGATTTACAAGTTTTCCTTTTCGTTTTAAGCATTTGCACGGAAAATGGCACGATGCCACTGACTTTTGTAATGGCTGGACCAATGTGATTCAAGACATATTGAACAACTTAAGCGTTTATTTAAAGCGTTTATTAAGCGTTTATTAAATTTTTATTTAAAGTACGTTTTTCAAAAAAGTAGTTATTCGATAAAAATGTATAAAACATCTAAGTAAGCGTTTTTCAAAGTGTGTTCTATACATTCTCTTAAATAAAAAACAAGTAAAATTTTAAATGCATAATTTATACCGCAATGGAAAGTTTCTCATTTTTGGGTTCCGCAATCAAATTGAATTCCAAAAGGGTTGAAAGACGGCAACAAAAGTTTGAGTAACACAGGTCTAAGTCATAACTCGCCATGTTTTCACAATTAATAAGACTGCTTCTTCTTCTTCTTCGACCCAGACGACATGTAGGTGTAGGGTATCTGCTTGGACAGTCGGAAAGTGTCACCCAATTTAGACCGGAACCCAATGGGATGGGCATTCACAGCGACCTAATCCTCCTTCCCCTATCACAAACCTCTTGGAAGGACTTACAGACCCACATATTTAACGTGCTCATATTCCGCATGAACACGAAGACAGTTTAGGCGGGCCAGGAATCGAACTCGGGTCATCCAAGTTCAATTCACGCTCTCTAACCACTAGGCTGTACCACCCCTATATAAAACTTCTTGCAAAAAAATGAATTGTATAACTTCCTTGAATAAAGCAGGGCTATATTAATTAGATGGAGGGCGTTATCAGTCTCTTACTTTAGGCTAAAAAAACAGTATGCGTTCTTAACAACTTCTAAGAACGAACTGCCTAATTCTGCACAAAATACTTACACGCAGCCATAAAATTATCGAATCTTAAAAAAATAAAGATGTAATGGAATATATATGTATAGAAGTATAAATTGATCAAAGTTTCACATTTAATTTTCAATTCCAAATCGTACCATACATTAGATGTAAACCTAAAAATGAGAATAATACAAGACAGTCAATGATCGGTAAAAGATCAAATTGTCTTTATATAAAGAAATTTGAATTTGTAAATCAATATCATTTCAATATAAAAACTTTATATTTCTTTGTTGCCATATGTACGTACTTTATCACTGAATGTAGGAATCAAAGAAAACTCAGTTTTTGTCGCAAGTGGTGAAACAATACATTACTCAACCTTTCATATTTTTTCCTTCTTTTTCCTATGGCCTTGAAAAACTCGTTTTATTTCTTATAGAACTCTGTATATATAATTAATATATATATATATATATATATAATTAATATATATAAATAATATTTATATATATATATATATATATATATATATATAATTAATATATATATATATAGAATATACATATATTATTCTCTCTCTCTCTCTCTCTCTCTCTCTATATATATATATATATATATATATATATATATATATATATATATATATATATATATATATATATATATATATATATATATATATATATATATATATATATATATATATATATATATATATACAGGGTGTCCAGTACTATCGGTGCCCAATGTCTATTTCCTCAACCGTTAGTCACAGAGATACACTTCCAATTGCAAAAATGTTTTAAATTTTAAAATCTATTATCTTAGAAACAGTTTAAATCAATAAACGCATTTCTGAAAGAAATATGAAATATAAATTTTTATACAGTCCTCTGGTCCTACCAATTATATTTAGGAAAATCATCCTCATACAATTTTATGCAAATTGAAAATAAATCATCCTTTTACGACCAAAATTGACCGACTTATAGCCGTTTAAATTTGGAGCGCTTTTTGTGCTGTGAAATGATCAATATGGTCCCTGATTGGTTGGTTGCCTGGAGAAATGGTCAATACGGTCCCTGATTGGTTGGTTGCCTGAAACTGGACATTTTTTATTTGCGTGGAAAAGCGACTTAAGTCATAAAGTTTAATGCTTCATAACTCGGTGAATTTTGGTCGTAAAAGGAAGATTTTTTTTTTATTTTGCATGAAATTGTATGAGTATGATTTTCTAAACATATTTGGTAGGACCGGGGGGACCATATAAAAATTTATATTTCGCATTTCTTTCAGAAATATATTTATTGATTTACACTGTTTATAAGATAATGGATTTTAAAATTTAAAACATTTTTGCAATTGGAAGTATATCTCTGTGACTAACGGGTGAGGAAATAGCCATTGGGCACCGATAGCACTGGACACCCCCCTCTCTCTCTCTCTCTCTCTATATATATATATATATATATATATATATATATATATATAAATTAAATGATTTTAATCGAAAATTTTTTGCATGAACTACTGTATGTACAAAAAAACCCATCTCTAGCATATCTGTTACAAATGAGTAACTATAAGCCAAGTCTAAGGATAAAGATAGACGGTTACATATCACTACATTGGAAAGGGGGATGAGAAGAATATTAGGATTCAAAAATCACAATTAAAAGTATATAAAAGTAAATAAAAATAAAACTCTGCAAAAATGAGAATAGGCAATAATAATCAGCTCAAGACAAGAGATCAAGAATAGAGAACAATCAATCGAAACCACACAAAAAATGGCGGTCAGTTCGAAATTGCATTCTCATCAGGACAGCCATACATTTCGAATTAAAACCGATAGAATAGCCAGTTTCTGACAATGGCGATAGTATTTAACTATAGACACCATTGGAGCTGTCTACTGGCTAGTGGAATTAGAAAAATAAATATATATATATATACATATATATATAATTTACAAATGTAAAGTATTCTGAGATAGCTACATGAAAAAAATTTCTCATACGTGAAATATGCAAACATGGCGCTAAGCTGCCCCTGTACACATTTACAAATATATTTTCCAAAAAGAATACCTAAGTGCAGAAAAACAAAAGATGATTGTGAAAAACGAAAAATATCACAAGTGACCGGGGGGAGTTGTGACCCCCACTCTCCGGTAAAGCAATGCTTTATGCCATGGCAATGGCATATGGCATAAAGCATTGGCATAAAGCATTGCTTAACCAGAGAGTGGGGGTCACAACTCCCCCCGGCCACTTGTGATACTTTTCGTTTTTCACATTCATCTTTTGTTTTTCTGTACTTAGGTATTCTTTTTGGAAAAAAAAAAAAATATATATATATATATATATCAGAAAGATAGATTAATAATCAATTCCAAGTTGTTACGAAAAATTAAATCAATAAAATCAGTAAAGCAGTTAAACCACGGCTACCAGGCCGTAAAAAAATGAACTGCACTAGCTTAAATTTGAGACTAATTTGGCTAGAATTTTCATCAGGTCTGAGCATCTGACCATAATATATATATATATATATATATATATATATATATATATATATATATATATATATATGAATGCTCTTGTGAATACTAGATCAAGAAACCAACTGAATGTAAATTAGTAAGACAATTTATTAAATTGTTGAATGCAGTAAATAATGTTATAAGATCCAAACTAAACACAGTCCATTAAAAATTTGAAATTTTAAAATTTAATTTCGTTAGAATTAAGTAATAAATCTGAATAAAACTGTGATATGTGAAATTATAAGACCGTAATATAAATACCATAATAGCATCATCGATGTATCTAAAATATGTGTTTTCTACTGAGAAACTAATGTTTGATTCATAATAATGAAGATATAGTAGCTTCAAGAGAGCTGAGCATGCTGCAGATTCAACTTGTAGAACACATCTTATCTAAATACGAATTACCCGACGTTTTCCGGGTCTTAAATAAGCGCCTCTTACCTAAATAATACAGATACGGATAACAACACTAAATTTCCAAATCATCATTTTTGAACAAAAGCCATTCTCGAGACACAAATGAAAATGCTTGAAATTGTAAAAAGGTTCTTTTAACTCAAAAGTTATTGCTATCTCAGCGACTTTTCATCCAATTTCAGCAGATTGCTCGTGAAAACTTGAAAGGAAATAAATGGCTCCAATCCTCTCTATTATGGTCGAATGTAGGCGTGATTGGAAACATTCAATGGGGAAAACCCTACAAAACTGTGAATGAAAGCCGCACAATTATTAGACGATGTTTAGTGAATGATTAAAATATATATACTTTTCGGGCATTTTAAACATCAGCGATTTTTATATCACCGTGTACAGGAATTGACTTGCCATCCATCGTTCATTTTTTTTTTCAGCACTTGCGTACAATATCACAGACTACTCTAGAAAAAAAAATTAATAAACCCATCCGTTATTTAATCATATTTTTTTATATAGACATGTTTTTGATATTTTGAGGTAATCACGCCGACACTGGGACAGCTCGGACGCCGCCAAAAATCAAAACGGAGAAACCATCCAATTTGTCGTGGGGGAGTTAATGTGATGGGCTGAAAGAAAGGTACATGAAAAAAATATCGCCAAATCTATCGGCTGTACAAGGATGGTCAGACTTTCACGTTTACATAAGCGAGCGGTGTGTTGATTTGTGAGCTGTTGTACAATCGATTATGATTAGCATATTTTTTGCTTTTGCGAGAAGAGCGCGCATTTTTCGCGCAATTTTTAGATCGATCAACTGTTCTATTTAAGCAGTGGATACTTATTCATGATGGACGTCTACTTAGAACCCGGGCAACACCAGAAATTTTGCTGTAATAAATAATAGAGGAAGATATCTGTCTGGCTGATTATGTTGTCTGTAACGAAAAATCTAACTGTCGTGCCGTGACATTTGGTCCAGAGGTATTTCTGGACCTGAGAAAATCTACCTATGGAGATACTATAACAAGAAAGATCAATCATGCTTAAAGCATTGATTATGAAACACTTTCCAACTTCAATGCAATTTTATTTAAACATCTCTAAAATGTAATACATTCCTCGGTAATATTTTAAAACTTATCACAGTACTACTGTGGCGATTGAGCGTCGCCGGGCCCCGAACCAGAGGCCCGTTGATTACAAGACCGACATTATAATCACTGAGCAAAAGCTAGCTCCTGGTACCAAGCATCTTTGATAGATGTCTTTGCTGCCGCACACTCCCTCCGCTGATGAGGAATGACGGGAGGCGTGTCGCCTCGGCGTGACGGACAGTCGTGGTCAACCAGGAAGGGAGTGTCAAGGCTTCTGACTCCGTATGGTGCTGCCATCTCATGTTGAGATGGTGAGATCGTTGGAGAGGAAGGTTGCGTGTTTCAAACATCCAGTCATCATTGTGGAGATTGTGCATCGCCGGGCCCCGAACCAGGGACCCTTTGCTTCATAGACCGACATTATAATCACTGAGTAAAAGCTAGCTCCTGGTTCCAAGCATCTTTGATAGATGTCTTTGCTACCGCACTACATTAATTTATTTTATTTGAAAACTTAAACCTTCTTAAAAGAAATGAACTTCATTCAAATAACGGCATTAAAATATAAATTGCCAGGTTTAAACATCTATAAAATGCAATACATTCCTCGGTAATATTTTTTAAATTATCATAATACTACGATAATATTTGAAAACTTCATCGAAAACAACTGAAATTCATAAAAAGAAAATAGAAATCATGTAGAATTCATAATAGAATTCATAATAGAAAAAATAACACGCCTGGCTCTCTCTATAAAAGCAGCATTTTATTCATAACATTTTCCCATTCATTTCATTCATCACAATACTATAATAATTTATTTTATTTAAAAATTAAGACCATGGAGCTACAAGTAATTAAACTCTATGCTTAAAACTTCATCAAAAAAAATCGTCCTTCTCTCTGTAAAATCAATGAACATTTCTTTCATATCAGCTATTTAGACTCCATGAACTAAATAATTTTGCGTTAAAGAAATACAGCAATTCTTATGCAACTCATTTTACATATTTTGCTGTTTACATTTTACATAAGTGAAAAATAGGCTTCGTTGTAGAAATAATCAAATTTGGATGATCGTTTAAACTCAAATATATTGTAATTGCGTTGTTTCAGTATGTAGATGCACAGAATTTAAGAAAAAAATAAAGCGGTTTCTGGACGGATACAACACTCAATATGAATTAAAAACAACTTTAAAAATCACGATTTTGAGACAAGATGGATGCCATAATTCATTTTAAAGTGAGTCACGTGATCTTTTCATATCATGATCACGTGATCGCTTCACATAAGAGGTGTAATTATTATTTTAATTTTTATTCAAAAAACTACTAAATATATTTTACTGAATTCTTTTTTATATATTTTATGGAACAATTTGAATATTATCTAAAATTTTCGAAGCAATTTGTGAATTTTAAATCCGCTTAAAAATTTTTTGAAAAATTAGATCCCATAGGGTTCAATGTATTTCATGTTTTTAACCCGGGTTCAATCCAAAACTAATTGGGTGATATTATTCATTTATATTCCCATAGGTCCTACAGACTGTCTGAACAATATACTAAAATTTCATTTTGATTAAGTCTTTTTTACCGCAGTTATCGTACTAACGGACAGACAGAATGAACAAAGTCATAAACACTTTTCAACTTTGTTGTAAAGTGTTAAAAAGAACTCGCCCCTTCGTTGCAGTGGAGTTAACGCATGAACGTGACATGAGCTACATTGGACTGTGATTTTTGTCAGTGTTTTGAGAATATTAGCGGCTGTTTTGTGAAATTACTTTCGTCAACGTTTTGAGACGTTTATCGCTTATCCTCTGAAATTAGTGGAGCATTTAAGTGTTGTTTGATTGTATATTGTTCTGTTTACTTTGTGCTTGTGAATAAACGTAAGTTATCCAGACTTGGACTCGTTCTTGTATCCTGTGTATACACCCACGGTTTCTGAGGATACGTTTCATAACAGTAATCTAAATCTAAATGGTATAAATCACAACATCAGTCTATTAAAGACTGTGAAAGGCCCAGACCATACAGCCAACCCAGGGGTTTACGGCAGTTTGATGTATGGCCGGCTATTAAAGACTGTGTAACATTAAAAAGTGGTAAAAATTCTTATATGGATTTATATAGAGATACATATTGTTTTCAAATTTTCATTATTTATAAATCATTTCATGGTTTGGTTTTAGGTATAAAATGCAACTTCTTTTACTCAAAAATTATTTTTTTTTTTCTATTTTAGCAACAACATCCGGGACTTGCTCACCTAATGGTAAGTTTTATTCATAAAAGTTTACTTAAGAATTAAGTGCACATTTGTAAACATATCTTTCTGCACCAATTCGTTCATGAAAATGTCGACAAAACTGGACGACATACTGTAAAACATATTGCAACCTTTTCCCATTTTCTTCAGCTACTTGGTTGATAATTTCGACAACTGATAAGAAAAGCCACATTTACGGGCCTTTATGAAAATTCCAACTTCATTTCTCAAATATTCAGCTAATTATCGTCTGCCGAAGCGTTATTTTTGTATATATATACATATATATATTGATTGTCAGAAGAACCGAAGAATCCAAATAGAAACCGAAACATCCCCATTGCAGACAGCTGATTTCCCTAAAACTTTCAGTAACATGCTTGCACATGTTTCAGTGCACTGTATCCCTGCCACTAAAGTGATTACTCGCCAAATATGGGTCAGCTACTTTTGGTACGTCTTCATTAGTTTATCGATGTCGATGTATATGAGCTACGATCTGTGTTACAAACAAATAAATGTGTCTTAAAATCGTTATGTTCAGTGTATCTGTAGGCTAAACTATATAAGAACCCTGGGCTAAACTGTGTCCACTGCAGGCTGGAGTTAAGTTTTTGTTATACATGCTTAGCGACCAAATAATGTAAATCTAATTCCAAAATAGGTCAATATTTGAATTTCAGTTAAATGCAAGAAATTTGAACTTTGACAGATTACATTGAATATTTCTATAACAGAACGTGATCTTTAACTGATCTGGTGTATCAAGTATTTTAAATTAATCCTTCAGATCAATATATTCTTAGAGTTTATCAGTGTTGATGAATATATACTAATAGATAATTTTAAACGAATATATGCTGATGGTTTTCTTGCTGTCATTACAGTAAACGATTATTCCATGCTGATGAGCGCATAATAAGCGAAACTGGTCTATAAATAATGTTATCTTCTATGCGAGTGGCTTCCTTATATGCTGATAGATTTGTAGTATTATTAATGCATTATTAATATGGTAACATTAATGATTATGATATCTGTAGGATCAATAAAAGAATTTTTTCTTGTGCACGAATTTTTTAACACCAACTAAAACTTAAGTCGTATGTAAGGTATTTGTATACGACTTAAGTTAATAAATACCTTTATATACGACTATAATACGACCTTTATATACAAATATGAGCCATATATATAGAAATATAAGAATGATTGCCCCTAAATTGTAATTGATAAGGCAATTTTAATAAATAAGGCTATTTTTGATGAATAAGGCAATTTTAATAATTTTGAATAAATCTAGTAACTTTTAAAAATATTTTGATGAATGAGATAGATGCCTATCATGCAATATTATTTCTCTGTCCCCTGTTCTGTTTCAAAACTTTCTGCAAATCCTGCAAGTATGATAGCTAATTAATATTTTTGAAATTACCCAACTACGCCGTTTTACCTTTCAACTACTGTAAGCAATTTCTATTAAGCTTTGCTTTTCACTAAGCCTTTATTCGCTGCAGTTAGTAAACTATAAGTTTCAATTTCGCAGGTGTTAACAACGTATTTGTTCTACCTTTTGTCGTCTGTATAACAGAGCTTTATTTGGCATTCGTATCCCAAGAAACCTTTCAAACTTTCCATTTGATTGAACCTAAGAAGCCATTGCAAACCTTAGAGCTAGCTGATGTTGGTATTGAAAATATTACACGCGTCTTCGCTGTTTGCTCATTTTACTGGGAATTAATTAGGGTTCTGTATCTCTTGTCGAAAAGATAGCTGTCAGTTGCTTTACCCGGACTTTATGGTTTAGAAATTTTTTGTTAATTGTCTCTCAAGTAATGCATTATGCTCTTCGATGTGCAATATTGTATGTCTTCGACGTTTGCTTTTCATTAGAGGAAGAATCATTAGAAGTGAATTTCACTTGTCAGGTTTCCTTAAGAATATGCTCATTATCATCTTTCAATTGTGCTTTCACTTTGCAAATGCTCAATGAATTCTTGGAAATAGTTATGAGCAACCGTTATTAGCTCCTCAATGTTTACAATTTTAGGAAAATGCAACTTGCAAATATAGCTGATTTACAACAGACAAATCAATGCGTTGTAGTGATCGCGGTAGAATTATCTGTATAGTATAAGGTATATATACTTTTGTTATATTGATCTACTTCTGTATTATTATTGTTATTATTATTATTATTATGTAATAGTTATTATATATTCTTTGATGACACTGAAACACCGTACCAATTTAAATACTTTCATGTTTAAATCTCAATGTAGATTTAGTAAATTTCAATGATCAACAAAGTGCTTTCTTGTGCTCCGTAAATTTCTTGGCAGTATCAAAGGTAGTGTCAAGTATTTTCTGTGAGAGAAGTCTGATTAATAAGTTAGATAGGATAAGTTATATAGGATGATGATGATAAGTTATATAGGATGTTATTTGTCTTCTCAGCCGATCCTTGAAAAACCTTTTCTTCCAGTGTATGTTATATTTTTGTACGCAGCATTCACGTTAGAACTTTACTGTGTTCTATGTTGTCCATCAACCACAGCAGGAACTTTGAAATTACATTGGAAATTACATTGGAGTTTCGAATATTGCATTTCCGAAACTCATTTTTTCCATTTTCATAGTGTTTTTGAGAAAGTTTTTTTTAACTCTGCTCATGCTAAGTGATAGTTACTATGTGTATATGGTGATGGTCACTGTGACTTGTACTACTTTTCTTCATAGATAACTTTTAGCAGTAGATAAAGCAAACTTTTTAACTTTAACTTTTATAAACTTTTTTACTTTAACTTTTACAAACATTTCACTTTGAGATTGAGAAAAGTATGGCGATCGTGATTACATATGTGTAATTGCAAATCGAGTTTTCACTGTAAATACATCAGGTAGGGACCCTAGTTACCAGAAATGACTTTTTCCGGTTTGTGGGTGTGTGGAGGGGTGTTGTGAAATCGTCGATCCTTCATAATCTCGTAAACCACTGAAGCGATTTGAACCAAATTCAGGTACCAAGTTTCATAAATTATGTAGATATAAACGCTGAAAAATATCCAAAAAATACGTAGAGTTTAACTATCAAACGCGATTTTGTCAAAATCGATAGCCTTTCGTAATCCAGATCACCGCTGAAACAATTCGGACCAAATTCAGGCGGCAAGTTTCATATATCATGTAGATGTGAATGTAGAAAAAAGTTTTAAATATGTATATAGCTTATCTATCACACGAGATTTTGTCAACATCGAGTGCCTTTCGTAATCTCGAAAACCCCTAAAGCGATTTGGATCAAATTTAGATGGTATATTGTATATAATGTCTAGACAAGGATGCCGAAAATAATGAAAAATTCTAAAAATGTATATAGTTTAGCTTTACAACGGATTTTTTTCAAAATCAGCTATCCTTCATAATTTTAAAACCTCTGAAGCTATTTGACCAAATTTTGTTGGTATACTGCATATTTTGTGTAGATGTGAGGGCAGAAAAAAGTTTGTTTTTTTAAGTGTATGTAGATTGGCTCAGAGATTGAATGCCTATTTGTTTCAAGTAGACGACTCGGAATTGTCCCGATTCTTTATTTTATTTATTTATTATTATTATTTTTTAATAATAGGGCTTGTTAATCAGAATAATTTTACTAATCACCTTCTTCAACTTAGATGTAGATCTCCTTTGAAGATTGTTACTATAAATCTGAATGGGTAGGTAGGAAAGGCGCCATGTGCAATGTATATCTGTGACAGTATCTCTATTTGAAATACACTGAATCCGCTACTGTAATGTAATATGGTTTGAAAGCATCATTTAAAACAGCATATAGCATAAAATTTACGTGTCAACTGGTTTTAGCGACAGAAAACAGCCCTCTTCTTCAAGACAGCTCGACTTATGCTCACCAGAGCAAGATTGGGTTCTGTAAAAAGGATTAAATGTTTACAATGAAGGGGACAGCCCAGTGTTTATTAAAGAGCTGAGTTTAGCACTCTGACGTATCGAGTTCAATTTTCGGTTGTATCCAAACTGTCCCCATGTACACACTGCACGTTATATATGTGGGTCCGTAAGTTTTTCTGAGGGCTTGATGGTAGGGGAAAGCGCCTACGATCCACTGGATTCTTATCTAAATTGGGTGGTATTTCCTGGTCGTCCAAACAAATACCTTACACCTTTGGGTAAGTTGTACGATCTAGGTCGAAGAAGAATGGTAGATATTGTTTAACCGATGTAGAGTCAACATAATTTGTCAGTCAATGGGATATTATGACTGTAACTCCCTTGCTACGGCACTAAATTGAATACCGAGAGCCTGTCATCCTCCATGGATAGTCTCATAAAGATTATCGATAAAAACCTGAAAATCACTACAATTTATAGGGGCTTCTCGAAACTCAATACTTAGAGAAATAGATGTATTGAATTACTGTGCACGCTTTTAACAGGCTTTGTGAAAGTCACAGGCTTTCCTTATTATCTACTTTACAAGGTGCCCGAGAGCTATATCCTATTGATACACCTCATAAATTACGGATCTATCTGGCAGGAACAAATTACCATAGTGTCGCTCCAGAGGACTTTAATCGTATTTATGCTCTCCTTTCACATTCAATTCCTGATAATACATTAAATGCGACGAATTCGGCAAATACCTTTTACGTTCAATTTCGAAAACTGAAGTTTCTGAAGCTGGCCCGTCTTGAATTAATTCCACAATTGGACACTTTCTAAGCGCCGCTATTTAATTAAGAGCCTTCCTCTTTCGTACTTAATGACTTCGGACGTAAAGCTGGACGTCAAAGACAAGAGTATAGCATTCCCGAATCGTAGAGGTTTACCCGGGTTAAAGTTATCCGCCGAGGGGGTTCAAACCCGATGGTCTTTTCACGCATAACGACTCCAGGGAGGCGGTTGGAAATTAATGAAATTTCGCGCTACCCAGATTTTCCCGCTGTGTGGCGCGCGAGATTAGATGGTGATATGGTCCGTTTGAGTCTTCCTCTCTTTTAGAGGGATTGCAGAGGAAAAGTTAATGGCGGAGGGAATTTTCCGCAGTTTTGTTCGGTGATTTGTGCGCCATAAGAACGGAGCGTAGGAGTTATTGACGTGCGAATGAACAGTTTGAGTCGTTCTCCGCGGATTTGAGCTGGACGTAATTTTTCTTACGTAGCTTTAATGTAAATCTTTAGCCTCCTTTTATAGTCAGTGGAGATAAAGTATTTTATGTGTTCTTAAATGGAGTTTCTATTTATTAAAGATGCGTATATATTAAATAAGAAACACGTGCACTTTCTAAAGCTCATAGAGTGGGGGTAAACCTGTTATAAAATTTCTATGTAAAATAAAATTATGGAAAATATCATTCACAGCAGCAGATTTAATTGAAATCAATAACATGTCATTGCAAATATCACAAAAATATGCAAATTTGAAAATTTTTATTTTCTTTGAATGCACATAGAAAAAAAATATTGTAATGGGCCTTTAATTTCAAATTCGTTACGACCCATTTAGCAATTTAAAGCACTCTTGAACAACTATATTTTAGTGTTGTGTATGTAGTATTTACGTGGGTACGAGCTGGTGTGTGTTCTTGTGGTTTGTGTTTATATGTCAGCGATGTATGTGTGGCAACCGAAAATAAAATAGAAACTTAAAGTTTATCTTTAAAATTAACATCAATTATTATTAATCATCTTAACATTGCCGTGAATTCATATTTAGTGGAATTATATTAAATGTACATTGCTTTGTTGTGCCGCAATAAACCCTCCAATTATTTTTACCTTTTGTGTGAGTCCTGAAAAGAATTATTAATTAATATAAAAAGATTAGACCAATTTAAACTTAACAATAACATTTATTTCAGACATAAAATACCTATTAAATTCAATTACGATAACTACACGCTTATTATTCATTTAGGAAGACAGCATGTGAGAGGAGATAGCATGTGAGACCCTTAACCATATACCTAACGTATTAAATAACCTGTGGATATTTGAGGAACACATACCTTCAATTTGGGCCTTTGCAATAGACCATAATGCTTGCAAATACTTGGTTGCACTGAACACATCCTAGATCTCCCTTATTTGGGAACTTCCACGCAATATTCTACTTCTTTAGTATTGTCGTTCTATCATAATGGCAGGCAAGCCTCCGCCCAAGTCATAACGTCGCAGTCGTTGCACACATGTCCCATTTCAGTCAAAACTCATAATCGTGTCTTAAATCAAAATCCAACTGTTTTCTCCAATGTCTGATATTCCATCACTTTCTTCGTCGAAGTCTGATCTCCATGTCTTTTTTCTGTGGTTCCTTCGGGGGGGGGGGGGGGGGGTAACTCCGCCTTTACTTCTTATTGGCGCTCATTGGTTCTTCTTAACCCAGTGGCATCATTCTACATTTAGTATAGTCCAGCTCAGCCCCTCTGGTATTGTACCCCTAAATTTATAGGCTTTTGACCTTTAAGTTCAAGTCCTCATAAACCTTGGTGCCAGCCAGACTACAGCTTTGTTTGCCGTTCTGGCTACCATAAATTTCACAAATAAAAGTGTCTCATGTGAGAACAATTTCTGGTCTCACAGTATGTATCCACTCTTGCTCACAAAGTGCCCGTATTAGTTCAGTTTCCATGAAGTTCGGCTGTTAGATTTTTTTCCCTTTTTTTCTCGGGGGGGGGGGGGGGTATTCTAAAGCTGATTAAATTTTTATACAAATCGAGAAAAAATTGAATATAGTCATGTGCTACCATACCTATTATATCTTTCTGCGAACACATTATTCTACAAAAAGTGTATATATATATATATATATATATATATATATATATATATATATATATATAACTGTTTGATTAAAATTAATATCTGAAAACAGAATCGCCTGTTATACGGTCAATTGTGATTATCATAGTTTTTGTTTTTGCAGAGTGCGGACGATTTTATTTGAACAATTTTCTGATTGAAACCCTTTTAAATTGTGTTGAAATGTATTGTTTAAGCAGCGAGTACTTGTTTGATTATTTATACGTAGTAGACGCTTATTTAGAAACCGGGCAACGCCGGGTAATTCGTTCTAGTTTATGAATAAATTGGACGACCCATTGGAATTGAGTACGGGTATGACGATTGCAATGCATTGCGTACATTGAAAGGTAGAAAAAAGGCATTGCTTCTATTTACGGACATTTTCGATTCACTCTTTAAAAACCTAATTACGCCTTCAAACCTAATCTATCGTAAGTCCAGTGTATAGCCGTATTTACAGTGGTTAAGAATGTAATTCAAACCATGATTTCTTAAACGGTAAGGCATACCTCCTCAGGTGAAGTGCGTAAAGGGTACTGAAGAGGTCATCAAAACCCCTAGGAAATTTACTATATTAAAAATTTAGAGAAAAAATTGAGTTATGAATATTCGGCCTAAGCATTTGAACTGCATCATTCACCTATACACAGCCAAAGCTTGAACCATTTTATATCATACAGTGTTGCTCTTGTGTACCACAGGAAGCAAATCAGATTGCACACTTTAGCCACCAAGTTTTGACCTGAACCCAGTGGGGGTGACATCTACAGAGATCATACCCTCCGTCCCCTGCCACATACCACTCAAAGGATTTTCGAACCCTCAGATTTAACGTGCCTGTACTCTACGTAGACACGGAGATAGCTTATGCGGCGTTGGGAATCGAACTGAGTGCAATCCTCTTATCTTCACCACTGGACTATCTCACCCAGAGGTATGAACATTTGAAATCCCCTTTTAAGAGCTATGAAAACGTGAAATTTACTCTCAGAAGGGGTCTGAAGTTAAGAATGTCAATAACCGCTGCTTTTTAAACTGTTCTGCAAATCTCCGCCAGTACTTGAATATAAGAGCCGGGAATTTCAGGCTGGAGCGCGGTAGTCCTATGTTCGATAATTCAAAGCCACCCATAACCTATCTCCGTGTCTGCGCAAAGTATGGGCACGATAAATCTGTAGTTCCGAAAATCCATCCGAGAGGTGATGTCTAGTGAAAAGTGGGTCAGTGAAGTGAGATTAGTGAAAATAGTACGGTCCTTGTGGTTACCAAACCATTCTGTTTCGGTCTAAATTGGGTGGCACTTTTTCGACCTTCCAAGCAAAAAACTTATACCTTCAGGTAGGTCAAACAGTCTGGATAAAATGAATGAAAGACTTGAATATAGATATTTTGTCGATATTGATGATATAGAACAAATATATCGTATATTTAGCTAATGCTGACTTAAAATTGGAAATATTTCACACATGTAGTCAATACCGAACAAATTATTGGTGGCAAAATTTACCTAACTGCTAATATTGTAACAAAGCAGCACATATATATTTTCAATCTAAATGCCTCATATTGGAAACCAGAAAATGTACCGGCGTTTCCCAGAAGTTAAAGCATGGATAAATTGAATTTATTAATTTTAAAATAATAACAATATAAATAAATGTTATTCATATAAATAAACGTGAAAATTTCATCCGGGTACAAACTCTCCGGAAGGGAAAATCCCTTATCTTCTCCAAAATTACATGCTGAATTCATATCAGCCATCAACTAAACTGTATCTATAACAAATCTTGAGATATATGTGTTTCAAGGAAAATTTTTGAACCGAAAATGGAAATGAAACTGGAAGTGAAATTTATTGGAAAGCCACCCTACTTCTTCCAGAATTTTTTGCTGAATCCATATCGGTTATTGCCTAAACTCTATCAATAGTTGAATAATAAATGTTTCAATTATTATTAGAATTCTTGAACCGGAAATGGAAAAAGAACCGAAGTGGAACTCTTTAGTGAATCCCTCTCCTTCTTCCTCACTCTGTTCTCCTCCTGAATTCGATGCCGAATCAGTCACTATCTTAGGTCTATCTACAGAAAATACTGAAAAACAGATGTTTCAACTAAAATTTCTGTTTATAAACAATGATATGGTAAAATTTTTATTGCCAATAAAAACAATAGTACGGCAAAACGTATGCCACCAATAACAGGGAAATTATATCTTAATATCTGTTGAAATAATTTACGTTTTTCACTCTCTTATGCCCTCATGTGTTCATCTTTCGTTAAGAAATAGGCGTTTAAAATCTCATTATGCTAATTCAGAAAAAATAAGACCCAGTTCCATGGTATTTTCTGACACCCCGCCTAACTTTTTCTCTAAAGCTGTGCAAGTAACTAAACCAGCGACCAAAGAGCCCATTCTTCTATCTAGATATTCACATTACCACTCGAAGATGTTCTAATACTGAAAAATTCATTCATTAAGTGGTCCGTTTCGAAACATTAAACGATTTTAGTGAAAAGAATGGAACGAAAGACACTGAAAAGAAAATCGTAATTGACCTTCTTGCTCTGTACAGGATTTTCGAACGGGGTGTAGGTTCTTTCGTTCTTTCTCTCTGAGTATGTGTTTAATTAAGAAAATCAGATTGGGGGAAAACGAATGAACGACCCCTCTCCCCCCTTTCCCACAGCAAGAAGGGGGGGGGGGTCGGCAATTAGAAAGGAGGAGGATTTCCGCTTGTAATGACTCCCGAAAATTTGCCGGAGAGACACATAATTAAGATCCCGCAGCAAGGAACAATAGCCAGAGGTAACGCACTTAACGCGAGCGACAGATAAGGGGTCGGGCACAAATTTAATTTCGGTAATTTTGCGTAACGTTAAATTTAATTACGTTATGGAAGCGATATTTTGGGAGGATTCTGTTTATGCTTGGCGTTTAGTTTTTAATTTTTACTTTCCCTGCAATACATGGCAATGTATAGGGAAAGTATTGGAATCATGCCGAAAATCGCAACTCGAGTTTTCGACGGATCTACACGTTTCGAGACCTCTAGAATATGAAAAAACTATTTTTAACGTGACGTCTGTGTTTGTATCTGTGTGTCTGTCTGTGTGTGCCTGTCTGGGCAGATTTTGTATCCACTCTAACTAAATAAGTAATTGACCGAATTTCATAAAATTTGGTAGATAAGTCACTTGTGGACGAATCTGGTGCTGATTAGTTTTGGGTACGATTCGGGATAAAAGAACCCATCTTTTTTTGCGAAATGGCCCGCAAAAGCTTGTATCCACTCTAGCTGAAAAACTAATGGACCGAATTCCAGAAAATTTGGTAGGTAAGTCACTTGTGGGACACCCTGGTGCTGATTAGATTTTGGTATGATTCGGAAAAATATAACCTGCCTTTTTTTCCAACATGGCCAGCAAAAATCTAAAATAAAAACTACATATGCTCAAATATATCCATGAAATGCTTGTTTAATACGTAATTTTTAACGAAGAAAGGAATAAGACCAACCCCATTACACTAGAACTACCCATTCTCGAGATGTTTTAGTTTTTTCGTACTTTCTCTACGCCACCTTTGAAAAAAAGTCCAGTTATCAAATGAGAACGAAAATTTTAATAAAAGTCAATTAAATGTAATTAAAATAAAAAGAACGTGAACATAAGTCTGCAGGGAAAGTAATGATCTGCCCACATCAGATTTTTACTTTCGCTACCATGCATGATAATGTATAGGGAAAGTATTGGAATCGTGTCGAAAATCGCAACTCGAGTTTTTGACGGATCTCGCGTTTCGAGCACTCTGGGACCCGAAAAATCTATTTTAGAGGGGCGTCTGTATATATGTCTATCTGTCTATCCGGTGTTTCTTTCAGGCATACCTCTGAGGGAAGGTAGGGGGAGGGAGACGAATATTCGCACCCTTGGAGACATTTTATATTAACCTAGTTTCTATTTATGTGACACAGCATTTATATACATTTTTATAGGACAAATAGAAAACTTGCCCCCCCCTAAAATTTCATTCGTTCTCCCGGCCAAAAAGTTCTGAAAGAAACACTGTGTCTATTTGTAAAATGTATGTGTCTATACTAGCTGAAAAACAAATTGGCCTAATTTCACAAAATTTGGTAGATGGGCACTTTTGGTTTACCCGAGTGCTGATTAGATTTTGGTACGATTCGGAAAAAATGACCTGAAAGAAAAATATGTATACACTCTAGCTAAAAAACTGATTGACCAAATTTCTCAAAATTTGGTAGATAAATCATCTGTGGGATATTCTGGTGCTGATTAGATTTTGGTAAGACCCGGAAAAGGCTGCCTTTTCCTACGAAATAGCCTTCAAAAATTTCTAAAATCTAAAATAAAGGACTACGTGTACTCAAATGTAACAATTAAATACATGTTCTATATGTATTTTTTAACGATGAAAATAATAAGTTCAACCCATAACGCTACAACCAACCTTTCTCAAATAATTTTAGTTTTTCGTATTTCTGCCACGTCGCGTTTGGAAATAAAGTATGTCCAGTCTGCAAATAAAAACAAAAATTCAAATAAAACTGAAAAAATTCAGCGTACTTTCAAAAATATATCTATGTTATTTTGTACTGTTAAACTCAATTTAATGAATTATAAAAAAAAAAATGTGAAAATTAATTTGAGTCTGTAGGGAAAATCATGTGCTGTCCACAGATTTTTTACACTATAGCATGAAATACGTATTAGTACGTACCTGATTCAATGCAATAAAAATTCCTATTTTAATTTTGTTTTAAAGCAGATTATTCTTCTTCAGTGGCCGACTTGGTTTAGTTGCGCCCCCCATTCCTTGAAACATTGCAACCTCTTCCACTTAATCCTCATGTTATTATATCAGCCACTTCCTTGTTAAGAAGCTTCTACTTACTTTAAAATATAGAAGGTTGTATACATATAGATTTTAAACATATTTATTTTATACAGAGGGTGTTGTTCACACATTTTTGGAACGATTTTGACTTTCTCCTTGAATTAAATTTAAATAAAAGAAAAACCTGACTGGCATCAAGTTGGAATAGGGTATAATTATCGTCTGCATCATTAAAAATATTCTTTGCTTTAAAATGTCGCTAGGAAATAAATAATGGATCGAAGGCTATATTTTTGCTCTTTCCGAAGAGAAATACTCTTATTAAATTATAATACTCTTCTTCGATTATTAAAAAAAGATGTGAAAAGCATGGTTTTAATATTTCTGCACGTAAATTAAGTGATAGAGTTAATAAAAAAGGAAAGAAACGTCAAAGATTACATTTAACTGGGAAAAAGGTAAAAAAGTCACACCCAACAAAGATTGGTTCCGAGAAAACAAGGAAAGTTTTGCTAAAGGTTTTATAGTTATTTCTATAACAGAAAAATTAAAATAAGGAAAGTAGAAAAAATGTCAAAATTAACTCTGATTACTATCATAAATATGTTTTAACACCTGTTTTTAAAAAAGATATTCCATTACTTTACCCAAACAATCTTCACTGTGTTAAGTTCCATCAGGATAATGCTACCAGTCATACTTCTAAATCTACTGCTATATTTTTTGAAAAAATGAGAAATGAAACCGGAATTGAGGCTATTCCATTTAAATGCATCCCACTCAAGTCCTCCGACCTGTCTCCTATGTATTACTGTGCATTTGGACTTTTAAAACAAGCTCTTTATAAGCGGCATCCAAAAACATTGGAAGGACTCTGGAAGATTGTTGGTGGACGAGTGGAACAAAATCAACCTTGATATTTTCAGAAAAGCTCTTTTATCTTGGAAATCAAGATGTAATATGATAATTCAACAAAAGGGCTATCAGATTGAACATATTAGAAAATAAAATTCTTATCTTTGTTTATATATATTTTTTCTCAAAATCGTTACAAAAATGTGTGAACAACCCTGTGTATATACATATAACTTTTATGAAGGTTAAATACTAAATAATGTTTTAAAATACCAAAGGAGTTTCAGCGGTCTCCAACGGTTTCACCGGTCATGGGGTGGCATTCAGCTTTTGAGCTGCTTATGCTGCGGACTGGTGGTAAGCCTCTGACAGAATGCTCAAGGTTTTAGAAACAAAGCGATGGGGTGGTACAGCCCACTGGTTAGAACTCGGGGATTGCACTCGGACGACTCGAGTTCGAATCCCGTCTCTACCCAAACTGCCCCCGTGTTCACGCGGAGTACGGGCACGTTAAATATGCGGGTCCGTAAGTCCTTCTGAAAGGTTGGTGGTAGGAGGAGGAGAGTATGTTCCTTGCGGATACCGCCCCCACTGTGTTCCAGAATAAATTATGTGGCAATTTCCCGGCCGTCCAAACAGATACCTTACACCTTCGGTTAGGTCGGACAGTCTGGGTCGAAGAAGAATTAAAGCGCTGGTTGAAAAATGTAGATCTGCGTATCACACTTTTAATCCCAGTTTGAAAAAAACTTACTACTTAGTATTCCATCCTTAATAGGATAAAATAAAATTTTTCCTTTAATATTTTTTTGCTTCTTCTAATAACTAACGCCCTTACAAACCCACTTATCACTGCCCCCACATCCCTGTAATTCTCCTGTCTCCCCTCCCCCCCAACCGCGGGTCTGTAAAGCTCCGACAATGTTCGTTTTTCCTTGACTTCCAATGTTTACTTTAAAGTGAAGAATAAAATACTGCCTAAAATATGTTGTAGCATAAAGCGTATTTTATACTTGAGCATAAAGTGTATTATACGAGTCCTTTAACATAAAGTGTATTTTACCATAATGTGTATACTACATAACATTAAATTTATTTACATGTTTCACAGAATATTTGACATATTTTCGCAGAAAATTTGCATAGTTTAGCATAAAGTATGTTTTTTTTTTAATTTCGTTTTTAACTGTTGAGTATATTCTTTATTTATTTTTTAAGCTATCAGGTTTACTTTCCCGTGCTGTAACATAAATTTTACTTTTCAATAAAATTAATAAAAACTACGAACGCTATATATGCACATTGCAAACGTTTAGATTTCAATTATTTTATTGCTTTTCATCATCTGTCTTTCTCTTCTGCCCTTTCACTATCTTACCTTTATACTGCGTTCTTCTTTTCTATATTTTCTCTTCCTTTCCTCTATTTCATTTCTATTCCACTATTATAAATGCGCATGTGCGTAATTTGTGGACTGGCCCCTAAATGATGAGGGATCAATGTCTTAAATTATGAGATTAGACTTCCAACCAGACAGAAAGAATCATGAAAAAACTAATATACACTTAGAAAAAATTAATTGGGGGAAATCCCTCTGGAAGAAATATTTAAAAAATCTGATGTAGGCAGCACATGACTTTTCCTGCAGACTCAAATTCATTTTTTCTTTATTTCTTTAATAATTCATTAAATTGAGTTTAATTGCACAAAATAACACTAAATTTTAATTTTTAATTCAATTCCTGTTTTCATTTGGTAATTGGATATTTTTCCAAAGGCGGCATAGCTAAATGCGAAAAATCTCAAATATCTGGAGAATGGTTAGTCCTAGGGTACTGGTTTGTTCTTATTCTTTTCCTCATCAAAAATTACGTATAAAACAAGCATGTAATTGATATATTGGAACATACGTAGATTTTTTTTTGCTTTTGGTAATTTTTGAGGGCCATTTCGTAAAAAGAGGCAGGCTGTTCTTTTCCGAATCATACCAAAATCTAATAAGCACCAGAGTACCCCACAAGTAACTTATTTACCAAATTTTGAGAAATTTGGTCAATTGGTATTTTAGCTAAAGTGGATACATTAAATTTTTGCGGCCCATTTCGTAAGAAAAGGCAGGTTGTTCTTCTCCGATTAATACCAAAATCTAATCAGCACCAGAGTATCGTGCAAGTAACCTATCTACCAAATTTTGTGAAATTTGGTCAATATTTTAGCTAGAGTAGGTACATGAAATTTTTACGGGCCATTTCGCAAAAAGAGGCGAGTTTCGTTTTTACGAATCGTACCAAAAACTTATCAGCCCCAGTGTCATACCCAAGTGACTTACCTACCAAATTTTATGAAATTCGGTCCATTAGTTTTTGAGTTAGAGTGGATACATACATTTCACAAACAGACAGACACACACACAGACAGACACACTCACAAACGTCACGCTAAAAATAGTTTTTTCATATTCTAGAGGTCTCGAAACGTGTAGATTCGTCGAAAACTCGAGTTGCGATTTTCGACATGATTCCAATACTTTCCCTATACATTACCATGTATTGCAGGGAAAGTAAAAATGATTTAATTCGGGTAAATATTTTTCCATGCCTTTCCTTTAAAAACTTGAGATTTTGTATAGTGTGTGGACCAGTTTCTATTTTTATGTTTTGCATTTTATACTTATATTCTCTTTATTTTTCTTATTTGTCTTTATTTATTTAATAATTCATGAAATTGAGTTTAATTGCTCAAAATTATTTGAAATTACACTGAATTTGCACTTTTATATCCATTTTCGTTTTCATTTGGTATTTGGACGTTTTCTCAAAACCGGCAGAGCAAAAAACAAATAAAATATCGCAAGAACAGCTAGTACTAGAGTAATGGGGTTGTTCTTATGCTTTTTATCGTCAAAACGCACGTGTGAAACAACCATTTAATTATTACATTTGAATATATGTAGTCTTTTATTTTAGATTTTGACTATTTTTGCAAGCCATTTCACAAAGAAGGCAGGGTCTTCTATTCTCAATCGTACAAAAATCTAATCAGAACCAGGGTAAGCCACAAGTGACTTATCAATCAAATTTTGTGAAAGTTGATCAATTAGTTTATTAGGTAGAGTGGATACAGACATTTTTTGCAAGCCATTTCGCAAAAAAAAAAAACCAGGTTATTTTATCCCGATTGGTTTGAAATCTAATCAGCACCAGGGCAACCCACAAGGGATATACCTATAAAATTTTATGAAATTTTGTCAATTAGTGTTTGAGCTAGAGTAGATACAATTATTGCACAGACAGACACGCACACAGACGTTAAGTTAAAGATAGTTTTTTTTTTTCGTGTTCTAGAGGTACCAAAACGTGTAGATCTATCAAAAACTCAATTTGCAATTTTCAACATGATTCCAATACTTTCCTTATACATTAACACGTATTACAGGAAAAGTAAAAATCTGATGTGGGCAGCACATGACTTTCCCTGCAGATTTATATTTACGTTCTCTTTATTTTAATTAAATTTAATTCACTTTTAATTCAATTTTCGTTCTCCTTTGGTAACTGGACTTATTTTCAAAGGTAGCGCAGAGAAATAACGACAAAAACTAAAATAGCTCGAGAACGGCTAGTCCTAGTGTAGTGGGTTGGTTTTATTCTTTTCTTCGTTAAAAATTAGGTATTAAACAAGCATTTACTGAATATATTTGAGCATATGTAATTTTTTATTTTAGATTTTGGCGATTTTTGCGGGTCATTTTGCAAAGAAAAGGCAGGTTATTTTTTTCCGAAACGTACCAAAATCTAATCAGCACCAGAGTATCGTACAAGTAACTTGTCTACCAAATTTTGTGAAATTTGGTCAATTAATATTTTAGCTAGAGTGGATACATGGAATTTTTAAATGCCATTTCGCAAAAGAAGGCGGGTTCTGTTTTTACGAATCGTACCAAAAACTAATCAGCACCAGGGTCATACCCAAGTGACTTACCAAATTTTATGAAATTCGGTCCATAAGTTTTTGAGTTAGAGTGAATACATGCATTGCACAGACACACAGACAGACACACAGACAGACAGACAGACAGACACACACACAGACGTCACGCTAAAAATAGTTTTTTCGCATTCTAGAGGTCTCGAAACGTGTAGATCCGTCGAAAACTCGAGTTGTGACTTTCGGCATGATTCCAATACTTTCCCTATACATTACCATGTATTGCATGGAAAGTAAAAAGTAGCTATTTCTATAGCTAGTGATCACTAAATGTAACACCTACGCACTTAATAAAAGTTTTGAATATCATAAACTGTTTAAAATTTAGACATAAAAATGGCGCACATTTCATAGTTCTGCAAGCATGTCAATTGCGGTATGAGAAACAGTATTTCATTCTGATCACTATATGTTGCCATTTTTGTCAGCGTGTTCAGACAAATCAATTAATTTTTGCATTATTTTTCTAGTTTGATTTGATGAATAGAAAACAAACGATGTCGGTATTTGAAACGTAACTCAGTTACCATAATTACTGCAATGGAATCAGAAATTATAAATAAATTCATTGATAAACTATAAAGAAATTGTCTGCTGTATCTATAAATTAAAATATCGCAAGAACGAGCTAAATGCACACCTACAGAGTCCAAGAAAATTTAGGATATTTTTTCTGTGCATGACAGTATAAAAACAAATTCTGTGTGTCTAGCCATTATCAAGTTATATCTGAAATAATATTAGAAAGCATAATACCACGATTTATAAATTTTTCGAGCAAATTTCAAAGATTTTAGATTTTTCTCATTATTTATAGACCGGTTGAAAGAATGTTAGAATAAATGAGTCCACGATTTATAAATTTTTCGAACAAATTTCAAAGATTTGGGATTTTTCTCATTATTTATAGGTCATGTCTCACCGTGTTTTTTTGCAATGTTTCAAGTATCTACCTTCAGCAGTTTAGGCTTTGTAAGTAACCCTTGCAGTGATAAGAACGCTAAGAACTTCGACGATAAGAACTTGGAATTCTGTCCCAGTAGCTTAACGGTAGAGCGTCGACTGGCCAGTACGAATATCCATGATTCAATTCCCGCTTGCAGCACAAAGGTTCTTTACAATGGCTACAATGGCAATATACCTCCTGCACTCAGGAGGCACCCAAGGTCTACCATCCCGCCAAACGAACATTTATTTAGGTCTAAAAAGATAACAATTGATGAAAAATATTGTGATTAAACAGACAGTTTTACATTATATTTGAACTTGACAAGTGCATCCATTTTTCAAAAATGGGAAAACGGTTATTGCGAATATAGATAAAAAAAAATCATTAAAAAATAAAATTTAGAGTGAGATATAATAACATAATGAAAAATAGATTAAAATTAAAGAAATTAATAAAATTTTAAAAGTAAGATTTAGAAAATATATAAAAAGAAAATATATGAAAAGGAAAAAAAAATTAGGCACGTGAAAAACAAAAACAGAAATTTAGAATAAAATTCAGAAAAGAAAAAAGTTAGAAAAAATACAAATAAAAAGAATCAAAAGAAAAAGAAAAGAGAACCGAGGAAATAAGAACAGTTAACATAGCTTTTTTTTTTTTTTTTTTTTTAAACAGAAAATATGGAGGGAACACAATAAGTTCATATAAGTTAATAAGAACGAAATAAAGGGATTCATTGATCAAAAATTATTGAGAGCAGAATCTACTTATAAGCTTAGGTCACTTTATTAGGTCACTTAGGTCTGAAAGTGATCCTAATCCGACCAGCACAGATTCCGTGGACTTGATAGCCGATTTCAAATTGTTAGGACAACGACCTCGCAGAAAGTTAGCCTGGAGGATAAAAATGGCATCAGAGGGATAACCTGGGGTAAAAATAGCAGGAAGTGATCAATCAGATTATCAATTGCACGCCAAACTGACAGTTGGAAAATGCAGAATCACTTCGACGATATAAGCTTGAAATTCCGTCCTAGTAGCTCAATGGTAGAGGGTCGGCTGGCCGGTATGAAAATCCGATTGGGGCAAAACCCTTACACCCTTGGTCACTTAGTTATATCTCTTAAAGTTTTCTAAGGCATTTATATCGTATCACTCAGCTGTATGTAAATGATATAAATACAGAGTGTTCCACTCGTTCTGGGACCCTGATTTTCTCTTATAAATTTCGAACTAATGAATGTTATTCAATAAAATTTTGCATGGACATACATTGGCATATGAGAAACGCGGTTACAGAAGGACACAACTGGCGGCGCTACTATCTAGCAACAAAGTGGAAACAGGCTGCTGGCTTTCCCACAGAAGTTCTTATGTAAACTGTCGCAGGATATAGGTGTTTCCACACGCACATGTCAACAAGCCGCAAAAAAAAGCAAAGATTTTTCTAGTACATCAAAGTAGGTCGGTGCCAAATTTCACTGAATGGCATCTATTAGTTTTAAGTTATAAAAGAAAATCAAGGATGCTCGACCAATCAAGGATGGTTAGCAATCAAGAAAATCAAGGATGGTTCGCACGCTGGGATTGCACTCGGATGACCCGAGTTCGATTCCCGCATCTGCCCAAACTGTCGCCGTGTTCACGCGGAGTACGATCACATTAAACATGTGGGTCCGTAAGTCCTTCCGAGAGATTTGTGGTAGGGGAAGGATGGTACAGTCCTTATGCATGCCTCCCCCACTGGGTGCCGGTCTAAATTGGGTGACACTTCCCGGCCGTCCAAACAGATACCTTACACCTGCGGATAGAGCCAACGGCCCTACCGTGCTGAAAACACCGGTTCTCGTTAGATGACCGAAGTCCAGCAGCATCGGGTGCGGTTAGTACTTGGGTGGGTGACCACCGGGAAACACCGCGTGGTGTTGGCACATTTCGGACGCGGTAGCCCAGTGGTTTGCGCGCTGGATTTGCACTCTGCCACAACTGCAGCCGTGTTCATGCGGAGTACGATCACGTTAAACATGTGTGTCCGTAAGTCCTTCCGAGAGGTTGGTGGTAAGGGAAGGAGGGTACGGTCCCTGTGGATGCTTCCCCCACTGGGTTCCGGTCTAAATTGGGTGGCACTTCCCGGCCGTCCAAACGGTTACCTCACACCTTTCTGGTAGATCGGACAGTCTGGGTCTAAACAACAACAACACCTTCGGATAGGTCGGACGGTCTGGGCCGAAGCAGAGGAGAAAATCAGAGGGTGAGAGCGAGTGAAACACCCTGTACATTAGAAAACCTAAAACGCTATATATTTTACAATAAATCATAGAGAAAGATTGATTAAACATTAAAAAAACTGTTAATTGCAAAACTTCAATTTTGTGTCAACCCATCCCTTGTTGTCAGGCGATCTCCGCTATCGTGGCAAGAGGTATTTAATTAGCGACAATCTCTCGCCTAATTACCTTAAGCGGGAGAGAGAAAGACATAGCCACTGCGCGCTCACAATTAAAGACCGGCGACGGACTGGATTTGAAAATAAATTGAGAGCCCCCGCTCTCAATTTCTGAGCATTGCAGCAATTTTATGCCTGGCCTTAGCTTTCGGGGAAACAGCAAATGCACATAAAGAGGTTTCCTCTAATTGGAGTTGGCGCGTCGCTTTGTTGTGTCCGATGTGCAGTCACGTTGGAGCAGACGTGTCGGAAGTCGTTATTCATTCTTTTATTGAGAGCAAAAATGTAAATTCATTTGCACTGTTTATTGCTAAAAGCGATTCACTGAATTTAGTGTTTTTATTATGGTGATTGGTCCGATTACCATTCTGATCGTTAAAGTCCATAATATATTTAAGAAGAAAACCCTTTTCAAATTTGATATCTTATTAAAAAAAATGTGATATGGGCAACACATGACTTTCCTTACATAATGCAATGAATTTACTACTTTTACAGTAAAAAAATAGGTTTATCTTATAGTAGATAATTATATTCTTTCCAAGACATTGAATTTTCGACAATTAGTCTTCGTTTTCATTGATTTAGCGTCATTTTTATCCATTTGGCAAGATTTTCGTTAATTTGGCAACATTTAAAAAAGTCGCCAAGTTGGCGACATTCCACCAAAGTCGTCGCCAAGCGTTCTGGACGGAGAAATAATTTATAGCAGATAAATGAATATTGGCGTTCAAATACAAACGTATTACTCAAAGGATCTTTTTTCATGAATGGAACGAGCTAGATCGACGACAATGATGTCACCAAATTTATTACATGATATTACATATGAAAAGTGAGCATGTTTCTCTACAGTTAATATTTTTTTTAATTTATGAGTTTTTTGATAAATTTATTTGAAAAATGTGCAATATCTCGAGAACGGTTCGTGCTAGCGTTCTAAAGTTTATATCAATCGTTTTCTAAGAAAAAATTACATACGAAATGTCTATTTGCATAACTTTATTAAAGGTTTTGATTTTTTGATGATTTTTTCAAAATTTCTCTCGAAAATTTAGAGGGGTTGTGAACAGTCGATTGTGTTTCACAGCAATAGACTTTCAGAATTCACGGATTGTGATTTTTGTACCAAATTTCATTCGAATTGGTTCATTAGTTCGTGAGATATCGTCTCCACAGAGTCACTGACACACACACACAGACATCACTCAAAAAATGTTCGATTCGTGATCAGGGATGCTTGAAACGTGCTCTCCCGTCGAAAACTCGAATTCGAATTTTCGACCCCGTCACAATACTTTCCTTATACATTTTGTATATAAGGAAAGTAACTAGCAATATATCCGTTCTTCCTACGGAATATACAATATAAAGAGGCTTAAAATTCACAATCATGTGTACATTCCTATAGTATTCTAAATCGCATTGCTATTCAAAACGTGGAACAGCGACATATTTACTGTCTCTTTAATGTGTAGTGAGAAATTTTAAGGAAATGCTTCCAGTTTTTATCGTTAAAATAATTAAAAAGCATCAATTATTTGCCAATAGCGTACATGTTTATATTTCTTTATGATTCTTTTTTTCATTTCATTTAAAAATATTTTATCTAGAGTAAAGCGAACATTAATGCTCTGTAAATTATCTCATTCATTTTTAAATAAAATTACACATAACGTGACAATTTTTGCAGCAATTTTTAACAATAACTCTTTTTATAATTCTTTTCAAATTTCGAAAATTCAAAATTCAAAAAATTGACGATTGGACCAATTTTCCTAAAAATCAACAATTGTCTGATGTTTGTTAATTGAAACAATCGTCTTCAATTTAATTCATTTTGCTCACATTTTTCGACATTCAATGCCCGCATTTTTCGATATTCAATACTCACATTTTTCAACATTCAATGCCCGCATTTTTCGATATTCAATACTCACATTTTTCGATATTCAATGCTCACATTTTATGACGTACCAACAAACAACTATACTAAAAAATAATCTGAAAACATGCTAAAAACAATGTGTAAAAAAACAGAAACTTACTGGTACAATTGAAAGGCGTAAAGGGAAACAAAACAGAATGAAATGAAGTATGATTTATATTGTATTTATTTACATGAAATACAAAAAACGTTGCTATTATTTTTTAAACAAAAACTGCATTTTGGACTATTGGTAAAAAAATAATACTAAATTCTTGATTGGGGTCTTGAATTACTTATCATCCTAAAGACTTAGCAGTTCTTATTCTAGTTTTAATTTGATTGTAGTCATAACTGAGAAGGCAGGCTCCTGCAAATATGTCTGTCAAGTATGTTACTTTTATCGCTGTGTTAGTATACCATTCCGCCAAAGCACAGATGCAAACATCTAGTTCTTTTTATTAAATTTATCATTTAAGTTAGAATCAGGGAAAATCTCAAAACATTAATACCGTTCTTTGGTAGTAAAATATAGCTCTGTGGCACTATCTGCAAATTCAATGGAAATTTGGAAAATAGCGATCAAGTAAATTCCGCGGTGTTGTCAAACATGCAGAAAAGGTAGCATTGTCTGCAATGTTTGCACAGTTGCAAACATCTAGTTCTTTTTATTAAATTTATCATTTAAGTTAGAATCAGGGAAAATCTCAATACATTAATGCCGTTCTTTTTTAGTAATATATAGCTCTGTGGCACTATCTGCAAATTCAATGGAAATTTGGAAAATAGCGATCAAGTAAATTCCGCGGTTTGTCAAACATAAAGAAAAGATAGCATTATCTGCGATGTTTATTTTTTTATTTTTCCCTCAAAATTTCGTGATACCCTTAGGCAATCTCACTGTGTGCACTCCCTTATGTGTCGCGACACACTACTGAAGAATCACTAATTCAACCCATTGAAGCAGAGGAATGGATGGAGTCATTCCATCTTTAACATTGCTAGGAATCCGAAAGTAATACTTTCCTCTTGCTTCTTATTCTGTGTGTGGTTTTAACGAAAAGGTGTCAAACATCTGGCTCTGATTGGCTATTTCTGCTCGTCAACTGTTAATCACTATATGTCTACATCTAATCTTCCATGCTAACTGTACCCTTATGTTCGCGCTCTGCAAGAGGTATGTCCACCCAACTTGAGCAGTAATAACTTGTAGCAGTGGTCGTAGATGCCGACACACTTTCCTCTCGAATTACTTCGTGAAAACAAAGTTCCTCCAAAAGAAAAATCCCACTATTTAGCCCAAGTGACCCTGGACTCAAATTCTAAGTTCTATTAACCATCTAACTCCGATGTCATTGGTTCAACCGAGGATTGTTGTTTTGGTTCAACCGAGGGTCGTTTTTTTGGTTCAACTGAGGGTTGTTGTTTTGATTCAACCCAAAGCGTCATAAATGTGCCGCCACGGTTGTTTACGCCGCCATGTTGGACAGCATAAATACTGATATAGCAATGTATCCAGCCATAATTTTGTATTAGACACGATAAAAGCATATATATACATCTTCGAGAAATGTATCTTGAAAAATAGTACCGCATATTGTGAGCACAACAATTTAAAATCATTGTACTCGTCAATAAAATGCGCAATTGTTATAGCAGAATTTTCGAACATCAAGAAAAGTATACTCTAACATGGGACGGAAAGGCGATTTTGCCATCCAACGCAGAGATGACAGAAAATAGATTTGGGGTTTGACCGTAGGGTTTAACTGCAGATATCTACGGGTGTAACCTGTGGTTAAAAATTATTCTACAACTCCTTCACTTTTGCGTCGACCCCTTTTCTTGTTGTCAGACGGTCGACGCTATCGTGATAGGGGGTATTTAATTAGCGACAATCTCTCGCCTAATTACCTTAAGCGGCAGAGAGAAAGATATAGCTGTTATGCGCTCACAATTAAAGGCCGGCGACGGGCTGAATTCGAAAATAAATTGGGAACCACGCTCTCAATTTCTATGCATTTCTGCAATTTTATGCATGGCCTTAGATTTCGGAGAGACGGTTAATATGCATAAAGAGGTCCCCCTCTAATTTTAGCACGTCGCTTTGTTGTGTCCGAGGTGCAGTCACGACGGAGCAGACGTGGCGGAAGTCATTATTCATTCTTTCATTGAGAGAGAAAATGTAAATTCATTCTCGGTTTAATAATAGTGAGACTGACTGCGAATTTTATGGTTTAAAACATTTCATTTTATTTTCGTGGTTGTAATTTGGTCATTCTGATTATTCAGGTGCATTTTATTTCTGAAAATTATCGTTTATTTAGTTATTTAATATTATTATGACTTTCCTTATATACATAATGTATAAGGAAAGTATTGTGACGGGGTCGAAAATTCGAATTCGAGTTTTCGACGGGAGAGCACGATTCAAGCATCCCTGATCACGAATCATACATTTTTGAAATGACGTCTGTGTGTGTGTGTGTGTGTGTGTGTGTGTGTGTGTGTGTGAAAGTGGGTCTGTGGAGACGATAACTGACGAACAAATAGACCGATTTGAACCAAATTTGGTTCAAAGACTGGAACCCTATTGTTTTTATACGCAGTCGAATGTTCAGAACTCCCCTAAATTTTCGAATGAAATTTTGAAAAAATCGTCAAAAAATCAAAACCACTAATAAAGTTACGCAAATAGACATTTCTTATGTAATTTTTCATTAGAAAACGATTGACATAAATTTTAAAACGCTAACATGAACCGTACTCGAGATATTGTACATTTTTCAAAAAAAAATATCGTAAAGTCATGTAAAACAAGAAAGATCAATTATGCTTAAAGCATTGATTATGAAACACTTTCCAGCTTCAATGCAATTTTATTTAAACAGGTCTAAAATGCAATACATTCCTCGGTAATATTTTGAAACTTATCACAATACTGCATTAATTTATTATATTTGAAAACTTAAACCTTCATCGAAAAAAATGAACTTCATTCAAATGACGGCATAGAAATATAAATTGCCTGGTTTAAACATCTCTAAAATGTTATACATACCTCGGTAATAGTTTTAGAATTATCATAATACTACGATAATTTATTATATTTGAAAACTTCATCGGAAACAACTGAAATTAATTCAAATGACGTCATAGAAAAATAACACGCCTGGATCTCTTTATAAAAACAGGATTTCATTCATAACTTTCTCCCATTCATTTCATTCATCACAATACTATAATAATTTATTTTATTTAAACATTTTGTTTAAAACTATGGAGCTACAAAAAATTAAACTCTATGCTTGAAACTTCATCGAAAAAAATCGTCCTTCTCTTTATGAAATCAATTAATATTTCATTCATATCAGCCATGCAGACTCCATGGACTAAATTATTTTGTGTTAAAAAAATACAGGAATTCTAATACAACTCATTCTATATATTTTGCTGTTTACATTTTACATAGATGAAAAATAGGCTTAGTTGTAGAAATAATTAAATCTAGATGAGCATTTAAACTCAAATATATTGTCATTGCGTTGTTTCAGAATGTAGATGCACAGAATTTAAGCAAAAATAAAGTAGTTTTAGGACGGATACAACACTCAATATGAATTAAAAAGAACTTAAAAAAATCACGATTTTGAAACAAGATGGATGCCATATATCATTTTGAAGTGGGTCATGTGATCGTTTCAGATCATGGTCACGTGATCGTTTCATGTAAGAGGTGTAATTATTATTTTAATTTTTATTTAAAAAACTACTGAATATATTTCACTGAATTTTTTTTATATATTTTACGGAACAATTTGAATATTACCTAAAATTTTCGAAGCAATTTGTGAATTTTAAATCCGCTTAAAAAATGTTTGAAAAATTAGGTCCCATGGGGCTCAATGTATTTCATTTTTTCGACCCGGGTTCAATCCAAAACTAATTGGGTGATATTATTCATTTATATTCCCATAGGTTCTACAGACCGTCTGAACAACATGCTAAAATTTCATTTTGATTAAGTTATTTTTACGGCAGTTATCGTGCTAACGGACAGACAGACAAACAGACAGACAGACCGAATGAACAAAGTCATAAACACTTTTCAACTTTGTTGTAAAGTGTTAATAAAAATAAAAATATTTCTAATGGAGAAACATGTTCACTTTTCATATGTAATACCATGCGATAAATGGAGTGACATCATTCTCATGGATCTAATAAAGTTACGCAAATAGATATTTCTTATGTAATTTTTCATTAGAAAACGATTGACATAAATGTTAGAATGCTAACATGAACCGTTCTCGAGATATTGCACATTTTTCAAAAAAATTATCAGAAAGTGATATAAAATAAAAATAAAAATATTTCCTATTGAGAAACGTATTCACTTTTCATATGTAATACCATGCGATAAATTTGGTGACATCATCCTCGTGGATCTAGCTCGTTCCATTCATGAAAAAAGATACTCTGAGTAATACTTTTGTATTTGAACGCCAATAGTCGTTTATCTGCTGCATAACGCTTAGTGCATGTTCGCTGCTTTTTAGTGCATAACGCTTGGCGAGATTTTGCGACGAATTTGGCGGAATGTCGCCAACTTGACGACTTTTTGAAATGTTGCCAAATTAACGAAAATCTTGCCAAATGGATAAAAATGACGCTAAATCAATGAAAATGACGACTAATTGTCGAAAATTCTTGGAAAGAATATTAGTATCTACTTTAAGAAAAACCTATTTTTTTACTGTAAAAGCAGTAAATTCATTACATTATATAAGGAAAGTCATGTGTTGCCCACATCAGATTTTTTTTAACCTTATTTAAACCTCCTTATCAGCGAATAAATAAAACAAATTATGCTGCATTATTCAATTTTTTTTTTATTTCACTGTTTTCTGGTGGAAAACCGTATGGAGAAAACCGTATCAAAATCACAGAAAGCAATGCAATAAAAGTATTTTTTCAGGGAAAAACGTTTTCCATTTTTACGCCTGTATTGACCAAAGCAAACGAAAAGCATCGCTTGAAACATAATATTTTGACAGGATTAATCCGAAATTATATATCGCACCATTCCATGGATTTTATAACGCATAAATTAATTTCAAAATCCTTAACCTCAGACTAGGCCTGTATTGTTTCCTGAAAAGCATCTATCTATTGGCATCATGGCAATACTTTTCCACCTTTTTTAATGAGAATCCCTCCCGTACATACTTTTTATCGCTGCACATATAAATCAGCAGCAGTTTTTAAGACATATGGAAGACAAAAAAATTAAAAATTAAAAACAAGCTAAAACTATTTTCCAATGTTTCAAATGTTCAATGTTTCAATTAATGTTTCGCAAACTTTCAATATTCGCTTACTCATTTTTGTATAAAAAAAAACATCATACGTATGATCCATTTTATAAATTATTCTTATTCTAGGAAATTTTTGTTGCTTTGGGAGACACTCCAAAGTTGCGTTCTAGTTCTACGTACCGGGTTGACTGGGCTGTTCTTTATTCTGTTTTCTGATTGGCTTTCTTAGTTGGACTTCTAATTCACGACTTGGATATACCCCACTGTTTCTTCAATTTGGACCCATTTTGTCTCCTTGACTTAGTGCTCATTTTGCCTTTTTTGTTGTTATTGGTCATCCAATCCGTAGCAACTATGTTTCCAAAAAAAGAAATTATTTTTAGAAGTTTTATATAAAAAATGTGTATTAGCATAATACATACTACTGAATACTTTATAACTTAACTTTAACTTCAAATTTTAATCATAATTTTTTGTGTTTTGATACTGATTATGAGACAAGTAGATCTAAACAGAATAGACTATTAATATATAAGAAAGTTAGAGGGGAGACTCACACTACATATATCTTTTTAAATGCTTCTCAAAATTGTTCTGTTCCCAACATTTTCCGCGTAAACCTTTGAACCGTTTCGCTACCCCCCCCCCCCCCCTCCCCAGTGATACGCATCGTAGATATCTTATATAATAGATACCGTACATTTTCTTCCAAAACGGTTCAAAGATCTTTCTTAGGTGGGTTGGGACTAAACACTTGGATGTTTTCCGGATGACTGCTACTTCCGGGAAGTATTTAAGAAAGGGTATAGGCCCTTATGGTCCGAACGTGTGGTCGACGTTCAAATCCCATTAGCGTACGAAAAGGAGGCGTGAACATAAAGTGATTAACAGTTGACAAGTAGAATGTCAAAAAAATTAGCCAATCAGAGAAGATTTTTAACACGTTCTCTGAAAAACCAACGGTCAAAATGAGAGTTCAGAGTGAGATGTTACCCCCGGATTTCTCTAACATTGGAAAACATACGAAAACTCCATCTACTCTTTAGGATATCTACGTTACGTACTACTACCGTAGATATTCTAGTATGGAATTATACGATAGAAGTTCGTTTATCGGTCCATGGATGTTTCTTATGTGGATTAGGCCTAAGCAGTATTGGTGTTTTTGATGACCCCCTACTTCCGCGAAGTAACTATAGTAAATCAGGAAAAAATCGGCACTTATGATCCACACGGTTAGTTTATCAATTTTGTGACATTTTTATCAATTTGGCGACATTTTCGTCAATCTGGCAATATTTAAAAAAATCGTCAAGTGTGCGACAACCAGCCAAATTTTTTGCCAAGCATCACGGAAGGGTGGGGAAATGGGTTATTCTTATAGCCGTTTATTATGTTATTTCCAAGATATTGAATTTTCACCAATTCGTCGTCATTTCATTGATTTAGCGTTAATTTTATCAATTTGGGGACATTCTCGCCAATTTAGTAGCATTTAAATAGACTAGACAAGTTGGCGATATGCCGCCAAAATTCGTCGCCAGAATTTTGCCAAGCGTTACAAATAGAGAAATAGGTTATTCTTATAGTACATTCTTATATTTTCCCCCAAGATATTAAATTTTCATCAATTTGTCGTCAGTTTTACAAATTTAGCTACATTTTTATCAATTTGGCGATATTTTCGTCAATTTGGCAACATTTATAAAATCTTGCCAAGTTGGCGATATTCCGCCAATTTCGACACCAAAAGTTCGTCAAGCGTTATCCAGAGATAGATAAACAGACAGATGAATCAAGGTGTTTATATTATAAATAAGCTGTATGGCCTCCTATAAAGCGCAGGTACGCGGGGGGGGGGGGGGGTATTAGCCTAGGAAGAGAATATGTGAACATAAAATGATTGGCAGTTGACGAGCAGAATGTCAAGCAGAAATAGAAATCAGATATGGATGTTTGACATCTCCTCGCCAGAACAGTGTACAGAATCATAGTTAAGAGCGGCATGTTACCTCCGAATTTCTAGTATTGTGAAAAGTCAGAAGACTCCATCTATTTTACTAGGATAAACACCGTTCTATTCAATTTTGCTTTCACACCAACCCCATCCTTCTTGTCAGGTAGTTGTCGGTATCACGGTAGGAGGTATTTGATTAGCGAAAATCTCTTGACTAATTACACTAAGCTCAAGAGAGAATGGCATAGCCGCTGCACGCTCGCAATTAAAAACCAGCGGTGGTCTGGATTTGAAAATAAATTCAGAACCCCCCCCCCCCCCCGCAGCTCTCAATTTTTAAGCATTGCTACTGTTTAGTGCATGTCCCTAGCTTTTGGGCAAGCAGCAAACGTTCACAAAGCGGTCCCCTTTTACAGGAAGTAGCACTTTGTTATGTTGTGCATGAGAAGTAATCCTTGTGAAGCAGATGAAGTTATTATTCTTTTGCTTTATTAAGAACAAAATTGGAAAATTATTAGCTGTGTAGTAACAAAAACGATTGATTGCAAAATTTACTGCTTTTTCAGTTGTAGTATTTGATTTCGTTTGTCATTATGATCCTTAAATTGAACGGAATTTGACAACTGGTGAAAAAATTTATTTTTTTATCTTCGAATTAAATGCTTCCGGATGTTCTCTTTCCAACGATGTATTACGTTAGTTAAACCACAAACTAGAAGTTAATATTTTTCTTTATTTACATATCCACACTCAAAGTCTATGCTACTTTTCGCAGAATAAATTTTTACTGTTTGTGTTCTTTCACAAATAGTGGGAACACCACTTTCGCATTTTTATGGTTATATTCAAATCAGATAATTTGTGCGTACATTTTCACATGAGATTTTGAAGATAAGCTGTCTATTTTTATTAACAAAAATAAATGTTACAAAATTTTGGTTAAAAACTGTGACCTCGGGGTGGAAATTCATAACTTTTAAATTTTTCTGAAGTACCTTAAAAATTAGCTATTAAAACATGTAAAAGTATTACATCTTTTAATTGCGAAAATGTTCTATTGATAGTATTTATAGTTTCTGAAAAAAGTGCATGAAGTTAGCAAATTTAACATAAACAAGATAGGCAGGTTCCACTCCCCTTAATAGCGAATGTTTCAATATACATGTATATATATGTGTGTGTATCTGTGTGTTTCAAAGTGTTTGATGTGCACACTATATAATTTTCCCTTCAAACTAACAATTTTGATTTTGTGGTAAAGCGATAACAAAATTGGAAGTCTTCTTATGATAAGATCCTACTGAAAATAAGGAGACTACTTTTCCTTTCCAATATAAATAATTACTCCAAATTTCAAAGTCATCACTTGTTTCTTTACATTTTAAGAGTTAGCGTTTACTGTGGGGAAATAAAATTTCTATTATCTTAAAAGTATTTTGCGATAACTTGTGAAAAAAAAATAATGTCATCGAGTTCTTGAACGGTACAAATTAGAGCGCGTTATAAATAATGTTATTTTTTTGTAGATGCAATATATAAAATAACTATTTACTTTTCTTATGGGTCATAATTATTCTATTTTTCTTTTTCGAAGCAAAATTAAAAATTTCATTTTTTTTAAATGGTAAACCTCCCACTTATTCGACGCTGTCCCAAAGTGTCAACACCCCGTCTCCTACTTGTTCTAATCCCCCTTCCCCACCAATCGCTGCATTTGACTTGTTTAACATTCAACAAGTAAAAATACTGTGTGCTAAAGTTAAGGAGAAACTTAAACAAAGCAATTAAACACAAATTAATTACATTATTTGTTTCTCCTTAAATTGTTTATTTATTTGTGCTTAATAACTTTGTTGAAATGTTTTTCCTATTTCTATATTATTTTTGTATAAGATCTAGCCTGTCCACAGTCTCGCAGACAAACATACACTCAAACACTTTTTTAAATGCACTTCCTGCTTAGGTATGCTCGAAACATGTAAATTTATCAAAATTCCATAGTTTTATTTTTAACCCCAACACAATACTTCCATATACTGTATAGTGTAGCAAAAGGATTCTTATTATTTATAGAAAAGTAAAAATTATGCATGTGCATATATTTTGACTATATAAAATGTTAAATAGCAATTTCAGATTGTTTATTCATAAAGCAAGGTCACTTATACGAATTGTGGGACTTTACAGACATTTATCAAGCCCCCCCCCCCCCTTCAAATTTTATTTTCTCCGGGCACTCTCTACTCGAGAGGTACTTGTCCCCCTCTTAGCTACCTAGCATGAAGCGAAAATCCAGAGGGTTCTAATGTACTTATGTTCTTTGCATTAAAATGTATAAATATATTCTGTATAAACGTATCGGTTTCATTTTGGCTTGTAATATTCATATATTAATCATGTACAAAATAAATACAATTATCAATACCATTATTTTTACTTTTACATTTTGTTTTAAATAATAAATTTAATCAGCTGATGAACAGTTTTTAAATTGTTATCACCTTAATATTTCTATTTCCCCCAAAATGAAGTAGTTTCCTTTTGATAAAAATCAAATCCAACAGAATTTTCCATTTAATTCTTTTGTTTAAAAGTTTCAGTATACTCCTTTTTTTTTTTCACATTTTAGCTTGAATCTTCAATTTTCCTCCTCATCAGAAAGATACTCTGGAAGAAAAAATGCAGCTTCAAACAATTCTGATTTTTAAATTAGGAATAAAAATACTTCGCACCATTAAGTAAATAAAAAAAATATTCCACCCTATTCAGAACGTCTTTATCATATCTATGCAAACAATGTCATTCACCGAAAACCTTAATACGTTCCATTTCAAAAGTGCATCTGCGATTCTTATTGAATCACATGCATTTATTAAACAGACAAATAGGCTCTATCAAATTATCCCTTTTGACAACGTCCATACATTAAACTACTCAAAACCGGAGATATTTTATTCGACGGATTTTGCGAAATATTTCTCTTAGCTCATCACGAACTTTTTGTTTCTTGACTTTCCAATTTCTGGAGAGATGTAATGTAAATTATTGTGGAAAATGTAACTCAAATTTAGACAATAGACTAAATATTAATTTTTATCTTTTCTTAGACCCATGAAATACTAAAGGTTAAATTTGTATTATCTTCAATCTTGGCGTATGTGAAATTTATCCGCTATCTGATCATTAATGTTTCTTTATATAATTTTGATATTTGAACATTTATATAAAATTTCAAATATTTGTTATTAGAATTTGAAGTGCAATTATTGACTATGCATATATAAAGATTAATTTTCTTAAATGTTTATTTATATAATTTTGATATTTGAACATTTATTTAGAAATTTTGAATGTGTGTTATTAAAATTAGAACTACAGTTATTGGATATGTATATAAATTAATTTTTCATTTCGCTTTAGAATTTTTTTGTGAAACAAATCTTGGTAAATTACCTTGCTTTCTTAAAATACAATTATCCTCAAAATAGTATAAGTTTCTTCTCATCTATTACGCATTAAAATTACTATCACAGCTATCAAAACACACACATTTCTATACATTTTAGATACAATACTGATATAATAAATATTTCCAATTCTATTGCTTTTTATAAATATAATTGATTTGTTTGTTCTCATTGTTTTTAAAAGTGTTCATTATTTTTTTTTTATATAATAAAAAAATGGCGAAGTGTCAGTAGAACAAACCAAGCCTAAGGAAGTTCCTTATTTAATCCGAGAAGATATATACCTGCATTAGAAAATAATTTTGATTTTTACTTTCTGTGTCTCAAATCAGCATATCTCTTAAGTATGTATTCATACTTTTACATAAGAATGCTAATCTCATTTCATACTGTAAAGTATATAGAAAAACGTTTCTCTCTAATCAAAACGTCTTTGTCATATCTGCACAAATAGTATGAAATTGCTAGTCATTGAAGAACCTGTATACTTTCCATTTCAAAATTGTATCCTCAGCTTTTATTCTGTCATTAATTTATTGCACAGACAAGGGAGCTGTTAAATTATATCATTTGGAATTTTTCATTCACTATATATTTATCAACATGACATATTTTGAGTTTACAAATTTTATAATATATTTCTGGTAAGTAATCTTATTTGAAATGAGTTTCTTATTAATTGACTATGAAAATTTCGAAATGATGTCATCAAAGCGATCACTCGATATACAGGGTCTTTATAATTAAAGTTCCACTTTGAAATGGCTATAAAAGGAAAACAACTGGACAGAATGTTATCAAACTTGGTAATAATTTACAGGAGATCATGGGATTTTATTTTCCGCAAACAAAAAAAAAGTTCAAAGGCTCACCGTCAGCGGGGAATGGCGCTGTATGCAATATCGTTAAACGAAATAAGACATGAAAACATCGGTTTAAAAAGTTTTTAATCGTTTCTAAAACGTCTTGCAAATCATGTTCAATGTGGCTTCCACCATTTTCTGAAAGCAAGTTAAATCGCATTACTGCGTTTTCAAGAGTAGTTCTTAGCATATCAGGAGGAATGTTACGGACATATCGGTGTATCATATTTTTCAATTCCGTCAAATTTTTTGTGTTATCACCATAAACAGTGGCTGTGAGGTAACCCCATAGCCAGAGGTCACAGGGGTTGAGGTTTGGTGACCGGGGTGGCCAAGAAATGGGGAAGTGTCGGCTTATAATCTGGTCATCCGTGAAATGTTGCTTAAGTAACCGTTTGACACATGTACCAATGTGAGGTGGAACCCCGTCCTACATAAAAATCGTGGTATCTAAGCCACTGTTTACGGTGATAACATAAACAATTTGGCGAAAATGTGATACACCGGCATGTCCCTCTCCCGGCCACTCATCTTGCTGCTCTTAGTCCCTGGACGAGCCGAGTGGTCTGGGCCTTCGACACCGGCATGTCCGTAACATTCCTCCTGATATGCTAAGAGCTACTGTTAAGAACGCAGTAATGCGATTTAACTTGCTTTCAGAAATTAGTGGAAGCCACATTTAACATAATTTGTAACACGTTTTATAAATGATTAAAAACTTTTTAAACCGATGTCTTCATGTCTTATTTCGTTTAACAATATTGCATACAGTGCCATTCCCCGCTGACGGTAAGTTTTTGAACACTTTTTTTTTTCTTTTGCGGAAAATAAAATCCCATGACCTCCTGTAAACTATTGCCAAGTTTGATAACATTCTGTCCAGTAGTTTTCCTTTTATGGCCATTTGAAAGTGGAACTTTAATTATAAAGACCCTGTATAACTCAAGAGTTCCAGTCTATTGTAGGTTGCAACTTAAAATGAAATCCTGAATTATATCTTTTAATTATCTTAAATAAAGTTATATCATGAACAAATTTGTATCGTTTTGCATTTTGACGTATGTTATATTTATCCACTCTCGGTCTGTTAAAGTTTATAATAATCTTGATTTATGATATAATGTATGCAAGAATTTCAAACATTCGAAACTGAAAATGTGAAATTGGACTATTTTAAAACTATATCCATTCATCTATTATATTATTAATTTATTTATAATATATTCTATCATATAAGGTGGAACGCTCAATGCCCTTTAATATAAGATATAGAATTGGTAAAATAAATATGCCTGCAGAACAGACTCTTGAATTCGTAAATATCAATCAAAATCTATGTATATGTGTACATGTTTTGGCCATGTATTTGCATATATAGCACAAATATATATTTTATGATATTCAGAACTACTACAACGATGGATATTAATATTTTTATATTTTTATATTCTGTTTCTTTTTTATATTTTTATACTTTATTTCTAGACAGTGGCTAATAATAATTTGGTAGACATAAAATCAGGGACCAAAATTACCAAATAATATGTTCCGTGAAATGTATATTTTGACAAGACTATGAATAAAACAAGGTAAAATAAATGAAGTACAGTGAAAATTAATTAATGACATTTGGCAATTTTGTTATTACAGCGTAGTCCCGGTTGTGCGTTTCTCTGTGGAACCTATTCAAAAACGTTATATGCGGGAAAACACAATGCATGAAAAACTCTATTTTAATTAGCATATAAACATCAAGAAAAACAAGTAAGAAAATAGATATGCAACCCAATATTTAATTTTTCACTCATTAAAAGTTTAATTTATGATTCCCATACAAACATTCAGTATCAAAAAGGTTAAGAACCCTTTAATTTAGCGATTTTCCAAACCAAATATGCTATCAATTTTTTTTAATTACTTTTCAGAGACTTCAGATAATAAACACTATGTTTGCGGAAACGAAACGATTCAAAGAAAAATAAAACAAATCCCATTGTGAGGGTGGAAAGAAAATATTCAATCCTTCAAGAAATCCTGCAGCTATTTTACCCGTGTCTATACGGCAGCTCAATCATAGAATTCGAACGCATACTCTTTTAGTTCATTCCCAAATGATTGACAGGGATTAGTTACATTTCTTGAAATGTAACTTTTTAAAAATACTCTGCATCAAAGAGTCTAGCTCCAGTCGGAGCAAAAATATGTCTGCATCTTCATTAGTTTATTTACAGAGAAATCGTTCTACGGATTTATTTAGAACTAAAACGTATTACTCGACGCTACCTGGGTCGTAAATAACCGTTCGATATTCAAATAATACATAAACTACAGACAATTTCCAAATCGCTTGTTTTGCCAGCACGCATGCGCATAACCACTTCTCCCCTATGCAAGGCCCAGTCCATTACGGAATTCGAGAAAAATGAAACTCACTTTTTTAGTGAAATCTGACATTTCAAATTTATACGTTTGCTTGAAAGTTCACAGAAAATCAAAAAACAGTAATTAAAAAGTGTTTTTTATAGAATGCGATGATATTGTCTCTTAATTTTGACAAAGTGTAGAATTGTGTTAATCTTCCGTTTTCGGATACGACGAAATCGGAATCAGACAACTTTAAGCAATAAATATTTCCATGTATTTAAAAATAAATAAACAGAAATATAAGGAATTGCTCAAATAACGAATTGGGTTGAAAGCCGTTCGAAGGAACGTTCTTTGATTTTTCCGATGATGTCAAGATGGAAGCTCTGTGATAATATTTCCGAACGCTAAGGAACCGATTTGTAAGAATATCGCTCAAAATTGTACCTCAAAATAAAATAACTAAAATACTAATTCAAATTTTCAAAAATATCTCGGCTAGGTGATGTTGTACCAGGAGCTCAGCTGAATCAGTAATAAATTTCGTAACTGTCCGAAGCTTAGATTTCCAGCTGCTAAATAAGGCACACACACAGACATATTTTGTATTATGTAAGATACTATATATAATTAAAATAAGAGTCACTTGTTCGTAAATTATTTTTATAGACACTGTCTTGTCTCCTCTAATGCTTAACACTGGTTAGAAATAATAAATAATATTAAACTAAGTGCAGTTTTAAAAGAGTTGTTGATTTTTATGCAAGTTGATCCCCCAAATCTATAAGGGTTTTATTTATAAAATTTGATGTCGGCCGCATGAAATTTCTTGAAGTCTCTAGTTGTTTTTTGGTAAGTTTTTTATATTGATTGAACTTTATATACCTTTTATCACACAAATGGATATATTTATTTAAATGAAATGGATATTTTTTAAAAGTAATATCAAATTTGAAATTTGATATTTTGATTTCTGCTTTTTCCAATTGTTTTGCCGTTGTTTTCTATTATTTTCTACTTATTTTTCTCGTTTGTCTTTTTACAGCTTAATAAAACGTCTCATATTCTTTCGTTGCATTTTAAATAGTTTTACTCATTATTCTATTCTCCATGTTATCCGTTCTCTTGCCATCTTGATTTCTTTACGTTCATTCTTTATTTTCTACTATTTTACTTTCCTCTGTATCTTTTACCGTTCATTATTAGTATCCTACCTCTCGTTTTCCTGCCTCCTTGGCTTTATATTTTTATTTCTCCTCGCGGCGATGGCAACTTTTCTCCTACCTTGAGCCACGCGTGCTATTCTACAGCAGATACCGAACTTGCTTGAATAAGTGAAGTTGCGCTCCTTGCATGTCCTGAAGAAGATAGCTGATTTTGTCTTTGAAACCGATTGCCTCATCAATTTCATTGTATGCTATATTTATAAGATTTTATGCCATTTTGGTAAATTTGTAATTGTTATTTCATCAGCACAAGATTAACACATAATCCTAAAAACTACAAAAATCCATGAAAATACGTTGATAAGTTTTCAGCTTGAATGGATTCACATGTGTGCTGCACATGCATGGAAACACACACGCAGAGGGAGACACCATGCTCAAAAATGATTCACTTGTGTTCTAGGGGGACCTAAGTGTGTAAATCCTTCAAAAATTCGATTTTGAATTTTCGACTCACAGTAACTTTATCATATGTATACCATATATTATATGAAAAATAAAGAACGCAATCCCTTTAGGACATTGCTTTTTCCATATAAAAAATGTCTTTAATATAATTTTAACATTAAAGGATTTTATTTTAAATAGAAGTAAAATAACTCCATTTCTCGCCGAGAGTGAAGAAACAAAATCCCCCCCCCCCCACCACCACCATTTCAAATTCCTTTATCATATCTATGCAAACAATGTCATTTATCGAAAACCATAATACGTTCCATTTCAAAAGTTCATCCCCGATACTTATTAAATCATGTGCATTTATTAAACAGGCAAATAGGCGCTATCAAATTATCTCTTCTGACAACTTCTAGGCGTTTTACTGCTAAAATATATTTTATTCGACTTCTGCAAATTTTGTAAAATATTTCTGGTATAAATACCAAGAACATTCTGTGACTTAACTTTCAAATTTTCGGAAAAATGTAGTGAAAATGAATGTGTCCAGATGTAACTCAAGAATTTTAGATAACAGTATGCTAAATCTTGAAATGAAATATTCTAAATATATAATCATATTAAAACGAAGATATGCCATGAAGAAATTTGTATTACTTTCAATCTTAACGTTGTACGGCATTCACCCATGATCTTGAAGTTGAAGCTTATTTACATAATTTTGCTTAGCGATCATTTACATGAAGAATTTTAATAATTCATAATTTAAAATTTGCAGATATGTATCTAGAAATACATATCAAATTATTGACTATAACTTCAGATTTTTTTACTTTCCTTATATACATAATGTATAAGGAAAGTATTGCGACGGGGTCGAAAATTCGAATTCGAGTTTTCGACGGGAGAGCACGTTTCAAGCATCCCTGATCACGAATCAAGCATTTTTGAAGTGATGTCTGTGTGTGTGTGTGTGTGTGAAAGTATGTGTGTGTGTGTCAGTGAGTCTGTGGAGACGATAACTGATGAACGAATGGTCCGATTCGAGTAAAATTTGGTACAAAAATCACAATCCGTAAACACTGGAAGCCTATTGTTTTTATATGCAAACGAATGTTCAGAACTCCCCTAAATTTTCGAGTGAAATTTTGAAAAAATCGTCAAAAAGTCAAAACCGCTAATAAAGTTACGCAAATAGACATTTCTTATGTAATTTTTCATTAGAAAACGATTGACATAAATTTTAGAACGCTAACATGAACCGCTCTCGAGATACTGCACATTTAAAAAAAAATATCAAAAAGTCATATAAAATAAAAATAAAAATATTTCTGATGGAGGAACATGTTCACTTTTCATATGTAATACCATGCGATAAATTGGGTGACATCATTCTCGTGGATCTAGCTCTTTCCATTCATGAGAAAAAATACTTTGAGTAATACTTTTGTATTTGAACGTCAATAGTCATTTATCTGTTGTAAGAATAACTTATTTCTCCTTCCATAACACTTGGCGAGATTTTGGCGTCAAATTTGGCGGAATGTCGCCAACTTGGCGACTTTTTGAGATGTTGCCAAATTAACGAAAATCTCGCCAAATGGTTAAAAATGACACTAAATCAATGAAAATGACGACTCATTGACGAAAATTCAATATCTTGAAAAGAATATAAGTATCTACTATAATAATAAGCTATTTTTTTTTCTGTAAAAGTAGTAAATTCATTGCATTATATAGGGAAAGTCATGTGCTGCCCACATCAGATTTATTATTATTATTATTATTATTATTAAATTCTATTTCTTTCTTCACATAAAAATGTCCGCTGAGTTGAAATCTTCGCTCGACTTATTACATAATGACCGTCCTTACTATTAAAAGATGTTCATATATATTTTATCATGTGTAACACTAGCACATTGATATATATATATTTATTTTATTTCTATTTTGCGTTATAAATTATACATGCAATTAACTTTATGAGACAATTGAAGCGGTCTCCTTGGCTGGAATGATTTTGCTGGTTGAATGCTTAGGTGAATGGGTTTGCTGGTTGAATGATTAGGTAAATAGTTTTGCTGGTTGAATGATTAGTTGAATGGTTTTACTGGTTGAATGCTGTCCAAAATGTCTGGTTTTGCGGGTTGAATGCTTAGGTGAATGGTTTTGCTGGGTGATTGCTTCAGTGAATGGATTTGCTGGTTGAATGCTTAAGTGAATGGTTTTGCTGGTTGAATGATTAGGTGAATGGTTTTGCTGGTTGAATGATTAGTTGAATGGTTTTACTAGTTGAATGCTATCCAAAATGTCTGGATTTAATCCTTTATACCATCCAATGGTTTGTTCTAGATCCAAATAAATGTAAGGATCTACAATTGGCACCCAAACTATAAGAATTCGCTGTGACTTCAACCGGAAGGTATTGGGGTTGTGCCCCGGACTTGTTAGGGATAGAATGTAAAGTACATGATGTAGTTGGTAGCATGATGTAGCTGGTAGCATGGTGTAGCTGGTAGCATGATGTAGCTGGTAGCATGATGTAGTAGTAGTCTTACTTGATGTAGCTGGTAGCATGTTTTAGTATACTCCCGGAAACCCGAGCTAGAGGCCCAGTTCTGGCAGATTGTTATTCTCAGCTCAAATTAGGTCTAGTACTCCAGAACTAGTGTGTGTTTTAGAAGATTATCGTTATTTTTTAAACTCTATAAATTAGAAATCAAGGTCAAGAGAAATTATAGGAATAGCTAATATGGACCTGAGTTGTGTTGTGTTCAACATTGGGACTCGGACCAGTCTATGGGCCCTATTGTCAGCTTTGTCATTCGTAGTTTATGTCGATCGATAGAGGGGTGGATTTGCAAACTCTATTGTGTTTGCAGTAGAGTTTGTCGCTCGGCTATGGGAGCAACAAACTATCGGTCGGAGCGGAACTACAATCGACAGGCCTAAAATAGAGCCACATATAAATGAATAATAACCCACTATAATAATAAGAAACCCAAGTTTGTTTCTCATTTTCGACTGATTAAAGTTTATGATCGACCAGCAGATTAGATCCCAGGAAAAAAATATAATGTAATAGTGGCTGAAATGGATTAAAACAATTTTCCTCCCTTACTTCAAATTAGAAAGTTGCTAAAATATTCACAGAAAATCCTTTATATTTTTTAATGATATAGCTGGTAGCATGCTTGAATGCAATCCAAGAGACTCGGGTTCCCGAATTCGGCAATTGGTGCTCAAAAATGATGATAGAAAGCTGATAGAATGCTCATAGAATGATGATAGAATGCTGAAATATAGTATCGACCGAGAGGGGTTGTGGCCTGGATATATGGTTCTGAAATCATATGGTCATAAATGGAATTCGATTAAAATAATTCAAGAAAATTATATTTATGATCAACGTGGTGTAGTTGCAAAGTCCACTTCGACAATAAAAGCTTGAATTTTTTTCTCAGAAACTCAATAGTAGAGTTGACCAGTTCGGAGATGCAGTGTTCGATTCCCTATTGGGACAGCAAGGATCTTTATAATGGCGCCCGAACGAATTAACCCTGTAGGTTAGTGCAAAGATGTCGGAGATGTGAAAGTGGTCTTAGTACGACTATCACGGATTGAGACATTGAGCGCCGATTTCAAATCAAGAGGACAACGATCACGCGGGATACTAACCTGAGTAAAAATAGTAGTATCAGGAGTATAACCTGAAGTAAAAATAGCAGGGATGGTCAGTCAGATTGTCAGCTGCAAGTCAATTTTCTTCTTCTTTGACCCAGACCGTCCGACCTACCATAAAGGTATAAATAAGGTATCTGTTTGGACGGCCGGGAAGTGCCACACAGTTTAGACCGGAACCCAGTGGAGGAAGCATCCACAGGGACCGTACCCTCCTTCCCCTACCATCAATCTCTCGGAAGGACTTACGGAGCCACATGTTTAACCTTATCGTACTCCGCATGAACACGGCGGCAGTTTTGGCAGTGGCGGGAATCGAATCCTGGCCGACCGAGTGCAATTCCCGCGCGCTAACCACTGGGCTGTCGCAACCTGCACGCCAATCTGACATTAGAGAATGGAAAATGCAGAGTCCACTTCAACAACAATAACTTGCAATTTCGCCCCAGTAGCTCACATGTAGAGTGTCGACTGGCCGGTTCGGAGATCTAGGATCGCGGGTTTGATTCGCTGTTGGGGCAGCAAGGATCTTTACATAGTATTCACCGTATCTAGGAAAAATCCAGGCGGTGGGGGTTCGATTCCCAGTTCCGACTGATTGAGTTTTATTATCAAAAATAGATCTAATATTTAACAGTTTCAATGGCACGAAACCAAGTCAGATAAATTTTCAATTTCATTCCTGGAAAATTAATACAGAATATTCTTATGTGTTATCATAGAAAAGAGCTGTAGAAGACGCAATCAAGTATTTTTTACTTTTAAATGGGGATAAGATAATTTCATTTTACACCGTAAAGTAAATAAAAAATATTTCACCCTATTCAAAATGCCTTTATCACATCTATGCAAATAGTGTCATTCATCGAAGAACCTTGATTCGATCTTTCTTAAAAGTGTATCCCCAATTCTTATTGAATCATATGCATTTGTTAAACACAAATAGTTTCTATCAAATTATATCTTCTTCAAACAACGTTCATGCATTAAATTTCTCAATACTGGATATATTTTTTTCTATTTTACGAAATTCGTATTAATTTTCTGTTAATAAGATCGTTTTAAATTTTTTGCTTCTAAAACTTTCGTATTCAAAACATGTGTTGCAGATAAAAACTAATAATTTAAAATATACTATTTATGTTAATCTACATTAATTTATGGATTATGGCTCTAGATTTTTTCGTTTAATTATAAATTACCTTTCATTCATAACTTATAAATATCCCCAAAATTGATATCTATCACATTTTATGATTTTATTTACTAAAAAGATTCGATTAAATGAAACACACTTTTGTCAGAACTATCAACATGAACCAGCAGTAATCACTGAGTACAAGCACCATTAAAGTTTTGTACAATTTTACACCTTCACGGTTATAGCATCTCCTTTTTATACAGACTTTAACATCATTTTTAATTAAAATGTATTGAAACACGGTAAAACACCAGAACTATGAACATAATTATACTCTAAACATTTAAACTATAAAATATTAAATACATTCAGAAAGTGTAAACTACATTTTAACACAGCCATCACAAACCTTTAACAGGTCTTTAACAGGTCTTTAATCAGAACAAAAAAATCAAAATAATGATACTTGTAACCTATTGGGAGCATACAAAATCTTACTATAAAAAGTCACATGTGGTTTTTATGAGATTAACTACTTTCAAACACCTACTTTAGTAATTCAGCGATTTTTTCTCTTGATGTGGTCCATACTAAGACTACATACCATCTCAACATCTTAAAATACAAAATAATTTTAAACAATCTCGAATGTATACGATTTATTTGCATAATTCTCTTGTTGTCACCCTTAATTCAAAAGACCTTGGACTTTCTGTAGCTTTAACTATTTTGTGCGGTCTTCAGTGCTTCAACTTTTAAATCAACTTGTAAATCAACTTGATTCATGTTTCAGGAAGACATATACCACTACGATCATGATTCAATTTAGTAACATTTTGTATCTTCACAAGTTGAACCCCTAATATCTTCATTCATTTGTAAAATGAACAACTTTTTGCGCATGGTAATTTTTGTTCCGAATCTCTGACTAGTTAATATATGAGAAGGCTATATTTCCAGACCTTCTGTTAGAATAAAATTAGTCTGCCTTCTTGGCTACCCCATAATTTATTTTATGTGCTAAAGTGGGCAAACGTAAATGAGTCGTAAGTTCATTGGAACTATCAACAAAAACCAGTAATGACCAATAAGTGTAAACTTCATTACAGTTATATAAACCTTACACAGTTACAGTTATAGTATATAACCTTGCACAGTTAAGATTAAATATAAACTTATATATTTACCATTACATGAAAAATAAATTTTTATTCCGAATCTCTGACTAGTTAATATATGAGAAGGCGATATTTCCAGACCTCCTGTTAGAATAAAATTAGCCTGCCTTCTTGGCTACCCCATAATTTATTTTATGTGCTAAACTGGGCAAACGTAAATGAGTCGTAAGTTCATTGGAACTATCAACAAAAACCAGTAATGACCAATAAGTGTAAACTTCATTACGATTATATAAACCTTACACAGTTACAGTTATAGTATATAACCTTGCACAGTTAAGGTTAAATACAAACTTATATAATTACCATTACATGAAAAATAAAAGTGAAAAATGAAAGTTTCATAAGTGAATTTCTTATATAGGCATGACTCTTGTAGTGGTAAGAATATTTAAGATGAATCTAGGACACTTTAATTTAATTTTTGTTTCCGAGTGATTGTGCTTTATTATCAGAAATTTATTAAAAAATTCGTGGACATTCAAGCTCGAATCCCTACTTTGGCTTATTAATGCTTTCTAGCTTTGTGTGGTATAAAGCTGCTAAAGTTTCACAAATTTTTTATTTTATGTCTGAGGCAGAACATTATTTCCATTTTCTACTTTTGCATCACATTTCTATAGCTTATCAAAAGCAAATAAACTTTCGAAAATCTACCATTAAAGTATTTATACTTTTTATTATGAAATGAATAATTTCATTTCTCGCGTAAAATATATACAAAAATTTATTTCACCCTATTCAAAACGTTTTTATCTTATCTATGCAAATAGTATCATTCATCGTAGAACCTTCATACATTCTATTTTAAAATTGTTTCTCCCGATTTATTAAATTATATATATATATATATATTAAATTGATAAATACGCGCTATTAAATTAAGTCTTATGACATCGTATATATCTTAAATTTCTCAAAAGTGGATATATATTATTTGGCTTTTATGAATTTTGTGATATTTTTTACTGTGCATCATCAAATAACAAAAGGATTTTTATTTTATGACATTTATATTTTCAATTTGATATTTTATGTGTAATTTATACACGAAGCCGTATCATGAATAAATTTGTTTTATTTTAAATTACAATAGATTGTAGCTTGATTGGAATATCCTAAATTAATATATATTCTATGTTATCTTACAAACGAGGCTATAACATTAATAAATTTGTACTATTTTAAATTACAATAGGTTATAGCTTAATTAGAATGTTTTAAATTAATACTTACTCTATGTTATATTATAAACGAAGCTATATCATGAATAAATTTATATTATTTTAAATCACAATAGACTATAGCTTGATTGGAATATCTTAAATTAATATTTGCTGTATCTTATCTCATAAACGAAGCCGTATCGCGAATAAATTTGCATTATTTTGAATTGCAATAAGCTGTAGCTTGATTGGAATGTTTTAAATTAATACTTACTCTATGCTATGCTATAAACAAAGCTATATCATGAATACATTTGTATTGTTCTAAATTACAATTTGCTATAGCCAGATTGGAATATCTTAAATTTATTCTATGCTATTATTTTAAATGAAGTTGCATTATGAATATATTTATATCATTTTAATTATATAAAATTTATGCGCATTGCTATTGCTGAAGTTTATTTAACAGGAACTTCTCATTTGTGAGCTATCAAATTTTCGCAGAGATATAAGGAAAACGAATGCGTTTTGTGCAACTCGATAATTTTAAACAAGAATAGACTGTACTAGAATAGAAATATTTCAAATATTTAATCACCTTACGTTAGATGAAGATATGTCATGAATACATTTGCATTATTTCGTATTTTAGCAAATATAACTAACTACTACCCTACATCTTAAATTTAATTGTGTAATTTTGATATGCGAATATTTATATAGGAATTTTAAATATTCTTTGTTAAAAGTTTGAAGAGTATTCATTTAATATGTCACATATGATATATTTTGTAGTTAGACGAAAACCAGAACGAACTTGGAAATTACATATTTTTATTCAGTCACATTATACATAATTACTCACAAAAGGTGGTGAGTCTGGAGAAACATGACATGCTTTATCGCATTTTGGAAGCAACCTGTTTCATTTGAACTTAATATACGTATATATATATATATGTATATATATATATATATATATATATATATATATATATATATATATATATATATATATATATATATATATATATATATATATATATATATATATATATATATTATTGATATTAAAGATTTATATAAAATTATTATCTCCCTTTATCATGATTATCAATCTTCCAATAATGTTCCATTTAATGTCAAAAGATTTCCTATGCTATTGCACTTTGCGTTATACAACAATTATATTATCCAAGGTGATAACATATATTTGCAAACATCTGGTGTACCTCAAGAGGACTGTAGTAGTAGTATTCTAGCTAACTTATATCTTTATTAATATGAACGTCACTTTAACTCTAATTCATATATTATATATCGATATGTTGACGACTTAATTTGTATTACCATTGGTGATTCCTATCCCATTAATATTGTTTTTTACCCCTCTAACCTAGAATTAATCCCTAATTATCCTAGTATTAGTCAAACTGTAAATTATTTAGACCTAAATTTAGATACCCTCAATAATCATGTTATCACCAACCTATATGATAAACAAGATTCTTATAACTTCACTATTATTAAACAGCTATCATATCGATCTTGTAATTCTATTCAATTGTTTAAACATCATTTTAAACCAGTAACAGATAGTTACTAATTTATATGATAAAAAAGATTTTTTTAAATTTAATATTAATAAATTATTACCTTTTAATTCCTGCAACTCGATTCAATTGTTTAGAAATATTATACTTAATCAACTTTTTAGAATTTATAGATTATCAGATAAAAAATTTCATGCTTTGCACATTAATAACCTCAAAATTACCAGTAAATTGTATAAATATCCTGCATATTTAGTAAATGGTATAGTTAATAAGTTTCGATTAGCCTAAAATTCTCATATTCTCCCCTTATTATCTTAATTTAGCCGTACTTCTTCATTCTCTTGAAATTTTATTTTCATCTTTTTATCTTGAAGCGTTAACTGTTGAATATCTCTTTTTATTGCTTTTACGCAGTACAGTTTTTATTACTCTCTTTGGCAACAGCTAATCACATTTTTTCATTTCTGCATATGGCAACATTGGTCTAGCCATATTTTTCTCGTCATGGTTGCACGAATGAAGTGTATTTTAAGGTATTTATGTTTCCTTTACTGTTCCAATCTATATGCTTGTCGTCCATATAACACAAGTTTATAGATAAAATCTATCTTGTGTTTCAGAAACAAGCATTTTTGTGTTCATTTCGAAGGGATATATGGACCCGCAGAGAATTTTTTCGAAATGAACTTATCGTAAGCCTAAAGCTCTTCCATGTGCAAGCTTTTTTGCTTGATTTTTTTGTTTTCTTATTTTCATTCCTCATTTTTGAAATTTGTTGATTGTCTTTGTCTTTATGACCTGCATTACGCTTTATTATTTCCTATTTATGTCTTAATTTCTTTTATTTCTTTGTATTTTGTAGAAAATTTTGGAATAGTGTATTATGAGTTACTACATACATTCTAACATTGGATTTACTAATTTATATTTATATATATATATATTACTAATTTATATTTATATATATATATATATATATATATATATATATATGGGGTTTCAATTGATTGTTATCTATTCTTAATCTCTTATCTTAAGCTGATTGTTATTGCCTATTCTCATTTTTGCCGAGTTTTATTTTTATTTTTATATACTTTTAATTGTGATTTTTGAATCCTAATATTCTTCTCATCCCCCTTTCCATTGTAGTGATATGTTACCTTCTCTCTTCATCCTTAGTCTTGGCCTATAATTACTCATTTGTAACAGATATGCTAGAGATGGTTTTTTTGTACATACAGTAGTTTATGCATTATTTTCGATTAAAATCCTTTGATTTTTATTTATATATATATATATATATATATATATATATATATATACATTTTTAATTATGATTTTTGTATACTCATCTTCCCCTCAACCCCTTTCTATTATAGTGATAAGTTACTTTCTATTTTTAACCTTGGTCTATAATTACTTATTTGTAACAGATATGCTAGAGATGGGATTTCTTTGTACTTACCGTAGTTTATGCATAGTTTTGGATTAAAAATTTCAATTTTTATTTATATATATATATATATATATATATATATATATATATATACATACAGGGTGTCCAGTAGATTCCGGAACGACTCAATATCTCGAGAAATATACTTCGGATCAAAAAATAAAAAAACAGGTATCCAATATTTTTAAAAAAAGCTATCCAATGATACCAAAATTGACTCGGGGTAGGGAGGTCGGGAATCTTTGAAATTTCCAATGGGAACCCCCATTTTTTATTGGAGATTTGGATTCTCCAGAAAAAATTACATACATTTGACCTACGATTTTTGATTTTTGCTCCCACAAACGGCGCTATAATCGAGAAAAACAGAAGTGGGGCACAAATATGTTTAAAAATGGGAATATCTCGGGAAATACACTTTGGATAGGAAAATAGAAAATGAAGTGTTCAATATTTTCAAAAAACTATCCACTGATGCTAAAATTGATCCCCTCCCCCCGCTAATCGTTCACTTCAGCAACAACTGCTGACTTCAGTTTAGAACACGGTTCAAAACTACTTTTAGCACTACCCAGGAACAATGATGTGGACGTAGTAGTTTTCTGTTCCCTTCGGGGCATAGGCGCCGAGTTTTCAAAATCTCAGGGGGGGCACAATCCGATAAAGTTATATAAAAGATTCAAAGTCGATAAAGGTATAACAACTTATAAGGCCGCCTTGCAGAAAGCAAATATATGTCAGTCAGGTGACTACAATTGGTTCGAGGTCGTTTTAAGCCCCTTCTTCAGGCCAAAAGAAAAGTATGCGCCCTTAACAACGCCAAGAATGAACTGCCCAAAGAACGGCAGTAGTGGTTGTTAAGACCGCATGCTGTTATTTTGGCCTAAAAATGGGGGGTTATAATGCCATCGAAGCAACTGTAGTCACCTAACTGACATATATATGATTTCCTCAAGGAAGTTTTGTAAGTTATTGTCTTACAAGCAGCAGTTTTGGAGTGAGATAACCGAGTGGTTTAAGTCACGAGGATTGTACTCGGAGGACCTGAGTTCGATTTCTGACTTTGCTTAAAATGCTCCCGTGTACGAGCACGTTACATTTGTGAGTTTGAAAGTCCTTCCGAGCGGTGGGTAGCAAAGGAAGGAGGGTCGGTCCCTGTGGATGTCGCCTCCACTGGGTTCCAGTCTAAATTAGATGTCATTGTCTGGGCGGTCTAAACAGATATCTTACACCTTCGGGTAGGTCGGACGGGCTGGGTCGAAAGAAAGATATCAGTAGTTTTATTTATTGTACGATAAATATTTTCAGTCTTTTTAGGTCTATTTATATTTGTAAGCTAAGAATTGATTAGAAAATTCATATAGTTACTATGCATCAATATTATAATATATAATAATTACAATGGATTTTAATATAAGAATTAACTAGTAGCAAAGCTGCTAATTAATAAAAAAAATCTGAAAGTTAATATAGGTAAACGCTTAATATCAACTCTTAACTACCTATCCGTTGATTTTGACACAATAAATTAAAACAATGAACCCAGCAATAATACAAAAGTATCTAAATACTATTGTCTCTATTTAAATAGTTTTAAATTAAATATTTAAATAAATTAATCATCACTATAACTACACATTCAGCTAAAATAAAAAAAATCTTTGAAACAAAGCAATTTATAAAAAAATCTCATAAATAATATTTTTATGCAAAATTTGAATGACATGTTGGTTGAAATTTCTTATCACAACTAAAACTTCAATATTTTTATCAGGGTGGGTGGGCTGAGTATACCTAGTGTATGTGTAGGGGGGGGGGGGCTTAGCTCCCTCTGGCTCTTGCCTGACTACGGTGCTGTGCCAAACGACCGGGTGCTCACCTGGAATGAAGTTACCCGCGGGGTTTGCAACTGCAAACGGAATGGATGTCACCTGTAAAGACAGCACTGGTATATAGAATCCAGGGGTAATTACAGATAAGATAATTTTAAGAAGATAAAATAAGTTATCTCTACTTCGTGGTAATTAATAATTTATAGTTATTACTGGAGGGAAACAGCTATTTTTTGAAAATGCCATTAACATGGCTGTAAATATTCCATTTTTCTTTGCATTAGGTGGTCAGTCGAAAAAGTTCTGGTAACCAGGTGTTTTTGTCATGAGCGTAAACATGTTTCCTGGGAGTAAAGATGAGCTTGGTTTACGTGCGAGATAGTTTAGAGAGCTATGGTAAGGAAGATGGGAACAAGACTGAACTGAAATGTGACATTTACGTTGATAGGATTTTCTTTCAATTATTTTTATGTTAAAAACATTTTATTTTTTGGTATTTAGTAAAATATGAAGTTAGAAAAAAAAAATCTTGAAATTTCTCAGAGGGGGCAAAGCCCCCTCTGGAAAAGTTCAGCGGGGGCTCGTGCCCCTCTGCCCCCCCCGTAGTCGGCGCCTATGCTTCGGGGTGCTTGATTAACATGAGTGCCCTTGTCTCTCATGATCAGGGTGCTTTTTCCTGTAACTCTCCCTGCCTCTCATTATCAGGGTGCTATTTTCTGTAACTTTTAAACGTTAGTGCCCCACTTCCGTTTTTCTTGATTATAGCGCCGTTTGTGGGAGCAAAAATCAAAAATCGTAGGTCAAGTGTATGTAATTTTTCCTGGAGAACCCAAATCTGAAATAAAAAATGGGGGTTCCCATTGAAAATTTCAAAGCTGCTCCACCCGAGGGGGGAGGGGAGTCAATTTTGGTATCATTCGATAGCTTTTCTAAAAATATTGAATACGTGTTTTTTATTTTTTGATCCGAAATATATTTCTCGAGATATTGCGCCGTTCCCGAACCTTCTGGATACCTTGTATATATATATATATATAAATATATATTATATATATTATATATATATAATATATATATATTGTCCTGACTCCTAACTCCATGGACGGGTTTCAGGGGAGGTCACTTCAACTATTTGTTTCATCCCCCATGGTCTATTTTGTCCTCCTTCTCCCGGATGCATCTCAACTTTTTCATTCAGTTACAACTGCTCGTTTTCAATACATGTGTATGCTGGTTTCTTGTCTCATGGATCATGGTAGTACTGGATTTTCTAAGAATTTTTCAATTTTTTCTCTTTTAATGCTTGTAGTCTATCCTTTTGCATTTATAGTAACTTACTATTGGCAAATCTGAAACAAACATGTGTTTCGGTTATTTAGAGTTAGATACTCAGACCTGACGATGAATCTAGTCTAATTAACCTTCAAAATTAAATCAATGATGTTCCTTTTTTTTTTCGACGTTGTAGTCGTGATTTAACTGCTTTGGTGATTTTACTATTTTGTAATTACTTTGAATTGGATATTATTATATCTTTCTAATATATATATATATATACATATATATGTATATGTTTAATAATAGTTTTAGAATTCAATGATAGAATAGGATATTATTATATCTTTCTAATACATATATATATATATATATATATATATATATATATATATATATATATATATATATATATGTATAATAATAGTTTTAAAATCCAATGATAGAATAGAGAATTTGCCACTCAAAAAACCCAAATATTAAAAAATGCCTAACAAATAAAAAATGTCAATCAGATAATCATTAACCAAGTGAAATATAAATGGCAAGCCATTAGTCATCAAGCTGAAGACAGACAAAAACATCAATGAAAATGAATCGATAAAATAATATCAAATAAAATCCAAACATGAAAGCTTTACACGTAGACAAGCCCTAGGTCTAATAATGAATTGTTCATTTCGATAAAACTCTTTATCATGTCCAAGTATTCTATAAAAATGAACACAAAATGCATGTTTCTAATATCAGTGATAGATTATATCTATAAACTTTGATAACTTGGCCAACATGCAAAAAGATTGAAAAATAATAGGAAACAAGAATACCTGAAAAAACACTGCATGCTTCTGATCTATTGAAGCCTTGAATAAAGGGCCAATATTGCCAATCTCAAAAAATAAGAAGTTGAAAACTGATGTTGCCAATCGTGAGAAAGAAATAACAGTAATGCGAAAAGACGATGAAAGGTGATATTCAAGAGTAAAAACATGTAAATACATGGTAATGCTTATTCAAGAGAAAGTGGATGTCTGGTTAAAATAAGATACTAAGGAGAGAATTTAAGTATAATCTACTATTCCAAACTTTGTAACTATACTATGTACTAAATAAGCTGGATATTTATATAATTTGCTAGTAATTTTAAGTTTATTAATATGCATAGATTGAAAATTTTTATCAGATAATCTATAGATTCTAAAAAGCTGATTAAGTATAATATTTCAAAACAATTGAATCGAGTTACAAGAATTAAAAGGTAATATTTTATTAATTTTAAAGTTAAAATAGTTTTTGATCATATAAATTAGTAACTATCCTATTAGTAGGTTCAATAATAAGATTTAAGTCCAAAAAATTAACGTTATTATAACATATATATAACATTAATTTTTGGGCATATAAAATTGCCCTGGCGGAACACGGAGGTCTAATCACCCTACACCCTAAACGGACACCACAGCATCCATGTCCGTATGTGGGATTCTAACCCACAGCCCGGCAGTCGAGAGAGCACGAGGTGCTTGCCATATTCCTCTCAGCTACAGGGTCACCATTTCCATCAATAATAAAATTACTGAATAATTGACAATTTAATTTAATTGTGAACATTTTTTGAAATGTTGTATTTGCATTTTTAAATAAGAAAAGATTAAAAATAAAAATGGATAATCAAAAACATTTTTGAAAATGAAGAATATCAGCTTTGGGAACGTATTAAATGGCGTAATCCTCAACGAGCAAACAATTTGTCAATTGTTTCTATCGTTGCACAACCAATTGTGCAAAAACGTTACACCAGTGCCTGAGAATAGATCAGAAAAATTATGGTATTGAAAATGTTTGGACCGTAAGTGATCGTATAAACGCTATAAAATGGCAGAATACATTAAAAAAATTATGAATTAGTGAATCATAAATTAAGTTCAGAAGCAAATTAAGCATGTAACTATGATTTAGATAATGCAAAACTCTGAAAAAGTGTGGTTTCATTAATGTTGTTAAAGTTCATATATTTTCCGAATTCACACAAAAATCTCATTAGCATTCATCAAACGAATAACTCACGATACTGTAAAATTTCATGTAAATAACACATACAATTTTTGCACATATAGGCACTATCTCTCTCTATATATCTCTATCTCTCTCTATCTCTCTATCTCTATCTCTATCTCTCTATCTCTATCTCTCTATCTCTCTATATCTATCATACACACACACACTCTGTCACGCACTCTTCTCTCTATCATACACACACTCTTCTCTCTATAATACACACACTCTTCTCTCTATCATACACACACTCTCTCTTTCTCACGCATACACACACACTCTATCACCCACTCTTCTCTCTATCATACACACACTCTCTTTCTCACGCATACACACACATACTCTCTCTCTCTCTCTCTCTCTCTCACACACACACACACATACACACACACTCTCTCTCACATACATACACACTCTCTCTCACATACAAACACACACTCTCTCCCGGCCAGACATCAAGCTGTCATAAGCCTTAGGGTTGGTCGTGTGGTCTGGGTCTTCAACACAATTTCTCTCTCTCAAATACACACACACACTCTCTCACATACACACACACTCTCTCTCTCACATACTCTCTCTCTCTCTCACATACACTCTCTCTCTCTCTCTCTTACACACACATTATACATATATCTCTCACACACACTATACATATATCTCTCACACACACACTATACATATACTATCTCTCTCACATACACACTCTCTCTATTTCTCTCTCTCTCACACAGACACACACCTCATGCCAAATGATTTTAAATCGTGTTCTGAATATTCAAAACAATTAAATCCATAAAAAACTCGTATTCAAAATATCTGCCTTAATCCTTACTGATCTTTTACATAGGGAAAGAAAAAGATGACAGTGAAGATAAGATAAACTTATTAATTATGAAACCTTTCCTTAGCATCTACATCACTCTTAACCGAGCGTGACTAACTCCTTAATTTTCTATTGTGTTTTGTCTATAGAACATTATATTGGTTTCGTGATATTGCTACACGAACAAGAATTGTTGATACCTCAACAGTTCAATGCACACTTTGTTTTATTCATTGCTCAATATGTTGCCTTGTAATTTTTTTGTCATGTTTATCAGTTCGTGCATATTTAAATCTAGGTACAAGATTATTTGTTAATTTAAAATAATTAATTGAATATCAATTAAATACGCCACACGAAGTGGGGATTAAATAGTTTCATTCTTAAAAAATAAAACGCCATGATTGCAATATGTAAAAAATCGAATGTGGGCAGCACATGACTTTCCCTACAGTATCAAGTTCGTTTTCCCTTTATTTCTTAAATAATTCATTAAATTAAGTTTAATTGCACAAAATAACACTGAATTTGCACTTTTAATTCAATTTTACTTTCCCTGCAATACATGATAATGTATAGGGAAAGTACTGGAATCATGCCGAAAATCGCAACTCGACTTTTCGACAGATCTACACGTTTCGAGACCTCTAGAAGACTAAAAAACTGTTTTTAGCGTGACGTATGTGTGTGTGTGTCTGTCTGTCTGTCAATGTATGTATCCACTCTAACTCAAAAACTAATAGACCGAATTTCATAAAATTTGGTAGGTAAGTTACTTGGGTGTGACTCTGGCGCTGATTAGTTTTAGTACGATTCGGGATAAAAGAACCGACCTGTTTTTGCGAAATGGCCCGCAAATATGGCCGTATCCACTCTAGCTGAAAAACTAATGGACCGAATTTCACAAAATTCGGTAGATAAGTCGCTTGTAGATTACCCTGGTGCTGATTGGATTTTGGTACGATTCAGAAAAAAGTAATCTGCCCTTTTTGCGAAATGGACCGCAAAAATCGTCAAAATCTAAAATAAAAACTGCGTATGCCCAAATATATCCATTAAATGCTTTTTTATACGTAATTTTTAACGATGAAAATAATAAGACCAACCCCATTGCACTTGAACTAGCCGTTCTAGAGATTTTCTAGTTTTTGTCGTATTTTCTCTACGCCACCTTTAAAAATAAGTCCAATTACCCAAAGAGAAAGAAAATTGAATTAAAAGTGAATTAAATTTAATTAAAATATAGTGAGCGTGAATATAAGTCTGCAGGGAAAGTCATGTGCTGCCCACATCAGATTTTTTTTTTTATTTGATAGCTGGACAATTTTTCAACGGCGGCTTAACAAAAATACGAAAAAACTCAAATATCTCGCGAACGGTTAATTCTAGAGTAATGGGGTTTATCTTATTCTTTTCGTAAAAAATTAAGCATAAAACAAGCATTTAATTGATACATTTAAATATACGTAGTCTTTTATTTTCGATTTTTGCGAGCCATTTCTTAAAAAAGGCAGCTTCTTCTTTTTCGAATCATACCAAAATTTAAGCAGCACCAGGGTATCCCACAAATGACTTATTTACCAAATTTTATACAATTTGGGCAGTTAGTTCTTCAGCTAGAGTGGATACATGAGATTTTTGAGGGTTATTTTTCAAAAAAGGCAGGTTCTTTCATCCTGAATCGTAGCAAATATGATGAGCATCCGGATTCACATACTTGCATATAAAATTTTATGAAATTCGGTCCATTAGTTTTTGAATTTGAGTAGATACATACATTGCACACACACTCACAGAGAGAGAGAGAGAGACCACACTAAGAATAGTTTTTTCGTGTTTTAGAGGTCCCAAAACGCGTAAATCCGTCGAAAAGTCGAGTGGCGATTTTCGATACGATTCCAATACTTTCCCTATACATTACCAGGTATTGCAGGAAAAATAAAATTAATATAATATAAGATCCACGGCACAATCTTTTGATGTAAATAACATTAACGCTTGTGGTTTTTGAGGCGGAAAGCGGAGAGTTATAAAAATTGTAAACACTTATACCCCCAAACCTAATAGATAAAAACGTAAATAATTTTTCTTGTTTCGTTAAAAATATGGTCCAAATTATGAATATATAAAAGTAATTTTAATGTTTAAATATTATGAACTTTTACTTTCGAAAAAAAACTTTAAAAAGTATCTGCCCGTGGAATTTTTTTTTTTTTTTAATTTTCTTGCTTTTACACAAAATATCTTTGAAACTATAAGAAAAGCTGTAAAAAGTAAGCGATAAAAATAGGAAATTTAGTATCAAACTCTATATTTATTTTTTAAAAAGCTCTTATAGTTTTCGAGTGCAAGTCAAATTGAAGAAGACTGAAAAATTTTCGTTTTTCAAGACTTTAATGCTTATATCTCAAAAAGTGGCAGCACTAGCTTCTAACAATAAGAAGAATTTGTAGCTACTTGAAAGCTCTATAAGTATATATAATTGGATTTTAGATCGGTTTAATTTTTCCCTAACAAACTTTATAGTATCTGTCCGAAAGAGCTTTTTTCTTTCATTCTTCTTACTTTTACTCGAAATATCTTCCAAAATATAAAAAATAATAGATATAAATTGTAAACAACAAAAATACGTATAAGAAAATTTAGTTTCTAAATATATATTTATTTAAAAAAAAAAAGGTCTTATAGTCTTCGAGTAATCATATTATTTAGTTGAAAAAAATGGAACATTTTCTATTTTCAAGACTGTAAATGCTTATATCTTGAAAACTAAAAGTGCTAGCCATAAACAATAAACAAGAATTTGTTGATATTTAACAAGAAAGATCAATTATGCATAAAGCATTGATTATGAAACATTTTCCAATTGCAATACATTCAGCAGTGATATTTTTAAAATTCTCACAGTACTACTATAATTTAATTTACTTACAAACTTAAAACCACGGAGATAAAAGTACTTTCTAGCTCCATGCTTGAAACTTCATCGAAAAGGGCAATTCTATAATATAGTCTGCTTCTCTATGTAAAATCAATGAATATTTCATTCATATGACCTATATTCCATACTCCAGAGCTAAATAACTTTGCGTTAAAGAAATTCACCAATTCTTATACAGCTCATCTTACAGCTTGATTTGTTTACATTCTGCATACGTTAAAATTGAGCTTCGTTGTTGAACTAATCAAAGTTTTATGATCATTTAAACTAAAAAATATTGTAATTGCCTTGGCGCAGAATATAGATGCACAGAAAATAAGCAAAAATAAAGCTTTTTTTGGACGTATGCAACACTAAATATACGTTAAAAATCACGATTTCGACATTGAGAAAAAATATGGATGCCATATTTTATTTTAAAATGGGTCGCGTGACATCTTTATATAATATAGGTGTAATTAATATTTAAATTTTTATTTAAAAAACTATCGAATATATTTTGCTCAAAATTTTTTACATATTTCATGGGATAATTTGAATATTTCCTAAAATTTTCAAAGCAATTTGCAAATTTTAACTTCCCTTAAAAAATGTTTGAAAAATTAAGCCCCATGGAGTTCAATGTATTTCACTTTTTCAACTCCGGTTCAATCCAAAACTAATTGGATAATATTATTCATTTACATTCCCATATGTCCGACTAACTGTCTGAACAACATACTAAAATTTCATTTTGCTAAAGTCATTTTTACGGCAGTTATCGTGCGAACGGACAGACAGATAGAATGACCAAAGTCATAAACACTTTTTAACTATGTTGAAAAATGTTAAAAAACCCTATAAGTGTATATAATCGGGTTTGGGATCAAACTCTTTGAAGTATAGTGGTTATAATTTCGATATTTTAATATTTTAACCTTGGCTTTCCAATAAATAGGAAAGCTGTAATATTAAAATGTCACAGTTGTTGAAACTCAATCTGTTTACTTAATCCTTGGTGAAAATATTGGTGCACAAGCACAAGATATATTGTTTTGTTTTAAAAAAAAAATAGGAAATTAAATGAACTTTGAAATTCTGAAGATGTTTAATGGTTGATGAAGTTTCAACAGAACAGATGGAAATATATGTATTCAAGTGCGTATTTATGTGTCGCCAAGCAAGTTTATAGATTAACTGGAATGTGAAATTTTGTCAGATATATTGAATAATTTTCATTAATATACCGCAAAACTAGTAACCGCTGCGCCGATGGTATTATGATGGAAACTGAAAAAATATCCCAGGTGCATCATATCTTGGGCATGCGTCATATTTCTTCAGCATACTAAAAGTATATATATTTTTAAAATTCACGAAAATTCGTCTATTTTTAGTATGAATTCCGTTCACAGTTTGTTTGAAAGGGAATTTTTTTTTATTTTTCCGATGGTGTCAAGATGAAAATTCTGTTTATATTTCCGGTCGCTAAGGAACTCATTTGAGTGAAATATATAATAACTGAAAAATAAATTCGAATGTGAAAAAATAACACTTAGATGCACCTTCCCGGGTCATGGAGTGTCTGTGCATCAAATTCCCTAGACATATGTCGCTTAGATTTTTTGATACAGTTGATACAGACGAACAAACACACAAACAAACACAAAATGTCTAAAAGAATGAAATGAAAAGTTGATAAAAAAACACTTTTTGTATGCGGTTGCTGATTATGATAGAAGTTGACAACCTAAATGTGGAATATAAATATTTAAGCAAATCAACTGGGAGCAAACTCTAACTATATATATTTTTTTCAATATTGTTTTTACTTATGAACTTTTCGTTAATTACTAGATATGGCTAAATCTGAAAGCTACAAATATTAAAATGCTTTTTACTTTGTTTTGATTTTTACGTATAAACAATAATGCACGATGAATAAATTAATTTCCCATTTTGAAGTGATTTTTTTCGTAAATATTTTTTCCTTCCAATTACTGTAATCATTTTTACTATTTCAAACCAATCCTATCAAACTCAATTATCGGCAAAAAAAAGGGGGTGGAAAATCAAATTAGGCAAAATTGATTTATAATTTTTCTTCTAATTACCTGGGTTTTTTTCCCCCTTCATTCTTTCTTCCTACTTTTCTTCTGCGTGTAAATCAGATCAATTGTTGGGCAAGCCGTTAATTAAGAATAATTAATTGAATAAAAATTACATACTCGACGCGAACACTAAAGATTAATTAGTGTCGGTCATAGGTGAAGAGTAGACCTGTTAATCTTGTTTGCTGAGGAGAAAACAGAGGCGTAGAGCTTGTTTTATTTATGTCGGCTTCTGAGCATAATAGACATGCTTAATTGTGTTAAACTTGGTCGAGTTCATGCACTCTTACCGGCTTCTAGATATTTTATGTTCCATTTGAAGATTTTTTTTGTGTCTGGTAACATTATTATATCGCATAAATTAATGCTTTGTAGTGGCAATATTTATTTGCAAATTGTTTGTGTTACTTCTCTCTAACTGACACGAAAAAGCAGTTTTAAGGTCAGTTACATCTTATTTAATAAAATAATATGTCTAGTCGTTCGTCTATTCGCTCGATTATTTGTTTGTCTATTGGTGACGCAATGCAAAAATTTAAGCGATCCACAGTTAAGAAATTTTTTACAGTGATAGTTCAGATTAGGTTCCAAAATAATATTACTTTCCTTATATACATAATGTATAAGGAAAGTATTGTGACGGAGTCGAAAATTCGAATTCGAGTTTTCGACGGGAGAGCACGTTTCAAGCATCCCTGATCACGAATCCAACATTTTTGAAGTGATGTCTGTGTGTGTGTGTGTGCATCAGTGAGTCTGTGGAGACGATAACTGACGAACGAATAGACCGATTCGAACGAAATTTGGTATAAAATCTCAATCCGTAAACACTGAAACCTATTGTTTTTATACGCAATCGAATGTTCAGACACCCCCCCCCCCCTAAATTTTCGAGTGAAATTTTGAAAAAATCGTCAAAAAATCAAAAGCGCTAATAAAGTTACGCAAATAGACATTTCTTATGTAATTTTTCATTAGAAAATGATTGACATAAATTTTAGAACGCTAACATGAACCGTTCTCAAGATATTGCACATTTTTTAAAAAAATTATCAAAAAGTCATATAAAATTAAAAAAAATATTTCCTATTGAGAAACATGTTCGCTTTTCATATGTAATACCATGCCATAAATTTGGTGACATCATTCTCGTGGATCTAGCTCGTTCCATTCATGAAAAAAGATACTTTGAGTAATATTTTTGTATTTGAACGCCAATAGTCATTTATCTTCTGTAAGAATAACTTATTTCTTCGTTCATAACGCTTTGGCGAGATTTTGGCGACGAATTTGGTGGAATGTCGCCAACTTGGCGACTTTTATAAATGTTTCTAAATTAACGAAAAACTCGCCAAATAGATAAAAATGACGCTAAATCAATGACGACTCATTGATAATGACGACATATAAAATGACGACTCATTGACGAAAATTCAATATCGTGGAAAGAATATAAATAACTACTATAAAAATAATATATTTTTTTTACTGTAAAAGTAGTAAATTCATTGGATTATATAAGGAAAGTCATGTGCTGCCCACATCAGATTTTTTTATTTGAATTAGTTGTTTAGTAATTTTATGTGAAAGCTGGGTTTTGAGCTATTTTCACACAACTCGGTTCCTTTGCGATAGAAAATATTATCGCAGATTTTATTTTACACCATTGAAATGATCGAAATCTTTTCAACGAGCTTTTAACCAAACCCAGGGATCAATTCCTTCATAATTATTTTTAAATACATCAAAATATACGTATATATTTTTGCAATTTTGTTTTCTTTCATCGGAGAATTTAAAATTCTTCTAATTTTCAGCATGAATATGGAGTCATATACCAGCATTCTAACAAAAAAATATAGTTACTCTATTTCTGAGCTTGACAGCAAGAAACTGTGTGAAATCTCGGTAATCACCAAGTTGGTTAACTCTCATATATAGATCTGTGTAATATCTATTTGCATCAAACTTGATGAACTATCTGATAACAAGAAACTTAAAATACTATAACAGATTGCAATGTTGATGAAATGATGGTTTATAGAATAAACAGCTATTTTTCCTGAAAATATGCTGCAAAGTGTTGTTATCAGGTTGCCTTGTTATCAAGTTTCTTTTCCTCCCTCCCCCTTCTCCTCTAAAATTTAAAGTCTTCAGTTGAAACACAATATGGATTACTATAATTATGTGAGACTGGTCTTTTGCTGATCAAATACTAATATTTTCTTATTTTCCTTTTCAGCAACAGATGCATGCACAGCAAGTTCCTGCACACGCTCATGTCCCTCCCCTTCCTATGATGCCCCATGCTGCAGCTATAGCTGGTCTACAAACGCCGACATTACCCCCCAGCAGTGCTGCGGGTTTATTGGCGTTATCGGGTTCTCTAGCTGCTCCACACCTCTCTGCAGCAGCAGCTGCTGCAGCATCCACAGCGTCATCATCGTCATCATCATCTTTAAAAGACCATAGGGATGAAAAGAGAAACTCCAACTGTGAGTAGCTGATGAAAAATTTGTTTAAACTTAGTGTTATATATAGTTTAAATACAGTAAATTTTGTTTAATCATATTTCGGTAAATGAAATATCCCGCTTACAATACAGAATTCCAAAATCCCAAGCCTTTAACATTAATTTTATTTACAAAATTCTGCGGTTGTTAATATATGTGATTCATTCTGTTAATATTTATTTATGGATTATTTAAAGGAATCGTTGTGAGACAAGACAAACTTGCCAGTGCCGGGGTTCGATCTTGATACCAAATCGTGGTAGACGAGCATTATAACATTGAGCTAAAGACGCCTCCACTAAAGACATTTAATACTACCTTATTCGCTACACAATAATCCTCTCACAGTGAAACGCCGACTATGAGTACCCACGAGATCAGCAGCTGTCAGCGCAAAATATCGTTTAATGGAATAATCTCGTTTATGGATATTTATATCTAGCTGCTCCACACCTCTCTGCAGCAGCAGCTGCTGCAGCATCCACAGCGTCATCATCGTCATCATCATCTTTAAAAGACCATAGGGTTCGATCTTGACACCTAATCGTGTTGGACGAGCATTATAACATTGAGCTAAAGACGCCTCCACTCAAGACATTTAATACTGCCTTATCAGCATTCGCTACACAATAATCCTCTCACAGTGAAACGCCGACTATGAGTACCCACGAGATCAGCAGCTGTCAGCGCAAAATATCGTTTAATGGAATAATCTCGTTTATGGATATTTATATCTAGCTGCTCCACACCTCTCTGCAGCAGCAGCTGCTGCAGCATCCACAGCGTCATCATCGTCATCATCATCTTTTAAGGACCATAGGGTTCGATCTTGACACCTAATCGTGTTAGACGAGCATTATAACATTGAGCTAAAGACGCCTCCACTCAAGACATTTAATACTGCCTTATCAGCATTCGCTACACAATAATCCCCCTCACAGTGAAACGCCGACTATGAGTACCCACGAGATCAGCAGCTGTCAGCGCAAAATATCGTTTAATGGAATAATCTCGTTTATGGATATTTATAACCGCCACCGTAATACCTTTTTCGTAATATGAATTTAACTTCCAATCAAGCCAGCAAAACCCCGTCGACGAATGGATAAATCTAGCGGGACTGGGTTAACCTCAATTAAAACTCACCAACTCAATCTAACCAAGAAAATTGGGATTAATTGCAAAGTAAATGTGGGCTTGAAAAGTTTTCAAAACGATCTGAAGCTTAATGGAGATTTAGAACCGGGCCTGACGAGATCCATGTTTTGAAAAGTTATAAATAAACATCAACACGAAATGCATGAAAAATTGTTAATTCTACACTGTGTGGAGTGAAAAGATTGAAAATTCATTTTTACATAATTAATGAAACATAGGTGGCTCTGATTAAGAATGCAGATGTATCTAATAGAACGGAGGTTCAGGTGAGGCCGAACCACAGAGATTTTCGGATCTATTACTATGAAAAAAATTTAATTTGCAAATTGTATTACGGCTAGAGCCAGATTCGGCATCTTACTATTCAGTTGACAGAATAAAAGTCTAAAATTTCTAACCAGAATTCTACTACATATATTGAGAACATCATCATAATCATTATCAATAGCTCAACAGTCCACTGTGGGCCTTGTACTTCCTCAGAAGTTCCTTCCAAGTGGCTCCCGTTGGAGCAATAAATACTTCTTCAATTCTTTCAAACTCCGTTTTTCTTGTCCAAGCAATTGATCTATCTCCACTTAGGTCTTCATATTGATCTTTTCCCTATTGGTGTGGACATAAATATTTCCTTCATGATTCTGTTGTTATCCATTATTAGCAAACGTCCTGCGTTTCATTTCAGTGTTAATTTTAATGCATTATATTAAATCAGAATCTTTATATAATCTGTACAGTCCGAAATTGCATATTCTTCTCGAAATATTACTTTTCTAAAGTCCCCCACAAGTACAACGCAAAGTTTTTTCTCTTCTTTTTTCCTCATGTTCTGTGAGAATCTTGACAAGATATCCACAGAACTCATTCCAAATATTCTATTAAAAATAGAGCATAAGGAATCTAAATTAAACTTTATAATATAATCTTGTGCTAAATGACAGAGTGTCTATCAACCATATGTTTTAAAAAACGAATCACACACTGTTAAGGAACATTTTTCCTTTTGCAAAGTATTTTATTGTGTTTCCTGTGCTGAGCTACGTAAAAATTTATAATAGTTTTCCAATTATTTGCCTTCTGTGTTCTGTCAAATAAAGATGCTAAAAAAAAATAAATTTGTGGTTTCAAAAAAAATAAATTAACTTAATAGAATTAATTTTAATATATTTATAACAATATAATACATATATTTTACGAAAGAATTATAAATATTTATAATTACTTTATCAGTTCTTGTAGAAAACAACAAGGTTAAAACTTCCTTTTTTTGTCAAAATCTTTGCTCAGTAAAATAACAGTAAAAAAATATTTCAAAAACTAAATGGGTTAGAACTTTCTCATAAATCAATCTTTTTATCATAGATTATTATGGAGAATTGGATACATTGAGATAATTTCTTCATGATTTGGCACAAAAAATTCATTTTGAATAACATATTAATATACATTTTTCTCTCAACATAATTTACCCGAATTTACTAAATGTCTATCAGTGTATTTGTCCTGTTAATTTATAAATGTACTTACCTACACACGTCATGCAATAAACTATTTTAGCGAATGCTACGCAAACACTTCCGTGTCAGACGAACAAAAACTTAAGTTGCTCCTTAATCTCATCTGAGCAACTTCCACTTTTCTTCTTCTATTTCATCCACATTTCCTTCTTCCAAATCTAACTTTTCCGTACCCATTCTTTGAACTTACAGCTCCTTTCATCACATTTATTTATTTCTTCAATCCCTGGCCGGCACGAAATGAGTATCTCAAATAAAATAAATCCATCTATCATATATATATCTTTTCCAGTCAGTAGTAAATGAGAGTGTAGCAATAGGATTTTGTAATCGGATTTGATGCCATCCTTCCAACAGAGCTACCTCGCAGTTCGGTATTATTTTTCTGAATTAGATTACAACACGGGGCCCCCTGAAGCTATCCCCCTCCTTTTTCCTCTCTCTAAAGTGATTTTTATTTCTGAAGGAAAAAGGACAAAAGGACAAACATATCCTTAGATGTGATTATTATTAGCTGAGAAGCGAGCGGCAGAGCAATTGTTTGCAAATGACTTCGAAGCCTCATTGCAGCAAGTTATTATACGGATATAAAGGAAAAGATTTGAGAGGGGCAAAGCCACTGGGATTAGATAGTGAAAAACGAGATAGGTAAATAAAAATGCAGCAATGAATGTTTTTGCGCGACACTTTTATTCTCGATTCTACTAACCCCCCCCCCCCCCCCCTCTTCAAATTCTCCGGCGCTCAAAGAAAAGACGGCTAATGAACGAATATACGGAAACATGTTTGTTTGAGGGTTTCTTTAAATTTTGTTTTACCTTGAATAAGAAACTTAAAATTCGATTTCTTCGGTGCACTAATGGTTCAGAAACGACGATAAAAAATGATTCGCTTAAACGTTATTCAGCGAGTATAATTCTTAGTAATGGTTTCTACTTAACTAATATTTTGCGCAGCATTGTAAAACTTAACTTTTTATACTAAAGACATAGAGATGGGATAGGGAATGAAACGAAACTATAGGGTTTCCAAAAAAGTCTTTAAACACCCCATTAACTTTTAAAGGAAATATCCAAGGCATTAGGCCTATCTTTACTATTGGGTAGTCTTGTTATTCAGCGAGTGCAATTCTATGTAATTGTTTCTACTTAACTAATATTTTACGCAACATTGCAAAACTTAACTTTTTATGCTAAAGACATAGACATGCGATGGGGAATGAAACGAAACTACAGGGTGTCCAAGAAAGTCTTTAAGCACCCCATTAACTTTGCAAGGAAATATCCAAGGCATTAGACCTATCTTTACTATTGGATTGTCTTGTTATTCAGTGAGTACAATTTCGTGTAATTGTTTCTACGTAACTTATATTTTACGCAGCATTGTAAAACTTAACTTTTTATACTAAAGACATAGAGATGCGATAGAGAATGGAACGAAACTACAGGGTTTCCAAGAAAGTCTTTAAGCACCCCATTAACTTTGCAAGGAAATATTCAAGGCTTTACTAATGTCTTGGATTGTCTCGTTATTCAGCGAGTATAATTATATGTAATGGTTTCTACTTAAATAATATTTTGCGTAGCTTTGTAAAACTTAACTTTTTATACAGCCACAGAAGTGAGATAGGGATTAAAACGAAAATACATGGTTCCCAAGAAAATCTTTAAGCACCCCATTAACCTTGTAAGGAAATATCCAAAACGGTAGGTCTATCCATAGTAAAGTGACCATACGCAATCAAATAAAAGTTCATCCAGCAGTCCTAGCGGAGAATTTAAAAAGTTAAGATAACGGACACTTCAATATAGTGATATAGACAAAACAGCCAATTAGAAAGTTGTAGAGCATTGCCTAATGATTAGGAATCGGCAAACAAATGACATTTGTTTGACACACTATGGTTATTGATGAATGGCTATCCTATTTAGGAATGCTAAAATAAATTAACTGAAGTGTGACTCAACTCGACTTTCTCATACCAAAATACTTTTTTTTTTTTTCTAATTTTATAAGAATATTTTAATATTTTTGAAAAATCTGTATTGTGGTTCCAAATGATTGCAACTATAGTGTGTTACACTTCACTTTAAAGGACTTAAAAATCTTTCAATTGATACCATACTCAACAATGTACTCCCCCCCCCAGGGGGATCTGGCCCCCAAGGGGACTAATGACGTCACCAACAAAAAACTTTGGGTCGTGGCTATTTTTTACATCAATGCTTGAAACTGTATTAAGTGTCGTAATCATTGGGCCATTAATAAACCCTTTTATGAATGATTATGCCAAATTTTGTCCTATGCTGCCATCTTAATAAAATATTAAATTTCAAATAAATGTCGAAATTTCCGTTCGAGTTAAAAAAAAAATTCTATCTAGTTCTAGATTTTTTTATAACAAAGCATAAAGTTTCGTGTAAAACTATTAATATTTGTGGTTGCTATGGTGTACACAAGAAATCGACTACAGACATCAGACAGACAGGCATACAGACTTCACTCTAAATATAGTCAAAACGTGTTCAGGAGGTTCTGAAACATATATTGCCATCAAAATTTCGAAATCGAAAATTTTCGTGAAAATAATACTTTCCCAATACTACGTATGAGAAAGTAAAAATAAAATAACGTTTTTCTAGTATTTAAACCTTTCAATGAACAGGAAATTAACACTCTTAGAAAAATAAGCTGTATGTTTTAATGTTTTATTTTGTTTAACAATGTATCTTGCTTAGCGGTTAACTATCTGACTGTCAGATCCATATCATTCCGAGTTTGATTGCCATGTACGAGTGAAAAACATGTGTATATTTACTTGTAATTGTGCAGAATGTAACATACATTGTACTATCCGATCAAACCAGTCCTAGTGTGCATATAAAGAACAGTAAGGTGCAAAAATTATCCAATCCAATAAAATTAGAAAGCTGCAGGTATTGGAAGAATGTTTCCCTGTTCAATTTGCTATGCAATAAGAAATTTTTCTGCTTTTTACCGAGCAGCTGGAGTTCTGATTCCTACAAAACAGCTGGTTGCACATTTTTGCAATGCAGGATAAACAAGATAACATGTCCTGAACATGAGATCATAATTCTCGTGGTATGGATTAGAAATAAACATCAAATCCATGCCATAAGAATGTATTACCTCGTGCTTGTCGTTATCCATGTATCAATTATTATATGAATCGGCCCTCTCAACAGAGCGAGTTGTTGAGTTCTTAAATAACAGAAAATTTGCTAGAGAATTAGATATTTAATTTCCTGCCCCCTTGGCATCTACGTTAATCTTCATCTTAAGTCTGGAAAGAAAAATCTATTTGAAGCGAATAATCATCATTTTGAAATACAATTTTACAATTTTGGTTTATAATAAATTGTGGAAAATGTAGCTGTTTTTTAAATTAAAAAAATAGCCACATAATATAACTCTACCTGGACCTCTAAAAACATAAAAAGTTAGCATTATTTATTCAAAATAGCATTAAGTATACAAATTTCTTACTTTTTTTATAAAAATTATGTTGCTACAATTGTTTCACACTCACCCTCGTTGGGGCGCGATAGCCCAGTAGTTAGCGCGCGGGAATTGCACTCGATAGGCCCGGGTTCGATTCCCGCCACTACCAAAACTGCCGCCGTGTTCACATGGAGTACGATCACGTTAAGCATGTGGGTCCGTAAGTCCTTCCGAGAGGTTGGTGGTAGGGGAAGTAGGGTACGATCCCTGTGGATGCCTCCCCTACTGGGTTCCGGTCTAAATTGGGTGGTACTCCCCGGTGGTACTTCTTGTCTCTCGCACACTCTATCGCGTCTCTTACACTGCTTGTCACGTCTCGGACACCTACTTCAGTACACTCATTGAAGTTCCTACTTCGCTAATACTGATATCTTTTACAGTTTGCTATGCATATTTTGTAAATTTTCGATTTCTCTCCAGCAAATTATCTATAACTTATCAAACATTCGCAAGTTGATAATATATTACCAAATTTGTGAAGAAAATATATATCATAAGCATCATTATTGGCTCCAGAGCTCAATGTAGGCCGTAGCCGTCCTCGGAAGTTCCTTCCGAGCAGTCCTTCTACAATTCTTATGTGTAACACTTTAAAGTCTTTGACCATACAATGGATCCATCTCAATTATCTTATATCTTTTCCCGATTGGTGTAGACATGAAATTTCCTTTCTGATTCTGTTTTTATTCATTATCATTTTTCACCCAAATGTGCTGCCCAATTCATTCTGTTAATTTAAATGCATTTGATTATATAAGAATCTTTACATAAACTGTATAATTCGAAAGTGTATCTTCTCCAAATATCATTTTCCTGAATTCCACCAAAAATACTCCGCAAAAATTCACCTCCAAAGATGCAAGAAGTTTTCCATTGATGAATATATATCGGTACATAATGTCAATCATTTCTATGCGTTTCCCAGCATGCAATGTAGATGTTGTACCATGGCAACCACACTGTCAATGTTGGGAAGAAAACGTGCAGGGAAATTTAACACTATGTTTGTCCTTTTTCCTATATACATAGTATAATGTTTGGATAAAATATTGTGACGAGGTGGAAAATTCAAATTTGGGTCTTCGAAGGAAGAACACGTTTCATAGAGCGTTACAAACAAAATTTGATACAAAAATTATAATCCATGAAAAGTAAAAGCCTATTAATTTTAAACGCAATTGAATATTCGAATGATTTTTAAAGTTCTTTTTAATTTATATTTAGTGTTGTATCCGTCCTAAAACCGCTTTATTTTTGCTTAATTCCTGTGCATCAATATTCAGAAACAACACAATTACAATATATTTGAGTTTAAATGATCATCAAACTTTGATTATTTCTACAACGAAGCTTAATTTTCACTTATTGAGAATGTAAACATATCAAGCTATGAGATGTATAAGAATTGCTGAATTTCTTTAACGCAAAATTATTTAGCTCTGGGGTCTTCAATATAGCTGATATGAATGAAACATTTATTGATTTTGCAGAGAGAAGCAGGCGATTTTATAGTAGACTTTTCCGATGAAGTTTTAAACATAGAATTAAGTTACTTTTACCTCCGTGGTTTTAAGTTTTTAAGTAAAATAAATTATTGTAGTATTGTGATAAATGAAAGTGTATGAATGAAATACTTACAGCTTTTATATAGAGAGTCAGGCGATTTATATTTCAATGATGTCATTTGAATGAAGTTCATTTTTTTCGATGAAGTTTTAAGTTTTCAAATATAATAAATTATTGTAGTATTGTGATAATTTAAAAATTATTACCGCTGAATGTATCGCTTTTAGAGATGTTTAAATAAAATTGCATTTCAAATGGAAAGTGTTTCATAATTGCTACATTGTTATGTGTAACAAAATGTAGCATTGAAAGTTTTGAAGGAGCCTCCCCCCCCCCCCATGGATGGAAACGTATTTTCTGCAATGTATACAAGTCTCCCGGACAGCCACCTGTAGCCGAAATAGACCAGCACCTCTTTCGATCCGTGAACGGATGTGTTAAAATTACAGAGGGCGCCGAAATGTAGGGCTAGCAAGAAAATTGACCTCTTGACCGCCAGTGGGTACACGTGCGCATTCAGATCGTGGAAAGCTGGACCAGCTGAGTCATTAATTGCAAAGTCTCTCATCAGATCTCCATGATGATATTATCCAATCAGATATAGGGGTAACCCTCTGCTGACCAATTGTAGAGAAGGGGCTACATTATAATGTCAATTACAAGCAGGGGCGTAAAAGTGTAGGAGGTGACAATTTTGGGGGTGTTCGAGAGAGTCAGAAGTTGGTAAAAATATCGACACTTGATTTCCGATTTTTGGAGTGTGGACAAGTTCCAAAGAACTGCTGTGATGTCGAGAATCCGTGGCCCCAGTCCGGTCGCCGGAGCCTCCGTGAAAAACCCGAGGTAGGCCTGTGCATGATACTTACTACATTTTGGTATCTCGCTCTCTCTCTGTCTCTTGATCATTCAGGAGTCAGATAAAGTATTTTTGAGCAATGAGCAAAGACTCATATTTAAGCTGATAATTTTAATTACATTTTCGGGAGAAACGCATTTAAGTGTTTAATGATGTATATCTGTGAGAGTTAATATTATATAATGGGAGATAATATTGTTTTAATGAGATTATATTTTAAAGTTAATATTGTTTTTAAGGAAAGCAGTTAAGTGAAATTATATTGTGCATTTTATTTCAAGTTAGAATGTTAATCGTTTTCTTTATTGTTTTAAGCATTTTAAATAAATTTATTATTTTTATATTTAACTTGGTGTCCTCATTGTCCTCTCATTTAGAGTAATTGATTTTATATGTGGTATTGTACGATACGGCCGGTGTAGAGATTGAGTAAAATCGGTTCCGGACATAATCCCGACAAGCCAGAATCCCGACAGCCGAAATCCCGACATGCCAAAATCCCGACAGGGTCGAAATCCCGACAAGTCAAAATCCCGACAAGGTCGAAATCCCGACAAGCCAAAATCCAGACAAGGTCGAAATCCCGACAAGCCAAAATCCCGACAAGGTGGAAATCCCGACAAGCCAAAGTCCCGACAGCCGAAACCCACTCTTGCACAGACTAATACAACACTAAGGCGGTCATCGCAGTGACGCTAAGGTTAGAATAGACACTAGGGTTAGAATTTACTAATCAGCACACACCCCACACGCACATGTTCTGGGCACACGCACATGGCTGTCTACGCCTATATGTATAGCTTGATCAAAATTATCGGCTTTTTTACATCTCTACATTTTACAATCCGTCTTAATATCCGTTTTAATATCCGTCCTAAAACCGCTTTATTTTTGCTTAAATTCTGTGCATTTTCATACTGAAACAACGCAATTACAATATATTTGAGTTTAAATGATTATCAAACTTTGATTATTTCTACAACGAAGTTTAACTTTCACTTATGGAAAATGTAAACACCAAAAGATGTAGAATGAATTATATAAGAATTGCTGCATTTCTTTAACGCAAAATTATTTAGCTCATGGAGTCTACAATATAGCTGATATGAATGAAACATTCATTGATTTTACACAGAGAACCGATTTTTCGATGACGATTTTTTCGATGAAGTTTTGAGCATAGAGTTAAATTACTTGTACCTCCATGATTTTAAGTTTTTAAATAAAATAAATTATTATAGTATTGTGATGAATGAAAGGTTTGGAAAAATGTTTATGAATGAAATGCTGCTTTTATATAGAGGCGAATTATATTTCGATGACGTCATTTGAATGAAATTTATTTGTTTTCGATGAAGTTTTCAAACATAATAAATTATTCTAATATTATGATAATTTTAAAAATATTACCGAGGAATGTATCGTATTTTAGAGATGTTTAAACCAGGTAATTTATATTTCAATGCCGTCATTTGTATGACGTTCATTTTTTTCGATTATGTTTTACGTTTTTAAATATAATAAATTAATATAGTATTGTGATAATTTTAAAAATATTACCGAGGAACGTATCGCATTTTAGAGATGTTTATATAAAATTGCATTGAAGCTGGAAAGTGTTTCATAATCAATGATTTATGCATGATTAATCTTTCTTGTTTCACTGTTAAAGAAGTAAATGTTTTGCATTACATAGGAAAAGTCATCTGCTGCCTACTTCAAATTTTTCTTGTAATAATTTTAATCATGCTATTCCAAGAAGTTCGATAATCTTTGTAATAGATCCGTGATTTATGTGAAATTAGAAAGTTTGTAAACATTATCATATTTTTTATAATTAAATAAAATCTATTCCTATGCTGTTTTGAAATATAATATATAGAAAAAGCGCTGTTATCTGTCTATCTGCCAAACTTGGTGTCGAATTTTGCTGATATCGCATCTTGGTGACTTTTTGGGGGAAGAAAAGCCAAATTAACAGTTATTCAATATTTAAAGAAACTAGGATAAATTACTTTATTCTGTGTTGCTTTGTGTGAATTATTAATTCTCATTAAAAAGGTCGCATAATAATAATTAAGTAGTCATAATTGATTAGGCGAGATGCGTGGTCTGAATGCGTCTGGGCGGGGGGGGGGGGGTGTATGTAGAGCGCAAGAACGGCAGGAGGGCGGATGAGAGATACATTTTACATTTCTTTTACACTCCCTCCTTCATAAGATGAACTTAAATCTAGTTGTAAAATAATTAACTTAGAACTATTTAAAATATTAACATTATTGTAAATAATAAAGTAGTCAATTTTCTTCATAAATATAGGTTACTTTGAAAGTTACATAAGCGATGTTTCAGTTAATTAAACGTAATTAAACTAATCACTAAAACTTTTGTAATTTAATACATAACTTTTGCAATATATATATTTTACATTTTTTATACACACTCCCTCCGTCATAAGATGAACTCAATACGAGTATCTAGTTGCAAAATAATTAACTTAGAACTATTTACAGTATTAATATTATTATAAATAATGAAAAGTAGTGAATTTTCTTCATAACTATAAGTTACTTTCAAAGTTACATAAGTGGCGTTTCGCTTAATTAAACTAATCACTAAACATTTTCTAATTTGCTGTCTTTATAAATACTCTGTGAAAAAGTAAAAAAAAATAAACAAATTTAGAAAAGTTTAGAAAACTCTAAAATTTGGGACACAAAGGATTAAACAAAAAGCAAAACATCAAAAGAATTGAATCAATAAGCATAATTTTCAAAATATATTTCGATATGCCATGCCGCATTCGATGCACAGAAGAACAAAAATTTAAAAGACATGCGGATTTGGTAACCCGAACCAATTAGCTTATTTTCTTATTTAAAAAAATCCAAAGAAAATAAAAACCAAAATCTGCAGGTAGATCCACAACAAACAGAACCTTTTGTCTTCGGGCAAACAAAGAACAAAAGTCAGATCTCAAGAAAGAGAAATAAAATTGATTGAGCCAATTGTTGGAAAATAGTACCTCATACAGGCAGCCAGAGACATTAAGACTGGAAACAAAGCTTATTTAAGATTTTTCTCTGAAACTGGATCGTTTAGGAATTATATTTTCCTTAAAAGACGAAAGAGGGGATTTTTTTTTCTCTTTTTTTTTTTTCTTTAGTATTTCAGAATATTGGTTTCGATGTTTTTGAGGGCGGTTCTGATGATAATTTTTTATTTCCGGGATTAGAGGAAGAGATTTGTAGGACTGTACAAATAATGACAAGTCTATAAAAATAAGGATAATACTTTTTCATTTTGAAATATTTTTTTTCATTGAAGTATATATTTTATTTTCAGTCGTGGTCTTTATATTATTTATAATTTTTTACTGTGTTTCTAAGATCTCGGCTAATTTTGTCGCAAAACTGCTAACAATATATCAAATTAAAGTGCACAGTACTACACTGTTAAAAGTTTGCCCTAAAAAGTTTGTAGCGTTGTACGAAAAAGTCAGATGACTAACACTTTCATTTAAGAGCACCAATAAGCATAAACAGGGACGATTTACAGCTAATAACACTATAGTCGTCTTACGAGGTCACAAAAAACTGTCAGATACAGTAAAGCAGCAATTAAATTTGCAAAATAGCAGCTAATTCACAAAATAGTAGAAGCTTGGCTCAAAACACAATCTCATCTCGTAATTTAATTTGACTCATGTTACGTCATCTCTGCCCCAACTTAACAATGATTTCCTTATATATGTTCTCCATAGAAATCCTTAGAAATAGGGCGATATCTTCGAAACTAGTAAATAATACTAAGAGTTCTCCCGGATTTGAAAACTCGCCAAAAGTCGCTAATTTAGCTACATCTCGCCAAATCTGGCACCCAGGTCATGAAAATATCGCCAGGTTCAGGCAACCCTACTTTCAAGTAATAGCAATGCGTGTAAAAGTGTTTTCTGCTTACGGGAAAGTAAAGCACCTCATTTACATATTCGCAACAATGACGATTGTTGTTATACATATTGATATACGAAACGGTGCACATCAAACCAAATATAAATAAAAACTCCGGAACAATACAATTGTGAATTCAGAAAGTTGAAAACATTCAAACGTACAACTCTTGAATAAATTGTAGTTTATTTCAACTATTCTCTTTTGAAATGGAGTAGGCCAAGTACGTTTCGATTTGAGAACACGATGAAGGTTCTGACATGGCGATAAACCACTAAAAGGGAGTCATTTATGACTGTTACCCATTACTTATTAATCACATTTTCGTAATTTGAATTTCAGTGAAAATTTCGACAACAAAATTAGTCAAATTTACAGATCAAGATAAAAAAAATACGTCTATAACTATACTTTAAAAATACGTCTATTGCTATCAGTCGAGATGATTCTGTTAGCACTCTGAGCCCGATTGATGGGATGAAATTGCTACCATTTAGATTTAAATGCCTTTTCGATTCAGGTAGAAAATTTGTTGCATGTCCTTTTGTTTAGAAATAAAATAATGGAAATCGACCAATTTATAATGTTTTGTAAATTTTAATTTCGGCGACCCTTTGAAGCAGGGGCGTTGTTAGATTTCGTTGGGAAATAATAAAAGCTAATTGGAAGTTGATTAATAATAATTTGGGATCAAACAGCCGTCAGCAGTATTGATCACTTGTTTCCAACAAGCTCGTTGTCTAACTCTAGTCCATCTTCTGCTGTTTTTAGTTCCTATTTATCATAAGTTTGTGAGTTCAAATTTATGAGTAGTAGGAAATGAATTTGGACTCACAGAAATTTTGTTCCAAAATTGAGTTCCTACAAGTGAGTCCTTGATGATTAATAAAATTTCAAGAGACGGGATCACTAAATTTACTAAATTTGAATATTCATAAACAATTATTGGGTCGAAACTGAGCCATTAATTATTTATCTGAAATTAAACTAGTTTCGTTATATGACAGTATCCTGCTAGTAACGCTTGATTTGCAGAAAACTTGCGCAGAATTTGCTTACGGTCTCAATTATTCAAATATTTGCCATATAGACGAGTTTTATGGTAATGAGTTAAAAGCATCCTGTAACACCTGATAATCGTTTAAGCGCTTTGCATTTTAATTAATTTATAATTTTAACTGCCTAAATATGGTGAATACTAAAACACATATTTCTGATGTTGTACCAACTGCACATCCGTTCTTCGCACTGAATCTGTAATGTAAAGAAACTTTATTCACAATTTTTCAGAGAACTTAATGTTTGAAGCCTTCATTTTTTTTTAATTTTATGATAATTCTCATGAAAAAGAGAAAGAGGTGAGTTTTCTCCTGTGCTGAGATAATAAACAGGTAGACAGAAACGCGACTTCAATTTTATTTGGGATACATAATAATAATTTTACAATTAAACAACGGCTTTTTTGTAGATTGCGTTTTTGAGTTTCTTATTAGGGGCAAAAATAAGGATAGATCTTTCATGTATGACCTTTGAGATGGCAACATGCAGTTGGCCATACGAAAAGCAACGGGTACTTAGGTCAATGCGTACTGTACTGATGTCTGTCCTTGATTATAAAACTTCCATAATTTTAGACATAGAGGCACAATCAATGATCGAATCACATTATTTGATTTTAAATTTTATTTATTGTCAAGGGACTTAAAAAATTTAGGCCCTGTTAGTTTCAAGTAACGATTGGATCTCGTTGGTTTAGAGGCTCGTGTAACGATTAGGTCACGCTCAAACTGAAAAAATAATTAGAAGGACATGAAGACAGAAGGACAGACGGACACCTGAATTTTAAATGGGACCATGCCAAATCTACTCGTGAAGATTTCATGAAATTCGGTGCAGCCGTTCTCCCGTAACTATAAAACAGACAGATTAGTGTTTAATTTATGCATATATGTAGAATAAACATTTTTGACATTTAAAGCAAAAAATGTTCATAAATCTTACACGATAGTACGGAAATGCTACCTATTATGCTAAATTACTAATAATTACATCTGCTGCAAATTTTCTCTTTCACATCATATTAGCCTGATTTTTACTCTAAACATATGATAAATGAAGTACATTTCTGCTAATTTAATTTTTCTATCCTCTTTTCCCGATGATTTTATTTTTCTCAAACATTTTGAATTCCTACGATATTACTAAATTCAGTTACTACTACTTCTTAAAAAAAATATGACTGCTTAAAAATAATTTACAGAAACATTTTTCCAGTAACAAAAGCCAGATGATCTTCTATTGCCATTGCTGATTCTATTCTGCAATACGTATGTTTTTATATCAATGGAGTTAGGCTCGTCAACTGAAGAAGTGTAAAACCTATTTATTATTCAATTCAGAAACAAGACTTCACAATCCTCCCGAGAGTTACTTTTTGAATATCTTATTATGCTAAATATGTAAGGAGAAGATGCAATTTTCACTGCCTCGACATTTTTGTTAATACGTCAATAAGCGTAAATTTTAGTTTTGCAGTTTCCGGGGATAAATGTTTCTAAACACGAAAAATTAAGTTTTCTAAAAATTTATATTTTTGCGCTCTTTCTTAGTGTCAGCGCAGCTTTTATTTTTACAAACCGATTTAGTTATCTGTGACTTTAAATTAGCATGAAATGGAATTTGAGTATCGCGCTTTTTGTTCAGAGTTCTTAATAAATAATTAACGACAGTTTAGGAGCAGTTAAAAAATTTTGAAAGATATCCGACGTGATTAATACAATGTTATTTCTGTTTCAGTTAAGCGCAGTTATGATTAAATATGCTTAGTATTTTAAAGAAAATTTTGAGATCTTTTAAGCTACTTAAATAAATTTGCAGATAAAAATATTTTCAATGTAGAGAATAGCAAATAAAATTTGAGAGACTGTATCAAGGTATATATATATATATATACGTATATATAAATTCATATCTATCATTGGACTTTCAAACTATTGTTATTATATATATGTATATATATATATATATATATATATAAAATCATATCTATCATTGGACTTTCAAACTATTGTTATTATATATATATATATATATATATATAATTTTATATTTAAAAGCGACAACTATGCATAAACTACTGTAAGTACTAAATGAAAACCCATCTCTAGCACATTAGCACATCTTTTACTAATAGGTGCTGACCTAAGTAACTATAGACTAAGCCTAATAGGATATATATATAATCCAACATATTTAGTAAATGGTATAGTTAAAAAGTTTAGAATAGTTGAATATACTTAAATTCTCTCCTTAGTATCTTAGTATCTTATATTAGCCAGACATCCACTTTCTCTTGAATAAGCATTGCCATGTATTTACATCCCCTTATATTTTAGCATCTATGTTTTCTTTTATCATCTGCCCCTTTATTTGTAGCTCTTACTGTTGAATATCAACTTGTATAGCCTTTTCGCATTATTGATATTTATGTCTCACAATTGGCAACAAATACGATTGGCAACAACAGTTCTCAACTTTTTATTTTTTGCGATTGGCAACATTGGTCTCTTTATTCAAGGTTCCAATGGTTCAGCCATAGGCAATGCTTTTTCAGGTATTCTTGTTCCCTATAATTTTTCAATCTTTATGCATGTCATCCAAGTTATAAGTATTTATAGATATAATCTATCACTGATATCAGAAACATGCATTTTGTATTCATTTTGATGAAATACTTGGACTTGATGATGAGTTTTATCGAAATGAACAATTCATTATTAGGCGTAGGGCTTGTCTACGTGTAAAGCTTTCATGCTTGGATTTTATTTGATATTATTTTATCGATTCCTTTCCATTGATGTTTTTGTCTGTCTTCAGCTTGATGACTAGTGGCTTGCCATTTATATTCCACTTGATTAATGATTGCCTGATTGATATTTTTTATTTGTTAAGTATTTTTTAATATTGGGGTTTTTTGAGTTGCAACTTCTCTCTATTCTATCATTGGATTTTCAAACTATTATATATATATATATAGTTGTTATACATTTAATTCCGTAAAGGACATCATATTTAGATATCTATTGATTCATTTATTATAAGACTGCTTGTAAATTTGTCTTGTCTATTAAGACATTTGATGAATAGAAATTTAAATTTATTGATATCAGTAAACAATTCATTATAAATGAAAATCTGACAAGCCTTGTTAATAAAAAATGTGATGTGGGCAGCACATGACTTTCCTTATATAATGCAATGAATTTACTACTTTTACAGTAAAAACAATCTGATGTGGGCAGCACATGACTTTCCTTATATAATTCAATGAATTTACTACTTTTACAGTAAAAGAAAATAGATTATTATTATAGTAGATATTTATATTCTTTCCAAGATATTAAATTTTCGTCAATCAGTCGTCGTTTTCAAAGATTTAACGTCATTTTTATCAATTTGGCGAGATTTTCGTTAATTTAGCAACATTGAAGAAAGTCGCCAAGTTGGCGACATCCCACCAAATTCGTCGCCAAAATCTCGCTAAGCGTTATGGACGGAGAAATAAGTTAATCTTACAGCAGATAAATGACTATTGGCGTTCAAATACAAAAGTATTACTCAAAGTATATTTTTTCGTGAATGGAAGAACTGGTTCCACGAGAATGACATACACAAATCTATCGCATGGTATTACATATGAAAAGTGAACATGTTTCTCAATAGGAAATATATATTTTTACTTTCCTTATATACATAATGTATAAGGAAAGTATTGTGACGGGGTCGAAAATTCGAATTCGAGTTTTCAACGGGAGAGCACGTTTCAAGCATCTCTGATCACGAATCAAACATTTTTAAAGTGATGTCTCTGTGTGTGTGTGTGTGTGTGTGTGTGTTGGCGTATGGTGGGAAGTGGGGACATTCATATGTTTACACACCTTCCAAGTGGGGACGCACCGGCAAGTGGGGACGTCCTCGCTTTGGATTTTTGCAGAAATGTGGTATTTAATGACAGATAATATTCTGAAAAAAGTTTGGTTGACTTTTGGCATAGGTCCCCAGTTAGGTAGTATATGTATATAGTCTGTGTATAACTGTGTATAGCTCGCGAATATCTGTGTGTGTCATGCAAAAAGACACGTCCGCGGTTTATCAGAGTTGCAACATATTGTGTGTATGTGGAACTGGTTTTCCGAGGGAAGGCGTTAACTGCCCTCTAGCTAAATCTGCGAAACACCCGTGTTGGTATTTGAGGGAAACCGAGGACAACTCATAGAACTATCAAATTGAGGTATTAGCTTCTTGGGAGCCCCTAGAACCACTAGAGCCCCCCTAAAGGACCCCCCCCCCCCCCAAAAGACATATGCATACATTTTTTTAACAGGCACAATCCCCTTCTCAAATTGTTGTAATTTTGATTTTGAAATATATTTCTAACTCGCCAAAAGAGAAAAATATTACACTTCTGAAACTAATGTAATTTTTTTTTCTTTTGAGGTCCCATTTATAGTTTGGGAACCAATGTTATAAGAAACAGATTCTAGCCAGACTGTCTTTCATTATTTCCCATATGTCAAGAAATATTCCCGTCCAGGAAGCTAAAAGTGTTTAGAAATTAAGTATATACAACCATCTTCACAGCATATTTTTGCATAGCATTTATAGAAATACAGTGTGATTCAGTTTTTGAAGAGTTGTGTGTAATTGTAAAACACAGTCTTTTTCTCTATATGTATATTCTGTATCTCTGTAAGCATTTGCCTGGTAATAAATGGAGCACAGGTTCGGAATTCAAAACACGATTAACTCAAACCGCAAAGAGCACTTTTTTTTAAATTTAATTAAAACTTATATTTCAAATACTTTTTTTTTTATTTTCTTTTAATCCTTAGACTCTTGGAACTCATTTTCTCTTCAGTGAGTTAGAAAAACATCTCTCCTGAGATGGTTCAACAGTTTATTTGTTGCTGCTAATACGAGTTTTAAAAATACTTCATAAAATCGGAAAAATGGATGTACTTTATTTTAAATGTAAGCAGTCTGAGAGCAAAAATGTTGTTCTGACTTTAATATATACACTTTTAAACTTGCTTATACACTTTTAAAACACGGACCATGCATATACACCTTTAAAACGCGGACCATGCGAATACACCTTTGAAACGTGGACGATGCATATACACCATTAAAACGCGGGCCATGTGTATACACCTGTAAAACGCGGACAATGCATATACACCTTTAAAACGCGGGCTATACGTATACACCTTTAAAACGCGGACGATGCATATACACCGTTAAAACGCGGACGATGCATATACACCGTTAAAACGCGGACCATGCGTATACACCTTTAAAATGCGGACAATGCATATACACTTTTAAAACGCGGACCATACGTAAAAACCTTTTAAATGAATTATTTTTCAGAAAAAGATTTTTTAGAACTAGATTGCTTTCTACTTGGTTCGTTTACTCCGAAAATTAATAGGTGTCTGAGTGATGTTCATCGATTGAAAAATGCTCAACAAACTTTATTCGATTTATTCAATTTGTTCGAAAGATATGGCACTACATTAAAAGAAAATATAGATGAATAAATGTTTTAATATCTCGAGAGCAGATCGGGATAATTTCTAAATAATGATGTCCATTCATTTCGGATTTAAGCTGTTTGTTTATAAAGCATTCACTTATTTGATAATAGCGCGGACCATGCGTATACACCTTTAGAACGCAGACAATGCATATACACTTTTGAAACGCGGACCATACGTTTAAACCTTTTAAATGAATTATTTTTCAAAAAAAGATTTTTTAGAACTAGATTGCTTTCTACTTGGTTCGTTTACTCCGAAAATTAATAGGTGTCTGAGTGATGCATGCAATGTTTTTACAGGTATTCTTGTTTCCTATAATTTTTCAATCTGTATGCATGTACTCCAAGTTATCAGTGTTTATAGATACAATCTATCACTGATATCAGAAACATGCATTTTGTGTTCATTTTTCTAAAATACTTGGACTTGACGAAGCGTTTTATCGAGATGAACAATTCATTTGTTTAAGCCTAGGGCTTGTCCACGTTTATAGCTTTAATGCTTGGATTTTATTTGATTTTCTATTAACGATTCCTTTCCATTGATGTTTGTTGTTTGTCTTCAGCTTGATGACTAGAAGTCTGCCTTTTATATTCCACTTGATTGATGATTCCCTGTTTTATACCTTTTTATTTGTTAGGTATTTTTTAATGTTGGGTTTTTTTCAGTTGCAACTTCTCTCTATTCTATCATTGAATTCTATCTATCATGAACTATATATATATATATATATATATATATATATATATATATATATATATATATATATACATATATATAATATATATATACATACATATATATATATACATACATATATATATATATATACATATATATATATATATACATATATATATACATATATATATATATATATATATATATATATATATATATATATATATATATATATATATATATATATATATATATATATATATATATATAGTTCATTTAAGGATGATTTCAAAAGGGCTGTGGGCTACATTCCGAAAAAGGGCACATTACGTATAAAAAGGGTACATATTTTTAGAAGGGCCTTTTTATGACTTTGTTCATTCTGTCCGTCTGTCTGTCTGTCCGTTAGCACGATAACTGCCGTAAAAGTGACTTTATCAAAATGAAATTTTAATATGCTTTTCAGACGGTCTGTTGGACCTATGGGAATATACATAAATCATATCATCCAATTAGTTTTTTATTGTACCCGGGTTGAAAAGATGAAATACATTGAATCTAGTAGGACCTAATTTTTCAAACATTTTTTAAGTACATTTAAAATTCACAAATAGCTTCGAAATTTTTAGGAAATAGTCACATTATCCCATAAAATATATGAAAAAATTTTTAGTAAAATATGTTAGGTAGTTTTTTAATTAAAAATTATTTAATATAGGGAGAAAAACGAATTCAATTAAATTCTGAATTTTGCGATATCATCCAGAAAGAAAATATAGATATATTATATAATTAATATCTTTCCAAAAGTTCAATTAATTTGTATATGAAAGAGGCCTAACATTTTAAAATAAATTTGGTAGATAATAATTTTTCAATTTTTTTTTTAATTTTACATAACTTTTCATGATATACTTATTTGATGGCGTTTTTAATGCACTTTTCTACGTCCTAGAGAGTTAAAATTTGGTATACAGCTTAAATTTGTAGAACATTTTATTCTACAACAATTTTTGGGATCTTCAAATATAGATCCTACATTTTATTCGAAATGGCCTGCACATAATCACTTCTATAAATCATTGTTGCACGTTCACTGTCTGCACGTCTACTTCTATAAATCATTGTTGTAATATTGTTAAAAATTCTGATGTGGACAGAACATGTCTTTCTCTACAGACTCATATTCATGTTCTCTTTATTTCTTCAATAATAATTTGAGTTTATCTGCACAAAATAACATCCATAAGTATTTTAAATGACATTGAATTTGCACCTTAAACTTAAATTTGGTTCTCATTTGATAGATAGACTTATTGTCAAAAGTGGCGTAGCGAAAACGCAAAAAAACTAAAATATCTCAAGAACGGTTAGTCCTAAAGTAATGGGGTTAGTCTTATTATTTTTGTTGTCAAAAATCAAGTATAAAATAGGAATTTAGTTGATATAATTGAGCACACGTAGTCTTTTATTTTTATATTGAACGATTTTTGCGGCCCATTTCGCAAAAACAGCCCGTTCTTTTTTCCCGAATCGTACTAAAATAACCTACAGGTAATTTATATACACATAGATACACCCTTACACACACGGAGGTCTTCCTAAAAATAGTTCTTTCGTGTTCTGGAAGTCCCAAAACGTGTAGATCCTTCGAAAATTCGAATTCCGATCTTCGGCATGATTCCAATACTTTGAATACATACATACACACACACACACATATATATATATATATATATATATATATATATATATATATTATCTGCGTATCTGTGTATTATCTGTGTATCTAAATTCCGTGCCTGCGCAATTACAATAGTTGTGATTTTAAATGATCCCTAAACTTTTATTATTTCTTCAACGAAGCCTAATTTTAACTTATGCAGAATGCAAATATCTCAAGCGATTGTAAGGTGAGTTACATAAGAATTGCTGAATTTTTTTCGCACAAAATTATTTAGCTCTGGAATCTGGAATACAAGTTATATGAATGAAATATTCATTTATTTTGAATAGAGAATCAGATGAGTTATATTTCGATACAGTTTTAAATATTTAAATATAGTAAATTACTGCAGTACTGTGATAATGTAAAAGATATCACCACTGAATGTATCACATTTTAGAGATTTTTAATTGAAATTACATTTCAGTTGGGAAGTGTTTCATAATCAATGCTTATGCATGATTGATCTTTCTTGTTCTATTTCTTAAGATTTCAAAATTAAGATTTTTCATTTATCCAGTTTCTGAATATTTTGAACATTTATTATTAATTATTCTTTTAACCTTGTTCTAAATCTCATGAATGTTTTTTGTTATAGACCTATTTAAGTATTTTATAATTTTTTTCAAGGTCATCATAAAAATTCATTTGCCATGAAGAATTCAAATTCTTTTGGGGGCAATTTTAAAGTCATCCCCCCTCCCATATAATTTTTCAAAATTATTTCAACTTTAATTGTATGCCAAAATTACAGATTATTTCCGGATATTGCTGTTTCTTAAGTTTTCTCATCTTTCTTTTTTTTTTTACTTTTCTAAGCTGAATCATTTACTATTATGTATTCCTTTCTTATTTTTAAGAAGGCCTGTCACTAATTTTCCTTTAATTTATGGGGTTTTATTAATGAGTTTTGGCGATTTTTAATTAATTTAAATTCTTGTTTATACCTTTTGATCACTTACTCTATAACGTTTAAATCATCGCGATTTCGATATTTCGATACTTTTTCCCGTTATATTATTGGACATTATGAATTGAGCAACCCTTTCTTGTAAAAATTCCCCAATATGTTTATTTCATAACAATTAAATTCTTTATCCCTTTGAAAGAATTTTATTTTCCGTAATATTTCGACGTTTATGAATTTAAAAAATATCACTTTGTATCGCTAAACACATATGACATTTTACTAATTTACTCGAATTTTATGGATCAACAGAATGGGAGAGGGGTGGGGGGCGTAACCCAACTTTGTCGGCGTCTACGGATAAGTTGAAAATCGGACAAATTTAACTTTCAATTGCTGAAATTTCTCTGAGGGAGAAACTGTCGAACATCAAAACTTTAAAAAAATGCGAAATTCTTACGATCTATAGCTTCAAAATAAATAAAAAGTATGGCTGGGTTGGACGGAATCTATGTTTGGTACCCTCCTTCACATTTACCGTATAGTCGTTTATGGGCAGTACATATGTAGGTTAAAGTAGAACAACAGTACGCCGTCGCAATATCAGGAATTTGGTTCCGAAAAACTTACCACACACATTCCCAAAGTTGATGTCCTTTATTGGCTTTAGGCTTCGTCAGCTGCAGCATGTATCCGAAACTAAGGAGCCTTATTCGAATATAGGAGTCTTGCCCGAAACTATTGCATATGGATTAATTTTTTTTTTAATTTATCATGAATATTTAACCAAAAAATAAATTCACAAGCCGGAACTAGCGGGTATGAGTTTCGCGTAACATTTTAATTTTGATGCACAATATTTTATTCCGATTACACATCCGCTTTCGAAAACCCTTTAAAACTTGAAGCAATTGTAAGAATGATGAAAGCCCTTAGTACAGCGTGTACAGTTCGGTAGGTTCGGTAGGGCGCTGGGTTAAAGGATAGAATCGTCACCTCCGCGTATCAAAACACATCGGTAATGTATCAAAACACATAGGTAATCACGAGTAGGAAGAAAATAGGAATGTGGATTGCACTTATTCTCGGCTACAAGTGCAATAAATCCGTAGCATTATGGTAGAGTTTGTTGACATATTTTCCTCGCTCCACAGAAAGGATTGTTTAGGATTAAAATCATTCTAGGCTATAATAGAGTTTGGCGTAGATTTCCTATATATCTACGGAGTTAAACGGCTAAAAAGTATAAAACGGATATATTAGACGAAATGTCTAAGGATAGGATATCTACGGAGTTTGCCCGGTCGGCGTAGCGAAGCGACCTTTTTTCTTTAACCGCTAGTTTTTCAAATTGAATCGCCACGTGGGAATTTTAATACCTGGACTGGGGACAGGAGAAATGAATGTTCACTCCAGACATGGGGAACAATGAAAACCCTTTACAATAACACGGAGTGTATCGCTTATCTTGAGTGGTCAAGCCCAGAGAAATGCGATTTCACCCTGCGGGAGGGAGGAAGCTAACAAAGGGCGAAGGATGCCGCTAATGGTGTTCAGTTACACTTACCACTCATTTGGTTGTAAATACTGCTGTAACTTTCTGTGACTTTTAGCGATCGATAGGTATCCATACAGTTCTTTCTCTCAGATGCTTGTGAATGCATTCTATTGTAAGTCTTAAAGGTGATGATCATTTTTTAAGATGTTCACAGAAAGAAATTGACTAAACTACAAAAGTGGCGTCCATTTTGGCCGGTTCACATCAAAATTAAAAAAATTATTATTCTTATATTTAGCTCGCAAAAATTTACTTTATGCACAATTTTTTACAAGAAAATAAGTGTGCCGATTTTCAGAATGCTAGAGCTGGCTGTTTTTTAGGACTTATTATTATAGACATTTAGAATACACTTATACATACACTTATAGGCATTTTGAAAAATAGTTAATGTGATGGGATCTTTCAAGAGCAAAATTCGGCAACTATTAATGCATTTCTGCAGTTCCTATCATTTACAAAACATGATAGTTTGAACTAAATGCCTTATTAAAAATCCATTTAAAAATATTTTTAAAAACACGTTTAAAGAACAATCACAGTAGTCAAAATATTTTATAAAAATATTAATTTATAAAACTAATATACTGTTTAAGATGATGACTAAAACTCGAATTATATGCAATTTCGCATATATATATATACATGCAATTGCATATTTGAACACTTAATTATAGAACATATAAATGCATAAAAGGCCTTTAATCTCATATTTCAAGTACTTTATTTTCTTTTAGCTTGTATTTTTTATATTTTAACTATTTTTTTACCCTTTTTAAATAACTAGATAAGTTAACATCGGAAGAAGCTAAACATATTTCTCATTCAACACCCAAATTACGTGAGTTACTAAGGTCATGCAAATATCACAAGAAATGCAGATAAATCCTTCCAGGATAAAATAACAAGAGACATGTCTGGTAAAAGAGATGGAAAGTCAACTTATACCTGACGTTTTACATACGCCTTTTTCAAAGAGCTGTTATGTAAAATTTTCTGTATAAGCATTGTCAGTAAAAATGCCTAAAATTAAATCTAATAAATTAACCCGAATAAAATCATGTATTTATAATCATAGGAAAATCTGACTACATGTGGTGTTATTATATTGTGTAATATGCGAGAAAAAATTATTCAGAAAAATATCCGATAAATCAGCGTGTAAAAACTGCTATTCACATTTCAGAGAAACAAAAACAAAAAAAGGAGAGTGGATACTCAATTATAACTAAGTTGTTTTCAGAATGGAATATCGAAGAACTAAATATCACTTTCAATTCAAAAGATTACAAGTACTGTCCAATAATATCAGTTGATATTAAAATAACATTTTTAGCATTAAAATGCTTTTAGATGATGAACTACAAAGTCTACGCGTCAAGAACTCAGAAAAGCACATTAGTTGGTTACAGCAATGAAATTTACTTACAATAATATGAAACTTTTAACTTGAATAATGACATAAGAACTTTTTCAGTAATAGTTTGCTTGAGTTTGGATGAAATTCCCCGTTTTTAAATGCTTTCAGATGCATAAATGATATTCGAATAAAATATATAAATACATGTATTTTCTTTTAAAAGTGATTAATTACTTCTTGAATTTTAGGTGCATATTTTGACAAATTTTAGTGCATATATTAGTTATGACATTAATGTAGTATCGAATGAGATATATCGTGTATCGGCAGTTATGTAGGGGGCGTCATAACTATCCATTGATAATGATTACGTTGTTTCTCCATATATAATTGTATTATGTTCTTCATAGAGCTTATATTGGAGTACTAAATTCAACACTGTAAACAACCACATTTGATCGTCGACCTCCCTCCCCTGTTTGAGAACATGACGACACCTATATATCAATCTTGACACTTTTTAAAAAATTTTAAATTTTTGATTTTCATAAATTTCATTGAACTGTCGGCAAAAAAATATCAATATTTTCCCTTAAAAGGCTCTCTTTTGTTTGTCCCAAGGTTGCCTTATCAGCAAGCACTATTGAGAGGGAAATTATACGCTCTTATTAAACATCGAGTTTTTGCAATAAATTAATTTTTAGCATTTGGCAGCAGAAGTTTGGATCCTTTAATCTTTATTGTTAAATTATTACAAGATATTTTTAGATATATCTGATTGAAAACTGTAAGCAAGACAATAGCCATGGTTTTGGAAAGATGAGGACGACAATCAAAACGTTCATAATGCCGGATTTGGTTTTCTGTTTGGACCCTATAGTACAAAGAACTAAATAGTTTAAAAATTGTTTTCGAAATTTTTTCTATGTTTATGGGCTTAAGCTTCAAATTAAAAAAATTCCTTGTAACATAACTAGGGGTAATTGTGTCACTTTAAATGGATTATAAATTCTTTTTTTAACATACATATCCGTAAAATAACACTTAACAACTACCCATAAAATAATTATTTTGACATATGAATATCCCTTAAACAAAAATCATTCATTTCTATTGTATCGAAACTAGTCCGCAATGGATTACATATGATGGGACATTTTCATTTGTCAAGTCGAGATTCTGAATACCTTGACAGAAACTTTTAATTTATTAACAAATCAGATTTTACGTAACTAATGATTATTATTACAATGGTTTGGTAAAATATGTGCTTTTAAATTTAAATTGTAAATCAATTATTGTTTATCTTCAGAAGATTTCAAAAATTTCTTTATTTTTCTCAAATCCAGTTAATGTATTTTTTTCTGAAATGTGTAAAATATAACTGTTTGCATGTGATATTATTATCATTAAATTTACTTCCTGTCATCCAGCATTTTAGAGATGTTTAAATAAAATTGCATTTCAGCTAGAAAGTGTTTCATAATCAATGCTTTATGCATATTAATCTTTCTTGTTTAGTAATAACACAAGAACCGGAGCAGCTAGAAAGCCCAAATTTAGCTTGTCGTTGACTTTTGTGATATACATTAATTATTTGTATTTTAAACCGTATTGGGTTGTATTGTATTTACACCTTTGTATTTATACTTATTTATTTTGGATACCAAAAATATCGGATTTGCCTCGCCTCAGGATATGATGAAATGACACACTTGAACCTGTCAAAAGTAAGAGACGTGTTTATAAATGAATAACACAAGATGACTTGGGTTTGCTAAACCGACATACACTTAGCTTCAGTGCATTCATCAAGAATCATATTTTTTATGTGCTAAAATTTTTGAAACTAAGAAATTTACTTACTCAGAAATGCGTAGTTAATCATATTTTAATGCCTTTCTTATCATGTAGCTGAATGGTCCCCAATAGCTACAAAACTGGCTGCCATGTTGGTAGTATAGCTACATGGGAACATCCTTCAAAATTTTGTGTCTCTCAAAGGTATAAAAAAAAAGTCGTAGCACTTAATCAAAATGATTCTATATTTTAAATCCGATCATAAGCAACTGGTTCTAAAAGACCCAGTATGTTTCGTTGTCACGTACACTCCTTTCTCATAGGCATTGCCAGGATCTCAGAAGGAGCGGGAAGGGGAGGGTTCAAGGAACGAATGGTATTACAATGCTGGATACTGTTTTGCCAATATGGACATCAATAAGCAAAATATTCTTCGTACAAAGGATAAGGGAAACGTGAACAGCGTATTCAATCGCTAATAAAAGGGAAAAGCAGCATACAACTGTTTCAAGGATATGCTGGATCCCCTTCGTTAGTGCTATAGAGCCAACAAGCCTGAAGTCAAAAAGACGAAATGGGCACAAACAGAAGTGTGCATATGTCAATGTCATGGATCGAATGATGTTCAAAGTTAATGATAAAACTTACATCAATGAAAAGTTGCAATATTTAATTTTTGTATTTAAATTTTTTTATAAAGCTTACAACCAGATTACTGAAAATTCTTACTTAAAGGTTTTTTCTACCTCATGTAAATTTATTATCATGGGCAAATAGTAAGGATATTAGAGTATGTGTGTGTGTTGAGGGGTTGACGATCAAATGGGGGTGCAATGCTGAATATAATATTTTGGTTACAATCTAATAAATTAACCTAAAATAGCATTAATTTATATCCATCTGCCGTAATATGAATGTTATAAATAGAGAATCAGTATTATGTAGACCGGTGGTTGTCAACTTTTTATGCGTGTGACCTATAACGTTAAAACACATCTACTCTCCTAATGCGCATTATATGCACCAATAAAATATAGCTTACGACCCTACAAGAGCAATTTATAATTTTATAATTCGAGGATAGATCAGATTCAGAACTGTAACCCTCATTTGATCGTCTACACCCCCATACACTATTTTTGGGATCCCAGCTTGCCCCATGCCTATGATAGGAAGTTTGCATATAGAAGGAAAAACATTGTAATAAGAATTTTCAGGAATCTGGTTGTAACTTTCATAAAAGAAAGCAGTTTTCTTTTAAATCCAAAAAGAAAATGTTTCACCTTTACCCTGCTGCAAGTTTCAGCATTAAGGTTTGGCATTATTCAATCCACAACTTGTGTAGATATACCACTATGTTTCTCCTATTTGTGCATATTTTGTCTTTTTGATTTTAAGTTTGTTGGTTCTTTAGCACTGACGAAGGAGATTCAGCGTATTCTCGAAACAGTTGTCAGCCACACTTTTATTTTATTTTTGTTTGAATATCTTAACTTTGTTTTCCCAATCCTTTCCACAAAGTGATTTTGTTTCTTATTGGTATAAGGAAGAAATGTGAATAACAATTCAAAAAGTTAAAAGTTATAAAAGAAAAGCGAATTATTTTTTTAAAGTTAAAAAAAATATTAAAACTATTTCATAATTTGTTATTAAAACTATTTCATAATTTGTTATTAAAACTATTTCATTACTCAACCGTTTATATTTGAAACGTGAAATTCTCTCTACTCCTTTGTACGTAACTCACACATTATTGAAAAATTAAATTGTACGGAACTCGTATGTTGTTGCAAAATTTTTCTTCATATGTACTTAAATCGCAAGAAATTGCACAAAATTTTAGTTCTACGAAAGTCGCGCGTACGGAAGTCGGCCATTACCGTATTTAAGAGTGTCCGCACCAATCTATCTCTGCACTACTCTATGTAACTGGGAACCTATGTTAAATTTTGCCATCGCTTTTTCAAAGAGAAGATCTCTTTAAAAAAATCGGTATAGATAACTGGTGGGACAACTGTAATCTCAAAGGAAGAGCCTCTTAAAAGGACAGGTGTATAACATATACTATCCCAAACATCTTGAACCCATTTCCTTCGATAGTAGCTCTTTGTCCATTCCAAATCCTATTATTTTACGAACCCTGGTTGAAGTCGGCTGAAGTCCACCTTCTAGGTACAGTATCGCACAATAGACAGCCCCTTTACCCGTAGGCTGTCGGTCAAAGAAAAAGAGGGACACCTTGGAACAGGAAAGAAAGGACCTCCAGAAAAATGATATTTATTTTAGACTCATCATCCATAATATCCTGATTCATCTAATATACATCAGAATGTTTCTCAAATCACCCGTTTCTTTTTTCAAATAATTAATAAAAACAAAAAAAATAAAAAATTATTTGTTTAGTATATGACTTTCTCTACAGATTAGCAAATCTCTATTTTGTTGGGAAAAATAGCACAATCTAGTACATGTTTACAATTAAAGCTCACTAAAATTAATAGACTTATTGCAGTTGCTAATCAAAAAAATATGCATAAGAAATCTCATGTAAATTGCTTTAATATTTCGTTAGATATTGTGCACTCGGTGGAAAAGTAAAATATATAATATCTCGAAAACGGCCCATGATAACTACAAAAAGATAATGTCCAATAATTATTGGTTAACTGTTTTTAAAACTAATTTTGTCATAAGATAATAGTTAAAATATTTATTATTTTGAGTTTTCTCCATTTTGGATCAAAAACGCGTAATATCCCAAGAACAGCGTAAATTTCGGTACTAGAAGTTGTGTCATGGGCTTTTAAATACAGAATTATATGTAAAGGAGTAATTTTTCCCAAAATATAATTATGTTTTACTATCCGTCGAAAGTTATTAATCCGTTATAATTTCTTTGATCTTGTATTTTTCAGATTATTTTTCATTACTTTAAATATAATAGGCCTATTTTCATGAGGGGATTTTTATGTTGAATTTATTTTTTGTTTTCAGCCAGTAATTTGGTTTTGCAAGATTCTAACGCTATTATTATTATTTTATTACATTAGGTGTTTCATTTCATTGATTCTCTAGTATGTTCATGCTTAATTACATAGGTATAAAGACCATTTCTTTAAAACTATTTTACGATGTAGACTTTATAGTTAGTTTTTCATTAAATTTTCAACAATTTTTTATGTGAGTAAAGTTTTCATATTTGAAAAGCCGAAAATACTGGAGTCTCAGGTTTGAAAATTGCAAATGTCGAGATATTGGATATTAATTTTGTCCCGGAATTAATTGCCTAACACTTTTCTTGTTAGTTTTCAAAGTGCATGGACATGTCGTATATTAATAATAAAGCCAATTAGTAACTTTAATTCTTCCAAATATTTAACATGGTGAATTGTATGTTAATTTATTCCTTCGTAACATTAAGATGAAACTCCTGCTTATTTAGAAAGCAGTTACTTTTAAAGTTGTAAGAATTTCAAGTAGTTAAGTGTCATCGTGAAAATATAAATAAATAAAAAGTCCACCTCTAATAGTAAGGTAATGTTTCATCTGACTTAATTTTACATTAGCATTCAAATATCCGATAACATTAACATTTGTTCTTAATTTATTATTTTTTAAATGTTCATTGCATCTTGTACACAAGTACTTCTGGACCCAAAAAGTTATATGAGAATTTATATCAATAAGTTGTGCATATGAATTTATTAAAAATGTAAATTTTAAAATAAATTACATTTTAGAGCAGATTAGAGGTTTATTTATAACAAATTAGACCGTTATGTATCAAAATTTCTGTATCAAGTGAAAACTAAAGTGCAATGCTGATTTATGACGATATAACTTTTTTTAATAATTTGGAATTCTATATATAGGGAAGTCAGGATAGATTTATGGATTTTTGCGGAGAATTTAAAAGAAATGGCCGGCTCTATTTCTAGTGCATGACCTTTCTGTGTAAACACATCCAGAGATTTGAAGAAGGATCATGAGATGTTGACAAGCTACTGGTGGAAACAGAGCTAAATGCCTAAATTAATGCTTAGGAAAGGTTATGAAAGTAATGGGGATAATACACATAAAAGCAGTAGAGTTGTTACTCTCCCGACCTCCCCCACCCCCTTAAAAATAATAGGGCTGGTCTCTATAAAAAATTTTATTAATCATAAAATATATCTTGATCAATTAATTGGTCATTCAATACATCAAATTTGCATTAGGTGATATTTTCTTTTGTTGCGTTCGTTTCAGATTCTATTCGTGTCACCTTACATGCACTCGCTTCTAGTAATACTTTGCTTGTATTGAGAATACTGGTGCTTAATATGGGTAATTAAATATTTTGTATGTTTCGAACTTCGCTTTCGCTGATATTAGAGATTCTAAAATCTCACATTCTTCCGAAGTAGTGTATTTTTCGAAGACTTTGATCAAACGTGAAGAAATTTATTAAAATAAAAATTGTTTCAAATCGCTATTGAAAAGAAACTGATATTATATATTTTCATTAATATTAATATTGAACAAATTAAAGGTGTCAACCAATTTCGGAGGCAAAAAACAGCCACCTTTCGTCAAAGAAAAGACTGAGATTTCATACCAACAAAATTATTGCTAAATGAAAATTGGAGAAAATGAAAAGAAGGAAACTAAGAATAATGTAAATAAACAAAAGAAGGATTAACTTGCTCATGACCAAGAATACAAATTTAAGTACGTCATGATGGAATAAATATAAAATAATATGTTTCGGAAAACACATTTTGAGTTCCATCATCAAATAATTAAAAATATATATAGGCACAAACAATTATAAAAATACTTATGAATAATCGACTAGAAAATTGTGTACTATGTACTAAAAAGAATATAAAAGAAACAAGCAACTTCAAAATGTTGAAGGATTTTATGTACCGGTGTCAAAAATAAAAAAAAAATAAATAAATAAAAATTTCAAATCTTAAAAATTTAGTCCTGCTTGAAACTTGTTATTAGAAATGCAAACTAAGTGATCCATAGGGCAACCTACATATTTGCAAAACAAGATTATAGACTATACCATTCAGCTGAAAGTGATAGAAGATAGTACAAGACTATTTTCTTTTACTCAAAATAAATAATGTAGTATACAGTATATAATTTATCAAAATATTTGAAAATAATTTTAATTTGGATATCAGTTTCCATTGCTAAAATAAAAAATAAATAAATAAAATAAAATAAAATACATGACTTTATGAAGAGTGAAACTAAGGCATCTCGGTCTCCTCTTCAAACACGCAGCTCGTATATATATGTTAAAGAGTATACTTTATTTCATGTATTGTTTATTTTATCAGCATATTTATATAAATAATATTTTTAGCACTTAAAACATAAACACTTATAAACACTTAAACACAGTAAAATATAGATTTTGAAAAGTAAATGCAGTTGAGGTTTTGGAAAATCTTGAGCCCCTCCTTCAAATCACAGCTTGAACAAAATACAAAGTAATATACTTTATATACATTTTATTGAAATTTTACAAAAATTTTGCAAATAATTCTAACAGTCTAGAGGACTTTTCGGTAGCTTAAATTGACTTCGATTTTAATTGAACACGGAAATTAATTTTATTTTCAGAAAAATGGAAATAGAACAAGAAAGATCAATCAAGCATAAATCCTAGATTATGAAACACTTTCCAACTTCAATGTAATTTTATATAAACATCTCTATAAAATGCGATACATTCCTCGGCAATACTTTTAAAATTATCACAATACTACATTAATTTATTATCTTAGAAAACTTAAAACGTCATCGAAAGAAATGAACTTCATTTAAATGACGGTATTGAAATATAAATTGCCTGGTTTAAACATCTCTAAAATGCGATACATTCCTCGGTAATATTTTTAAAATTATCATAATACTACAATAATTTATTATATTTGAAAACTTCATCGAAACACAAATGAACTTTATTCGAATGACGTCATCGAAATATAAATCGCCTCTATATAAAAGCAGCATTTCCTTTATAAACATTTTTCCAATCCTTTCATTCATAACAATACTATAACAATTTATTTTATTTAAAAACTTAAAGCATGGAGGTACAAGTAATTTAACTCTATGCTTAAAAATTCATCGAAAGCAGCGTCTGGTTGGTTCTCTGTGTAAAATCAATCAATGTTTCATTCATATCAACTATATTGCAGACTCCATGACCTAAATAATTTTGCGTTAAAGAAATTCAGCAATTCTTATACAACTCATTCTACATCTTTTAGTGTTTACATTTACCATAAGTGAAAATTAGGCTTCGTTGTAGAAATAATCAAAGTTTGATAATGATTTAAACTTAAATATATTGTTATTGCGTTGTTTCAGTATGCAGATGCACAGAATTTAAACAAAAATAAAGTGGTTTTAGGACGGATACAACACAAAATATGAATTAAAAGAACTCTAAAAATCACGATTTTGATACGAGATGGATGCCATATTTCATTTGGAAGTGGGTCACGTGATCTCTTCATATAATGGTCACGTGATCACTTCATATAAATGCTGAAATTTCTTTATATATTTTATGGAATAATTTGAATATTTGCTAAAATTTTCGAAGCAATTTGTGAATTTTAAATTTGCTTAAAAATGTTTGAAAAATTAGGTCCCACACGGTTCAATATATTTCATTTTTTCAACCCGGGTTCAATCGAAAACTAATCAGGTGATATTATTTATTTATATTCCCATAGGTTCCACAGACCGTCTGAACAACATACTAAAATTTCATTTTGATAAAGTCATTTTTACGGCAGTTATCGTGCTAACACACAGACAGACAGAATGAACAAAGTCGTAAACACGTTTCAACTAATAAATAATAGATAATTTGGCATCACGTCTGATGTTATAATAGCAAAAATTAAGCACACATCCACAACAGAAAGTCTTTATTTAACTTCCTATAAGACGTACAAAAATTTTTTAAAAAAGGGCCAGAGCGCTTTCGAGCATAAGTACGCTCTTTATCAGTGGCTACATGGAAATAAAATTTGAATCGTTCATATATATAGACCAGATATAGCGACAAAATTTGCGTAAATACAATTTACAAAATAATCTACGTTTAGGCAAGGATAAACCAAAAATTATAAAACAATTTTTTTAGAGTTTCAAAAATTCCAACAACAAAAGAACAGCATAGTAAATTACAATTTAATTACAGAAATCGAAAAACAAGGGGGGGAGGGCAACCAAGCATAATTCCAAAGATGAAGACGTCAAAGATAACTTTGCAGACTTGAATTGCATGGTCATGTGCAATTCAAGTCTCTGCAAAGTTACATCTTCATCGTTGTATGACGTCTTCATCTTTAGGATTATGCATGGTTGCCCCCCCCCCTTTTCGATTTCTGTATTTAAATTGTAATTTACTATGCTGTTCCTTTGTTGTTGGAAATTTTGAAACTCTAAAAAAAATGTTTTATAGTTTTCAGTTTATCCTTGCGTAAACGTAGATTATTTTGTAAATTGTATTTATGTAAATTTTGTCGCTATATCTGGTCTATATATGAACGATTCAAATTTTATTTCCATGTAGCCACTGATGAAGAGCATACTTATGCTCGAAAGCGCTCTGGCCCTTTTTTTAAGAACATTTGTACGTCTTATAGGAAGTAAAATAAAGACCTTCTGTTGTGGATGTGTGCTTAATTTTTGCTATTATACCTTTCAACTATGTTGCAAAGTGTTAAAAATGAACTATTTTAGAAATTTTCGGCTTTATGTCATACTTCATTATATTGAGATACTTGTCTTTGATGTTTACTATGCTACTGTTGAGTTTATTTTATCTACTATTAAATTTTATTTCCTCTATCTCAATGAATTCATCTTATGAGAAAAATGTGATAGAAGCAAGAAAGATTAATCTTGCATTATTATGAAGCACTTTCCAAATGAAATGAAATATTTGTTAAACATCTCTAAAATGGGATACATTCAGCGGTGATATTTTTGAAATTCTCTTAGTCCAATAATTTTATTTTACTTGGAAAATTAAAACTTCAACAAAGAAGACAATGCTATGAAATCGCTGGCGTCTCTAAGTATAATCAATGAGTATTCCATTCATATCACTTACATTGCAGACTCCAGAGCTAAATAATAATGCTTTCAAAAATTCAGCAATTCTTATACAACTCATCTTAAAATCGCTTGTTTGTTTACACTTTGATTACGATAAAATTAGGCTTCATTATAGAAATAATCAAAGTCCAGTGATCATTTAAAATAAAAAATATTGTAATTGTGTAGGCACAGAATTTAGAAACAGACATAATATTCAAAAATAAAGCAGTTACAGGACGGATGCACCACTAAATATAAATACAAGAAAGATCAATCATGCATAAATCATTGATTATAAAACAATTTCCAACTGCATATTTATTCAAGCATCTCTAAAATACGATACATTCAGAGGCGATATTTTTAACACTTTACAACATAGTTGAAAAGCTTTATGACTTTGTTCATTCTGTCTGTCTGTTCGTTCGCACGATAACTGCCGTAAAAATAAATTTATCAAAATGAAATTTTAGTATGATGTTCAGACGGTTTGTAGGACATATGGCAATGTAAATGAATAATAACACCCGATTTGTTTTGGATTGAACCCGGGCTGAAAAAATGAAATACATTGAACCTTATGGTACCAAATTTTTCAAACATTTTTAAGCGAATTTAAAATTCATAAATTGCTTCGAAAGTTTTAAGAAATATTTAAATTATCCCATAAAATATATAAAAAAATTTCAGAATAAAAAATAATTTAAAAAATATATTAAAAATAAATTAAAATAATTACATCCATATTATGAAGAAATTACGTGACCCACTTCAAAATAAAATATGGCATCCGTCTTGTGTCAAAAATTTTTTTAAGTTTTTTTTAATTTATGTTTAGTGTTGCATCCATCCTAAAACCGTTTTATTTTTGCGTTTTTTCTATGCATCTGTATTCTGCTCCAACACAATTACAAAATTGTTTAGCTTAAATGATCATTAAACTTTGATTATTTTTACACCAAAGCCTAATTTTAACGTATCTAGAATGTAAACACATCAAAAAGTAAGATGAGTTGCATAAGAATTGCTGAATTTTTTTTAACGCAAAATTCAGTTCTGGAGTCTGAAATAAAGCTGATATGAATGAAATATTCATTGATTTTACATACAGAAGCAGACAATTTTTTAGAATTGCTTTTTCTGATGAAGTTTTAAGCATAGAGTTAGAAAGTACTTTTACTTTCATGGATTTGTGTTTTTAAGTAACATAAATTATTGTATTGTGATGAAATAAAAGTGTTTGGATGAAATATTTACTACATTTACATAGAGAACCAGGCGATTTATATTTCGATGACGTCATTTTAATAAAGTTCATTTTTTTCGATGAAATTTTAAACTTTCAAATATAATAAATTATTGTAGTATTGTGATCATTTTAAAAATATTACAGATGAATTATCGCATTTTAGAGATGTTTAAATAAAATTGCATTGCAGTTGGAAAATATTTCATAGTCAATGCTTTATGTATGATTGATCTTTCTTGTTTTAATTATCACAGAACTATAGAAATTTATTTTACTTGGAAATTAAAACCATGGAGGTAAAAGTACTTTCTAACTCCATGCTTAATGCATTCGGACTTTATTCAAATGACGTCATCGAAATATAAATCGGCTATGTAAAAGTAGCGAATATTTCATTCATACACTTTTATTCCAGACTCTAAGTTAAATAATTGTGCTTGCAAAAAATTCAGCAATTATTATACAACTCATCTTACTTCTCTACATTTTACATACATTAAAGTTAGGATCCGTTGTTAAAACAAAGTTTGATGATCATTTAAGCTAAAATATATTTTAATTGCGTTGGTTCAAAATGCAGATGCTCAGAAAAAACGCAAAAATAAAGCTGTTTTAGGACGGATGCAACACTAAACATAAATTAAAAAGAACTTTAAAAATTTGACGATTTTGACACAAGATGGATGCCATATTTTATTTTGAAGCGGATTACGAAATCTCTTCATATAATATGGGTATCATTATTACTTTAATTTTTATTTAAAAACTACCGAACATATTTTGCTGACATTTTTTTTATATATCTTATGGAATTATTTGAATATTTCCTAAAATTTTCGAAACAATTTGTGAGTTTTAACTCTGCTTAAAATATGTTTGAAAAATTAGGCCCCATAGAGTTCAAATGTATTTCATTTTTTCAATCCTGGTGTAATCCAAAACTAATTGGGTGACATTATTCATTTACATTCCTATATGTTCCACAGACATTTCAACATACTAAACTTTCATTTTGATAAAGTCATTTTTACTGCAGTTATCGTGCGAACGGACAGACAGACAGAATGAACAAAGTCATAAACGCTTTTCAAATATGTTGTAAAGTGTTAATAAAAATAATTTCAGCATTTGAATGTTGGATACTATTTTATATCTACTTATAGAGTGAATGTAAAAGAAACTTGCGCAATGAAATTTTGCACTTTACACCAAGATTTGTAGATGGTAGTTTCATTTTTATGAAAGATGGATGCATGGTTTGAAATTTTCCGGTGTCACAGAGCGAGCAAGAAGGTTTCGGATTCCTTTGTAGTATAAGAAAAGAATCTCTAACCGTATGGTATGGGTATGGGTATGGGTGATGGCTCTGCGAGCCAGATACTAGATATGTTATCAGCAGTATTGTTCACGCAGACATCTCCTAAGGGTACTATGGCCTGAAGGCATGCTTTACCTGAAGGCAGTGCTGCAGAAGTAATGGATTAGGTCTACTCCTCGAAAGGTTCCAGCACCTTATTCCTTGAAACCGGAAATGTTCGTTAATGACATCACGACATTGCATGAGAAAAATTGGCATTCATAGGATTTAATGGAAAGTTTACATTTCAAACTAAAAACAAGCTCGTGAAGGATACAGAAAATAAAAATCAAACATTTGTAACGAGAGCTCCAATTGAATTTTGTTGTTAGGGCAATGAAATTGACGTTTTCTTGACAAGAAACAATATTTTTAATGCTTCACTTGAAACTCTTCAACAGATTTTTTCAATCTGGTTGTTACAATTAAAAAGCAAGTTACAATTAAAAAAATCTGGAACGTGGAGATATATTGATGTAGGTAAAGAAAAACATATATATATCAAATTTTGTATCCAAGTTATTCTTCTAAAATATAACGTAGAAGAACTTTAAAAGGTTTGTTTGTTTAAATTAGCAACCGTTTAATAACGCCGATAAATGTACGCTTATCTGTGTAATACTTAAACATATGCAACTTATACTTTTAGTATAATTTCGGTAATAACAATTATATTCCAAACAAAATATTGCTATAAAATATTAAAGTCCTAAAAATTTAAGATTTTATTAGGAAAGTTGAAAAAGCATTCTATCAAATTTCATATAATAATTTGATATTAGTAGGTGCATTCCTTATTATCGTGATCTCACCTCACGCATTCAATAGTGTTCGAGTTGGGCTCAGAAAGTCTTGAAACCTGCTTATTTGTTAATATCTCGAATTCGAATAATCTCGAGGGAAAGAAACAGTTTCTATACAATTAATACGAGAAAGTAAAAATCTGTCATTTCAAAGGAAATTATTTCAAATAGAAGATTTGTTCCGTTTTTTAAATATAAATGATATGAAGTTTAAGCATTCGCGGGACTTTTTATATATATCGTAATATCGCATTGGTTAAGTCTACTTCTGTCACAATCATCATCAGAATACAAAAAATATATTTTATTTTCACATACTATTGTATAGAGTAGGTATTGTTTTGAGAATTTTCGAATTCAAAATTTTGATGGAAGATATCCAAACGGAAGACAGTTACTGAATTTGATAGTTTGATTAGATAATTTTTAAAAACAAATGATATATTAATACTAATCAAATTGTTTCTGGGCAAAAATATAATTTTGAAAAATATATAAAAGAAAAGAGGGCAAAATAAAATATTCTTTATATAATAATCCAGAAAAATTGAATGCCTTAATAACATATATTAAAATAGTTTTTATTATTATGCTGATCTGTAAAAGAAACCGAAAATATACAATTGTTTAAAGAATACGATAACCCATATGGATGAAGCAGAGGCTATGGTATTTAAATGACAGGTATTATAATGATTTGGAATATAAATAGAATACTGTGTGTGATTACATACGCAAGTATATAAATTTATCTGTTGCTATATTAGCTGCAAAATATTCAGTAGGACGGTCGCTTTAGACGGCAGGGATAGTGCCACCCAATTTAAACCATAACCCAGTAGGGGTGACATCCACAGGAACCGTGTCCTCGTTCCTTTAACATCAACTTCTCGGAAGAACTTTCAAACACACATATTAAAAGCGCCCGTACTCTGCGTGAACAGAGGGTCAGTTTAGGCAGGGCTAGGAATCGAACTCGGGTCCTCCGAGTACAATCCCCGTGCCTTAACCACTGGACTATCCCACCCCGAAGTTCATTAATCTGTCCTTCAGACCGTATGTAATACAGCAAAATCCACCTGGTTCATGAATACTAATACGTATATAGAGCATTTAACGAAAATTTTGTCGTGCCAAAATAACAATTTTTAAATAAGTTAAAATTTTTTAGAAACATTTTTATATAGAAGACACTTCTCATTGCAGATACTATCTTCCATGGACGTGTTTCGCTCTTATTATGCGTTCGTCAGCAGGGAATAACAGAAATCTGTAATGATAGTAAGAAACATGTCATAAAGTTTGCGAGTTTCTATGGGAACTGACAATTTCAGTCCTTCCACATGGTTTCAATAACATTTGCTTGCAATTTACCTCAGGTCACACGAAGCTGCAAAGGTAAATTCCATAAAACACAAATCCGCCTATAAGGGACGTTCCCAAAAATATGAAAGACACCCCAGCCATAATTTTTAATCAATTTTATGTGGGCCATGTGGAAGGACTGAAATTGTTATTGAACTGCCATTTCAGCTGACGAGCTGTAACTTCCATGCTGACGAGAGCATAATAAACGTGAAACAGGTCCATGGATGCCGGTATATGCGATGGGAGAGCCATCCTTATTTTGTGGGACACCCCTTATAAGTGGATTTTGTATATAATACACTTTTACATGTTTAATCTGTTTTTCTCAATTTTGCATTCATTCGGTTATGTGTTAGGCCATGTGTTACAGAATGTATAATTTCTTATGTTTCTTCTCTTCTAACTACGAACGAACGCATCTTTTTTTTTAGGTAATTTTAGTTCACTTTTCAACTAGTTTCGAATGAAGGAAGTTGCAGCACTTGTAGCGTACATATATAAATATTACACAGTTATCAGTTTTAAATACAGTGTCCTCAGTCAAAATATGTATTCACGATCCCTAATTAATAGATATACGTACCCTCATTTTCTTAGTTATTAGATATACGTGCGTTTACCCTTGGTAAGAATCTGTATATCTAATGCCAAGCATTGATATACAGGTTCTTACCCTTCATTCTTACGGTGTATACGCGTGGGCCTCATTCTAACGGTGTATATGCATTGTCCGCATTCTAACGGTGTATATGCATTGGCCGCATTCTGACGGTGTATATGCATGGTCCGCATTCTAACGGTGTATATGCATGGTCCGCATTCTGACGGTGTATATGCATGGTCCGCATTCTAACGGTGTATAAACATGGTCCTCGTTTACCTTGCGAAAATACATACTTGAAATAAAACTATTTTTAAAATTTTCTTGCCACATATGTCATTAACTTCCTTCCAGGATGCCTAAAATGTGAAAATTATATCAGAAAAATAATTAATTCGGCAGGTCCTCAGTTTGGTGGGTTCCCCGTAGCGTCCTCGTTTTCCACCAAAAACCAACCTGTGTGTGTGTGTGTGTGTGTGTGTGTGTCAGTGGGTCTGTGGAGACTATAACTGACGAACGAATGGACCGATTTGAACTAAATTTGGTACAAAAATCACAATCCTTAAACACTGGAAGCCTATTGTTTTTATTCGCAATCGAATGTTCAGAACCCCCCTAAATTTTCGAATGAAATTTTGAAAAAATCGTCAAAAAATCAAAACCACTAATAAAGCTACGCAAATAGATATTTCTTATGTAATTTTTCATTAGAAAACGATTGACATAAATTTTAGAACGCTAACACGAACCGTTCTTGAGATATTGTAAATTTTTCAAAAAAAATATCAAAAAGTCATATAAAATAAAAATAAAAATATTTCCTATTGATAAACATATTCACTTTTCATATGTAATACCATGCAATAAATTGGGTGACATCATTCTCGTGGATCTAGCTCGTTCCATTCATGTAAAAAGATACTCTGAGTAATACTTTTGTATTTGAACGCCAATAGTCATTTATCTGCTGTAAGAATAACTTATTTCTTAGTGCATAACGCTTGGCGAGATTTTGGCGACGAATTTGGCGGAATGTCGCCAACTTGGCGACTTTTTGAAATGTTGCAAAATTTACGAATATCTCGCCAAATGAATGATAATTTCGCTAAATCAATGAAAATGACGACTAATTGTCGAAAATTTAATGTCTTGGAAAGAATATTAGTATCTACTATAAGAAAAACCTATTTTTTTACTGTAAGAGTAGTAAATTCATTATATTATATAAGGAAAGTCATGTGTTGCCCACATCAGATTTTTTATTTTATATGACTTTTTGATAATTCTTTTGAAAAATGTACAATATTTCGAGAACGGTTCATGTTAGCGTTCTAAAATTTATGTCAACCGTTTTCTAATGAAAAATTACATAAGAAATGTCTATTTGCGTAACTTTATTAGCGATTTTGATTTTTTGACGATTTTTTTCAAAATTTCACTCGAAAATTTAGAAGAGTTCTGAACATTCGATTTCGTATAGAAACAATAGGCTTCCAGTGTTTACGGATTGTGATTTTTGTACCAAATTTTGTTCGAATCGGTCTATTCGTTCGTCAGTTATCGTCCCCACAGACTCACTGACACACACACAAACACACACACATCACTTCAAAAATGTTTTATTCGTGATCAGGGATGCTTGAAACGTGCTCTTCCTTCGAAAACTCGAATTCGAATTTTCTACCCCGTCACAATACTTTCCTTATACATTATGTATACAAGGAAAGTAATAAAAATAAATATAGCATCAGCAAAAACCCCAAAACACTTTGTAATTACTTACATAGATAAAGCAATTAATACCTGTTCTATAATTTGCAAAAAATTGTATGTTAAGGAATTAAAATTCACTCTTAACCATACAAATATATGTATATAAATTAACGAAACAAAACCAATGTACGTCTTCTAAACTAGTTTTAGCAAAATATAAAAAGTTTAAAAAAAAAGCCTTATAATTTAAATTTCCTTTTCATTGTCCTATTCCGAAAATTTCTTAAAAACCTAGTATGTTTCGGTCAGTTATACGTGAATACAACACCTATTCTAACACCGCTAATAAGCTCCAACTAAATAGCCTTAATGAAATGATTAATCAGATAGTACTAAAATGATTATAAAAGAAACTATGAAATTATTAAAAGTATTGTTAAACTTAATAATGTAAAATCAAAACAATTTTTTTTTATTTTAAGGATTTGTTTGAATATATTTATTTATAAACCACGTTTCATTTTATATGTACGTTATATCAAGAAACAGAAGCTACAGTTAACTTTATTTTATTTAGAAGTATTCTAAGCTTAGTGCTTTATAATAATCACTTATCTCAATTTGGACAAATGCATACTCAGACCATCAGGCTTCCGCAAGGTTCTGCTAGCTCATCTACTATTTTGCATCCATATTTAGTAGCATAGGCGAGGAAGTATCCAAAAAGTAACAAAACAGCAAACCTTCCATAATCCAAACTAATAAATTATTTGACCTATCAATTAATGTGTTTTATTATTTGTGAAAACATGTAATTAAACATGCACTAACAAATTTTATTTGGTAACCCTGTCAGCTGATGGTAACAGGGTTTCCAAAGTATCAAGTTTGACCTTGCCTTCGCAAAACCCTGTGTGTGTGGGGGGGGGGGGGGGTTGTGGACGTGGTGCGTAGACGCTTCTTCGCCACGGGGGAATTAGTAACGAACGATGTTTTAAATGATCCTGAGTCTTCAATAAGTTTCTTAACGATTAATGCCACTATTTAACTCTTCAGATAAAAGTAATGTATTTTTCTGTCAAAGCAGATAAAATATGTGATTACTATTGAAATTATTTCATTTGCGCACCCTAGAAGAAATTCGTCTGCAATTAATTGCCTTATTATTGTATCCAAATTTACACCCGCAGATTTCGGTTCTTCTAGAATAAAAACTAACATTAAAATATAGCATTGCACATCATCTACCTAAGTTATATTGCATCCTGTTTTGAATAATCTTAAATCCATAATATTTCTTAAAAGCTATTGATGCCAAAGAAGAGAAATTCACTCTTCAGATGAAGTAAATACATATATCTTATCAAAGCATATAATAAGTCATTACTACAGAAATTATTTCAGTTCTCGCTCCCTACGATAAATTCGTCTCCAGTGACATCAAATAGTCAAATTAATGGTAGCCAAATTTACCTGCTCATAATGCGTCTCCCGGGCCGTGAAAACTACAACTGGAAGATGGCGGCCCGAAGACGGATGTGTATCCATGCGAAAGTTAACTCGGAAGGCGGGCAAATAGATCCGTTCCTCGTGGCGCAGATCGAATGGAGGAAGCACAAACTCAAAAATGGGAAAAGCAAACGGGAAAGGAAGCGGATTTCGGGAAAACAATTGACGGTCTGTCCGTACTGAGAGAACGAGAACAAATATTGGAGAGGGAAAAGCGAAATTCATTTTTCCCGCGCGCGATAAAAGTGTTTGGAAAGCAAACCCTTGTTGTTTCGTTCCAGCTCCTGTTTGCGTTCTATACTCCGAGTCTTTCTTGTCCTCCCCCCGGTCTCGTTCTGGGATAAAGAGAAGACAGACAGTCTGTTCCCTCCCTGTGTACTCCAGGAAATGTATCTCTGTGAAAACTGCAACCAAATCAAATTACATGCCACAGTTTGTTCTCTCCACAACGGCTTTTTCCCGGGCCCCTAGATACGTAGGTTGCTTGCAACCCAGTTAATTCTTCTACTATTCGGAAGAAAACAGGATTTCTCCCGAGTGTTTGCAGACTGGAGTACATACTTGGAAAACAAAACCCAGTTTGAACCATTCGAATGAGACGTATATGGGGATGGTAATTCATAGAGTTGGAAATAGAGATATAAATTTTATTTTGCATTGTAAAACAAGTCGTTAAATTCTTAGAGAATTACGCAGTTTTCAATATAATATACATCTTGTAATGATGCATTTCGGAAAATTTTATTTTAGAAGAACATATCATAATTCAGCATAAAAGAATTCTATAATATTTGTTTTATTACAATTTGTAAGTTACTAAGTGAAATAAAATTTTTTAACCCTGGTCATTCGTGTCACTGTCAATTGTTTGATTTCCATCAAGTTTATTCATAGCATACTCTTCAATATAAAAAATGCTATAATATTTATTTTGTTACAATGTCTAAGTTATTAAACGCATTTTTTTTTTTAACTCTGGTCATTCGTAGTCGACTATTCGTAGTCGACTATACTGTCGACTATTTGATTTCCACCAAGTTTGTTCAGTTGCTTAATTACGTTCTGGAAATCCAACTTTTTGTTTTAAAAATGTACGATTTTTAAGTTCTTCCCACTTTTATTATGTAATGTAACCATCGATCGAAATTAGCTGTGAATCTTGGATTTTCAACATCCGCAACGTCAATGTCTCATCCCAAACACACCGGTGGAAAACGGATAAACTCTGCTGATATATTTTTAACGACGGCGTAATAGACGGTAATTATTTCTGCGTGACTGAAGACGTTTGCACAGTTTTCCATATAAACTACTATCAAAACATATAAACACATTAAACTATACATACAAACTATAAACACATTCGACAGCAATTGCACGCTTGATGCTCTTTTATCGGACGTGAACACCGTCCGACAGAACCATAGTGCAATTGACAACTGTTTGAGGAACACAAGAATTGCATTATAATGTATGAAAATACTAAGATTTCCAAACCAAATAATTGTTAATAATTAAATGATATGCGATAATTAAGGTTTTTCATGCTATTTAAAATACTATTTCATATTTATCACTATAAATTCTTGTTATTAACTCGATTTTATTTTCTTTTTCATCTCCTTTGGATAACTTTTAGCTGTAAACGACGACAGGCAGGTAAGTTTCTTGCTGTTTTAATTTGTTTCTTTATGCAGTAAGTGGATTTTTTAATGGTCAGATAAAATTGCATCCAAGTGTTTTATTGAGTGTTACCTACGTAATTAAACAATGCTTAATATTGAAAATTTAATTTATTCAAATTTTATATGTCGTATTATATTATTGTAGATTTTTGTTGTTTTGTTCTGGAAGTTTTATGTTCTCGATACTAATATTATGACCAGCCTTACAAATTTAAAATTAGTTTTCCTACAATACATTGCATGAAGAAAGTGTTAAAATGGGGCCCAAAATTGGAATACAAGTTTACGATGGATTTATACAGTTTATAATCAACCGTAAAATCGACTGTTGAATCAACTGTAGAATCAGCTGTTTTATCGTAACGTCTGTGTATGCGCTTGTTTGTTTATTTATCTGTGAAATATATATATCTTCTAGCTGAAGATCTCTTACCAAATTTTGATAAATGTTGGCAGTTGAAACACTTATATACAGGGTCTTTCAAAAGTCCGTATAAACTTTAAAAATTCATCAAAAATCGAAAAAATCGAAAAATCATCGCATTGAGGTACGGTTTGTACCATAAGTATTGCTAGGACGGGGGGGGGGGGGGGGGTAACATGAAAAAATTTTGTAATTTAAAAAATCCCCTATAGGTGTCGCTGGACGCATTGGAAAGACAAAGAAAATAACTTACTGTACGTGTCAAATCGTATGACAAGCCTAATTATCTCTGAACAGGTGATAGGACCTTTTCCTTTCTTTAGATTTTTCCTAAACCGAAATTTGCGCAAATCCTCTGATGCTGATTCTCTACTCATGTAATACAGCTTCACTAACAAGGCCTTCTCGATCATAGTTAACAAACTTCTTCTTTGCACCATTTACTAATGAATCAAATGAATAATCTACAGAGCACTACAGCTCTTTTATAATAGCCTCATTTCCATACTTCTGGAAGATGTATTCGAGTAAGCACCACCTATAGGTGATTTTTTAAACTAATTTTTTTTCAGATCAAAATAAAAACTCCATCCTGGCAATACTTATGGTGCAAACTGCACCTCAATGCGATTATTTTTCGATTTTTAATGAATTTTTAAAGTTTATACAGACTTTTGAAAGACCCTGTATTACTCTGATACAGGTCAAATTTAGATATGATTAGAAAAACTGCTCTTTCTTTGAAAATGCATACGATAATTCGTCAAAAATTGAAATAAAAGAATAAATATGCTTAAACATAATTAAATTATGATAAAAACCAAAGCAATCATAGTAGTAAATTAATTTTAACTAACCGTGTGGTTTAATATTTGTTTGGAGAGTGTTTCAAAAGGTTTGCATCTTAATCAATTTAGTTCCAAATAGATTTAAATTTCTTGTGTTGTACCTACCTAATACTGGATTTTGCTTTATAGAAATTTTGACTTTTTATTTACTCTCACAAAATGGCCGTTGCCATGAAGAAATACATGTCTAGAAATAGTGGGATAATCCTTGCACAGTATACTATAAGTCTTACACATATTTACGAATCTAGCATGCTTTAATGATCTATTTGACAAAAATCAATGCATATACTTTACTTGAGTTTATATATAATATATGTCTGCTTTATTAAATAATACCATAAAATAAGTAAAAACATCATAAAATTTAAGTTATAAGTATTATTTCTATCGTAGTAAATATATTCGCTTAAAAATTTGTAACATAATCAAATAATTAATTTTAAATAATCTTGCTATTTTGTCTATTTACTAGTTTCAAAGTAATACTCCAGCTTATATATTCTTACTTAGAATTAAAATGGCTTGCCATCAATATACTTTGTTGGATAATCTTGTCTGATCTTTTCCGTGTGCTGTTGCTTCTCAGTTTAAATAAGGATTTAGCATTATCTAAAAAAGAACGCGTAAAAAAGTATTTTCCGTATTTCCATACATTTAAATTTAATCATATAAGATTCCTTGTGTAGCACAACATACTTTGATTCTTTAGTCTTCTTGAAAAGTATTATTCAAGCCATTCCAAATTATTAAGGATTGCTAGTATAGAACGTTGCATAATTGTCTAATTAGCATAAAATTCAACATGTGAAATCAGTGACTAATAATTAGTATAATATTTAATATTTAAAATCAGTATCCATAAGCAAATAAATAAAAATATCACAGAGATTTTAACGTATTTAACTTAAATTTCGAACCAATGGATAAAAATTTCGTTAGTAAAAGAGCATAAAACAAATATGTAAATGCATCATTTCGTTTCACAAGTAAATGTAGCCTCTTTCATAATAAAAGAGAAATAGAAATCAATCTCTTAGCTACAGAAAACAATGTCTTGTCTGACATAAATAGCAAAATATCTACTTTAGGTATAAGTCCCTCCCGGTCACTCAACCAGCTGCTCATACTTTCGGGTGAGTCGGGTGACTTGGGTCTTCGACTTTAGGCATAAGTGACTGCTATGTTTTATTTAACCTGAAGAAGTATCCTTCTTCATGATAAATTGCTTGCTTTAGACTTGTCACGGTTATGATTACTTACAGAGTCACCTGTATCGAATGCGACTGACAGATACAGATGTCTATCCTCTTTGCGACCATGGCGTTTCCATGACTGGAGAGCACCTCAACATTTGCCCTGCTGTTCTTAACTGTTTTTCTTTATGTGTTACTGACAAGGCTTTTAGTGACTATTTTTACCGTTCTTCTTTGTATTGGGCTGCTCGTCGACTTATAACCGAGAGGTCCGAGACGGGCATAGGATAAAAAAAATGATAAATTAGAAAAAACAGTCACTATCCTAGCTACAGCAGGATAGTGACAGACTAAAGCAGCAAAATATCTTCTTTAGGTAGAAATGGCTGCTCTGTCTCATTTATCCTTCTCTGTGATAAATGAAAAGAAATTGACACTATCCTAGCTACAGTAGAATGTCTGTCCTGATTAAAACAGTAGAATTTTATTGAAACAGACTTTAGGTAGAAATGGCTGCTCTATCTCATTTATCCGGAAGAGGCCACCTTCTCTGTGATAAATAAAAAGCAACTGCAACTCCGCTAGCTACAACAAGAAGCCTGTCCTGACTAAAACAGCAAAATATCTACTTTAAGTAGAAGTAGCAGCTTTATCTTATTTATCCTGAAGAAGTAACTTTCTTCCTGATAAATAAAAAGAAACAATCCTGCTCCTAGCTATAACAGGGCAATGTACATCCTGACTAAAGCAGCAAAACACATAGAATTGGCTACTCTTATCTCCTGCATCCTGAAGAAGGAGACCACTTTTACCTCCGAAATCAGTTGATACCGGAAGATATTTTATACCGTTTGTCCAACGAAGATTTTTACAGGATAACAGGAGATACAAGATAACAGACAGATTACAAGATAACAGAACAATATATACCCTGACTAAAGCAGCAAAACGCATAGAATTGGCTACTCTATCTCCTGCATCCTGAAGAAGGAGACCACTTTTACCTCCGAAATCAGTTGATACCAGAAGATATTTTATACTGTTTGTCCAACGAAGATTTTTATATCCATGTATTATTTAGTCGCGTATACCATTCGATTCCCTCACAGCAAAGTTCGTCACATGTGTGACAGTGACGTTGTAGTCACGTGACACCTGGGTCACAATGTGACATCATATTTGTGACTTCTCTGCGACGTTACGTATTAGTAACTTTGTAACGTCATTGTGACAATATTCTGTGATGTTTCCACAATTTAATTAACACGTAACAATGTGACGACATTACAATGGCAAATGCAATGTGGCGTCACAAACAAATTAATATGCGACGTCACAAACGACCATGAAAATGACCAAAATGACTTCGCTGTGTCCTCAATATGACATTTCCGAGACGTACTGCGACGTCCTGTGACGTCCCAAAGTTACAGTGTGACGTAAATCTTACGTCACTGTGAAAAAAATGCTGTTAGGGATGTGCGGCTTCCCTAATAAAGTTTTGTGTGATTTGTAGCTCTACTGATATTTACCCTTCATGTGGCTCCTATCGCTGATGATATTATAAGATTTTTCGACACGTAGATTGTGCTTCAGCGCAGAATTAATTTTATAACTGACGATTTTACAAATCTAAAGCTAACTGCCAATCCAAATAGAAGTAAAATGGTTATTTTCGGCAGTAAAGGACATATCGCTACCTCTTCTATATAGTGCTGGCAAAATGCGAATTTTAGAAGTTGTGAAGAAGGGGCTACACCTATCTGGAAATTCGGTTTGCCAGAAATGTAAAATTTACGAAATGCAGGAATTTATTTCTAAATAAAGAGATAAGCTCTGTTAACAGTCGGGCCTATACTTTTAAATGGTAAAGTTAATTCCATGGCTTGTTTTAAACCTTTCGAATCCCTTAGTGACTTCCGTTTTGTTCTACGTTTTTTTTTTAAATGCACTCAAACCTTCCAAAAATCCAATCACTTTTCATAAAAAAAAATCCTAGGCTGGAAAGACTTCTCCGGGATACATTTTGCATGTCAAATCTGGGCGCTGCACAAATATCTATAAATATTTACACAAGTACTTTGAAATTTTGGATGAGTATTTTGAAATTTCCTAATACTGGTCTTACAAAACTGATCTATAGTTTTCTATACTATTTGAACTTTACTATACTATTGTGCTATACTATTTGTTTCGACTATACTATGCTATTGTGCTATACTATTTGTTTCAACTATACTATGTGATTGTGCTATACTATTTGTTTCGACTCCAACTAAACATTGGACCTCAGCTATAAAACAAATAATTGTTGAAACTGGTTTCACTTTTTTGTGGAATTCTTAGGATTGGAAGTTCTTTAAAACATTTCCATAAAATCAAACTTAGAATTGATAATATTATGATACAACCTGAATTTCAAAAAGTCAACGATTCTATCAGACATGCTTGTTACAAATATATTAAAACTTCTGTCTTGCTGGAAAACTATTTGCAAAACCACAATATTCAGCTGGTACGGTTTATGGCTCAGTTAAGAATAAATGTAAATGGTCCATATATTGAAGATCTCTATATCAAATTTAATTCTGATTTATGCTCTTACTGTAATATGAATGATAGCCTTGACCTATTTCCTTTTATCTTTATTTGCCTCATTTTTTCTGGAATTCGTGGTATTTCTTACTGCCAAATTGAACAGTGTTAACTTCAGAGATACTTTTACCACATCGATACATTAATTCATTTGTATAATTATTTTATTTACTACCTACATTTTTATAATATGTTTCCTTGGATAATTGTTTGCATTTTATATCGTATGATCAGTAATTTCTCTCATTTATTACTCTTGCCGCACCGATTGTTTGGACTAAACCCGTTTGCAAAAAAAAAAAAAAAAAAAAAAAAAAAAAATGATTCAGTTGATTAATGTTGCCCTTATCATCACATCTTGAAAGAAAGTGCATGTTTAAAACTGTTATTTCTATGGATGGCGCCATCATTGCAGATATCAGCATCCGTAGAATCTCTGTGAATTGCAAGACCTCGACATTACACCACTCAATTTGCACTCTGGCTTTCACACCCAAATTCGCGGATCTGAAATACAATTTTAAACTGTAGCTTCCAATCAAATTACCATTCGCGTTCATAAAAAAAAAGCTGTAGAGTAGAGCATCATAACAATCCAATCCTGTTCACCAAAGTCATTAACCAAAACTTTAGTCAAAAAAGTCTTTATTTGGCAAGCATATTTCTATATCCTTTAAGACAACTGGGACTTTTTCCTCTACATTAAAGATTGTTGAATTTTTGCAGTAGAGTCGAATGCAGCAAGTGAAAATAGTTTGCCGACCACTGACGTACACATTTAAGAACATCTGAAAATGGCTAAAATACAATTTGAAGAGCACAATCTGTTTAAATGGTAAAATTCCAAATTCGATCTTTTGATTGCTTTCAATACAAGCTTATAGTGGTTTGTAATGCTACTTTATGCTGTAGCTCCCAATCAAAGTATCGGTCATCTTCATAGAAATAGAACAAACACCACCAAAACAATCTCATCCAGTCGACCGAAATCATTAATCGAATCTCATGTTCTTTATTTAACAAGAAAGCTTCCTTAAAGGAAAGTTCCGATTTTTGCTCTACAGGACATTTGGTTACATTTTTATAATAGAGCAAGTACAATAAATTTACCAACCAGGAATATACAAATTTACGAATAGCTGAAAATTGTTGAATTTATAGTATGAAGAAAACAGTTTGTCAAATGCCTGAAGTGCAAAAAGTTTGCCGACCATTGGTCTACAAATTTACGTACAACTGATCTTATAGTTTGAATCAGTTTCAAATCTGAATATTACAGTTTGAATCAGTTTCAAATCTGAATCTTACAGTTTGAATCAGTTTCAAATCTGAATCTTACAGTTTGAATCAGTTTCAAATCTGAATCTTGCAGTCTTGATCTATATCTTTTCTGGCCCTTACAGTTCTGACCTACAGTCTAAATCTGTTTAAATCGTGAAATGTAAAATTCGACCTTCTGTATCCTTCCCTTTCCCTATGAACATATATTGTATCATATGCAAAGCAAAAATGTATAGAGAAAGCAACGAATTGTACAAACTCAAAATTTCTACAATAGATAAATATTTATTAAGCATGCTAAAGTATTTCGAAAAATTTGTTAGTTTTCTCCAACAGTATAAACGGAGCTCATTTTCAATTTTGATTAATCAGCTTTCACCTGATATAATAACTAGAAATGTTTGGATTATCAGATTTTTAAAGCCTCCCATTTTCTTGGTAGTTATTCGTGCATTCCTTCTTTTAGATCCACTTTCTGGTTCGACCTTTGTTAATAATGTTGAGTTGGTTGTTTCCGCCATTTTTGGTCACACCTAAGCTAATACGCTGCTCGCTTATTATTGCTTTTAAATTTAATGAAGAAAAACAATATGGATTCATTTCATGTTCATAGCAAATCTAATGCTAGCACTTTTAATGTTTATTTCATCTAAAGGCTCATATTATTTATTTAAAAAATTTTAAATTGATGCTTTATTTTACTACTAAGTTTCCTACTGTTACTTTTACACTTTCTGTAGTTATTCTATATAATTTCCCATCTTTTTCAAGCATGCACATAACTGCACATATCCACGTGCACTCACGAATAAATACTTTAAATTACTTTTGCCAATTCCGCGCGTCGCAAAGAAATTTGAGCCGAACCCGCTGGAAATCCGACATTTCCTTTTCATTTCTTAAGTGATTAAATTAGTCGGGAGAACCGAAAAATTGCAAAAGCTGGAACAGGGGGAAAGCACGGTAAAACTCATTTAGCAAATTACACCTGAACACAAAATAAACAGAGCAAAAATATAGATTGTCACCAACAACTAACTTTGCCGTGCAATGACGCGCAAACCGCATTAAATATTAAAACAAATTAACGCGGAATTCTTCGCCTGCTTTAAACTGCGACAGCCAACCGCAGCGAGAAACAAAATCAAAAACAACCAGCAAATGCCTCCGCATAATAGCCTGCAAGAAAAATTCCTCTACTCAAAATACATTTGAAGCGAAAGTCCCTAAACAACATCTTATGAGAAATTACTCTGCTTGTAATCTACAGCAAACGCATCAGAAGAGAACAAATAGCATTAACTAGAGCTTTCCGCGGAAGTTTCACAAAGCTCTGTCGAAGAAGAAAGGAAAATTAAGCATCAATATCAAGGGACTGCACTTTAGAATTAAATTCTTTACTGAGGAATATCTAAGTCATTAACTTTTTGCGCGATTGTTTTGCGTTTTGGAGACGCACTTGCTTAATGAAAACGCAAAGTTAACGCTCCAAGAGGTGATTGCTTGTAGAAAATTGCATTCAAAATGGAGATGGCTATCATGAGTGTGTGAGAATGTAAATGTAAGAATGTGTTGGAATTTGGAATAATTCGCATGTCTTTAAAAATGTAGAAGTTTTTTTTTTTTAACAACTGACATGTTTACCATATTTTGTTGCATTTGCAGAATAATCTTCTGGATTAATCTTGCAAACGTTGCATTGCATTGGTAACTTTTTATCACCATCGTGATTGTTCCAAGCTCGTTGTCGTATCATGTTCGCTGTCATTCATTATTAAAGCCAATTTCAGATTCAGGGATAATGTAAGTCATTTTATTCTACAACATTTCGCGTAATTGGCAAAGTTCTACAAAAATTCCGTTTTATATATATTTAAGGAATTAGAATTGGTATAATCGCATTCTCATAGTAGATAACAACATTAATAGACAAGTTTCGCGCTTTATGACACTCTGCAGCATTGTCCCTAAACAGCATCTTACTGCCATAGCCAATATCTGCAATGGCAGCAAGAAAACTGCCACAATACTACAAACCTATATGTTACTGTGAATTTCGGTCATTTCACACTGAAGAATGCGCATACAAATAAAGAAAGTCAATGGTTGCAGTTATTTGCGATTCGAAGGCTATCCTGTCTTTAAAAGCTCCCCCTATAGTCTGGTTCTGCAAGCATGAATTTGTTCATTGCAACATCGTGCAGTCTGATATTGATTTTTATAAACTTTGATACCAGTTGTATGGTAAAGTTAATAGTTTAATCATTCAGATTACAGACTATTTTTCTAGTTCTAGTTTTCTACATAAACTGTCTAAATATGAAATCTTGTAGCGATACGCACATTTCTTGTCGAGTTATAAAGTTCTCCTCAAAGACAAAGAATAACACGGAGGGACATCGTTTATAAAGTCCGTCCCTGTAACTTAATTGTAAAACGTTTGCTGGCCAGTATGAGGATCCATTGTCTGATTTCAAGTTGGGGCAGCGAGATATTTTACAATTGCGTCAAAAAAATCAACTCTCTAGGTGTTATTATTTTTTCATGCATATTTCTTGCCGTTTCCTTCAAAAGTTCTTCAGTATATCGAGATTGCATAATGATCTCCCCATTTTTTATTGTCTGCAAACGCCGTAACGAATGCAATATTTTAGACAATTTTCGTTGTTTTCAACTTGTTGTTTACATGTCTGGTTTAATTTTACAATCTACTATCTAAAAACATAAAATTTATGACCATTACTAAAAATTATAAATAAATAAAGCAACTAAAAATAAATTAAACAAAACAATTATCTGTGTAGTGGATAAAATATGTATATTACATATTCGTTCCAGTATTTCTTATATGAAACAGCAATTTGTAGTCGTTCTTGCTTCATTCAAAATGAGTCTTTCTCTGTCGTGAATTTACTTCGCTCGTTCTTTTTTATTTTATTCTTTTACATTATTTGGATTCGTTCCGGCAGAGACACGCAGAAAAATGAACTTTCACGCGGGAGAAAAAGACCGATTGAAATTCCCTACCGCTTTTCTTGAAATTTCCATCTTTTCTGAGTCACTTTTTCTTATTATTATTATCATCTTTCCTCCCTTTTTTTTTCCAACCGAGTTTAAATGTTTTTCTCCTTTTTATGGCTCCTTTATAAACTTGGAGTCCCGCCATTATTACAGTGGTTGGCGCAGTTTTTTTTTTCTTACTTTTCCATTCTTGTCGTTTAAAATGCATTTTGCTCTCGTGGCAGCAGCTTTTCTAAACAAAAGTAAAACAGAGAAAAAAAAAACAGAATTGCGCGTTCAGGTTAGGAAGAAAGTGGGGGCTACTAAGATTTGAACACCGTTGCTCTGCAATCAGGAGCAGCATGAAAAAAGCGAATTGAATAAGAGCTAATCAAGAATACTATATCCATTTTTTTTCTTCTTAATCTTGCAGTTTGTGCTGCTTTGTTATCACGTTGAATTCATGTCATTACGTGAATCGTGATGGGGTTAGATCACGATATTCAGGAGTGTTTTGTTATGCAAAGCTTGAGTTGATGATTTTTTTTTTGTGTTGCCGTTCTCAAGTGGAGGGGAGGGGGGGGGAGAGATTCTTTGATTTTTGAAAAAACAAAAACGAACATTATTTTTTAGCGTGAAGTTCTTAACTCTAGTTTTAGAATGTTTTTGGATAGCAAATATAATTTCTTTCTCTGCTTACAACTTACCACCCACCATGTTTTCGCGTGGATTTTGCCATTTTCTGTCAGAACTGAAATTAAAGCACTTATAAATAACAAATATAATTCTGTAGGAAGCCTTTTTCTGCTTACAACTTACCACCCACCATGTTTTCATGTGGATTTTGCCATTTTCAGACAGAACTGAAATTAAAGCACTTTGTGTTAAATAATTTCCGTTAAACGTCCTTTGATAATTGTGCATTAGATAGGGGTGTAAATCCAAAGAAATATTCAAAGAAAGGAACTACGTTTTATCTGTACCTCCTTTAATCCTCGATACCTCCTTTGTCGCTAAAAATAACATGTGTTAGTTAGAAATTGATCATTCAATTTTAGATGGCAAATATAATTCCTGTAGGAAATATATCTCTGTTTTTATGTGGCTTTTGCCCTTTAAAACCAGAACTCAAATTTAACTGCTCTCGGTTTAACCCTTTTTGTTAAATATTCTTTGATAATTAGCCGTTAACTACAAAAAGAAATCCAAAGAAAAGCTGAGCGAAGCAGACTGAGCATTATCTATACGTTCTTTAATCCTTGATATATCCTTTAATCTTTGATACATCCTTTAATCATTGATACCTCCTTAATTCTTGAAAAGACATTATTTTTTTAGGGCAAAGTTTATCCTTTAGTTTCAGAATACTTTCTGATAGAATATATACTTCCTGAAGTAAATACAATATTTTTCAATTTATTACTGCCGTCCACCATATTTTTCTCTGGATTTTCCTACTTGTCATCAGAACTCAAATTAAACCACTTTTGGTTTAACACTTTTCGTTAAATGTATTTTGATAATTAATTATATGTTAGTAAGAGAAATAAGCTCTAAGAAAAACTGAATGAATCAAACTACTCATTATCTGTACCTCCTTTAATCCTTGGTATATCCTTTATTCCTTGACAATCCTTGTAAAGAACATTAGTTTTGAGTGAAAAATTGATCACTGTAGTTTGCAAACATTTTTGAGATTCAAATACAATTCCTGAAGGTAATCTTTCTTTCCTTACAACTTACCATCCAACATGTATCCAAGAAGATTTTAACATTTATCGTCAGAAATTGAATTAAACCGCATTCAGCAAAGCACTTTTAATTAAAGCGGAATTGATAATCATGCGTTAGCTAAGAAAAAAAATCCAAATAAAAAAAACTTAACTATGTATAATTAACCCTACTTTAACCCCAGAATAATCTTAAAATGTTACATCTGTTCACAATTGTATCTTTCTCTCTGTCTCTGCTTGCTGCAAGTAGTTACTACTTCATCATCGTTTTCTCCTTCTTTAGATATTGCAATATGCACTAGCTAAGTATCAATTGCAGTAGGCAATCTGCTTATTTCAATAATCAGTAAAATATTGCTTGCATATTCAGATTGAAATAAGCAATTTTTAAAGCCAGTAATGACTGGCAAAGTGTTTAAAACATGGTTCATAGTCTCAGATCCTGACGTTCTAATACTTAGAGTTGCACTCCCAAACAAAGTGTATTAAAATATGTCGGATTTGAAAAACGCTTCACAAAAAAAACTATTCCATTAAACTGGTTTTCTAATACTGGAAAGTCGAAAACCACCATCGTAAAACGTTTTTTAAAGATCAATGAGTGCCACTCTGGTTACAAACTTTTCGACCAGTACAAGTTTTGAATAATCTGTTGCTTCTCTTTTTGCATGTGATAAAATCAATATATTCTACAAGAATATCAATTTAACATGTACCTCATTTGCACTGTTAGAAATTATTTTTCAAAAAAATTTCAGGAAAATAGTACTGTGAAAAGAGCATTTTTACACAAAGATAGTATTTGAGATTTTCTATTGATTGCAATCTTGACTGAAGGAAACGACGAGAATTCTAAACGAGGTTTTCTGGGTTAAGCGCGAAAGCCTTAAATTCCTCAATTCACAATGGCAACAGTGTCGCTGTCACAGTGTGTTCTATCTTCTATTTTACGATTTCTCCCCTATGATATACATCGTCATCTCTCTGTGAAATATCGTTTGCTGTTTCACATTTCGTGATCAGGGTCTCTCCTCCGCAAAAATGACAAACAACCGTTAATCACTGTCGAAGGATTTCATTTATGTAATATGTATAGGTTGCGGCTTTCAAAGATTGTTCTGTAGATTTTTCTGGAAGATTCTGGGCAGCTATATTTCTTAAATGTGTTTACAGAAATATATCTTTCGTGTTTTTATTGTTTTCTTTCTTTTTCTTCCTATGCATTATTTTAATTTGTTATGTTCTTTAAATATTTAAAAGGAACGATTAAAATGGTCAGTTGGCTCGGAAAAGCATACCTAATCCCCTATAAAAGCATTATTTATATTGATAACAGCTAAATATACATATCGTCGCATGGTAAACCCATGAGCCAATATTTTCGGGAGTGCGACCTAGAGGTTACATATTTATTTTGGGGGTCAGCCTTTTCGTTTGGCCAATTGCTTGCTCTCGGAATTGGAAACGGGAAGTCGGTTAGTGTTCTGTGGATCATATTTTTACCGAAAGGGTGTAATGTGCGTCCTTTTCGGATGGGTCATAGGGATTTCGGCCTGCTTTGAATTAGTGCCCGAAAGAAGATCAGTTTCGCAGGGGCTGGAGAAGGGACTTTTTGTTTCTGGAAGGCCTAAAGCCAATGGCGATGCCGATGCTTTGGGATCAAGGGGTTAAGACCCAGAATCCAATAAGATAATTGTGTGCGCCTCAGGGGCGTGTTTTAAAATCTTGGAGAGAGAGAGTTTTTGAGAATTTTGAAAAAGGAGCGAGGGGAAGGAACTGGGTGGCGATAAAGAAAGACGTCTCCCCATCATGGTCCTCTGAAAAGAGAGAAGCAAGCTGTTGAATTGCAAATGATGTCGGTGAGTGCCACATTTAAAGGCCTGTGCCTGATTTGTATCTTTTGTCTCTCTCTCCCTCTCCAATAAAATAAATACTAAGTAACGCCAGTTAAAATATCTACTTGTTAACTCCAAATAAATTATTTAATAGTAAAAGTCAGTTGTTTTCATGATAGATTACCATCTTTCACATTTTAGTCTATGAGACTACATATACTTTTGTATTTGTTTATTTGCTTATCTTAAATTGGTATTCATCCCATTTGGAATATGGGAAGTTGTCTTTTAAATATTTTAAATCAAATTCTTGTAAATATTTATATAGTGTAAATAAATTAATGTTTGTTTATACTCACGGCCTTATTCATTTTCGCGCTCTTACCGGGCGTATCCTAAAAAGGAAGTTACCTTAGGACACATATATATAACATATATATAACCCGATATTTTGATGTCATCTGCAATTCTAATATTAAAAATCATGTGAAAAAATGTGGCTCTATTATATGATAGAATTTCCAATGTTCAATTCATATTTAGCGATATCCATAAGAACTTGCGCAATGATATTGTATTTACGAAACGTGACTGAAAGGAAAATTATTAATTTTTCTTAATATATTTATATCGTTAGCAATCAAATATTATACATTACACATAATCATGCAGAATTTTCTTGAATATTTTCACTAGCTCAATGGAATGTAATTCATCTATAATCAATCAATCAATTTGTTGTTTGGGCACCTGTAGCAAGTAACATTTGAAAATACATTTGAAATATAATTAAAACAAAGTTGCAAAATACATTTGGAATTTAATTAAAAAAATAAAATGGCAAAATGCTTTTAAAATATAGTTCTTGTACAGCTAACTAAATTATTTTGCTAAAAATAATTTTTTGCGTACTTTAGTTAGCAAAATTACTTACAGCCCGACCAAATACTGAATTTTGCAAACTCCTGTCGAAAATAGAACGTATCATTCAGGACTTTCTTCAGTAGTTACAGTATTTATTCCCTGAGAATAAATTAAAAATAATAAATTAGGAACATTTATTGATCTGATCGGTCATTTGCCAGACAGCTCATAAATAATATATACTAGCCGAATACCCGTTGAAAATCAACGGTCTCACAATAAGCAATCCCTGAATAATCTAAATTTTATAATAATTCGCGTTTCACATTTATTCGACAAATCGAATATTTTGGTGTGCAGAACCCCCTAAAGGAGAAAATATTGGAAAACTAAATTTTCGCACTTCTTCCTCTGTTTGTATTGTGTTTTTTATCAGATGATTGGCCCCAATACCAAATATCAAGCCTCTATCATATTTAAAAGGAAGCGTTCCTCATTTATTCAGAAAATCGAACATATTAGTGTGCGCACCCCTTAAAGTAGCAAATATTGGAAATCTGAAATTTCACACTTTCTTCCTTTCAAACTATCTACCCTTACACCAAATTTGATATCTCTATCTCATTTCGAAGCATGGTTTTTTATCAATTCTCTTTTCGAACGTTTCGAACGAATAGATAGAGAGACATCGGCACCCCCTACAATAGCAAATGTTGGAAGACTAAAATTGCACACCTTCTTCCTTTCCAACTTTTTACCCGTACACCAAATTTGAAGTCTCTATCTCTATAAAAATTATCAAAATGTCATAAAAAATCAAAATGTCATAAAATACTGAATTTTGCAAACTCCTGTCGAAAATAGAACGTATCATTCAGGACTTTCTTCAGTAGTTACAGTATTTATTCCCTGAGAATAAATTAAAAATAATAAATTGGGAACATTTATTGATCTGATCGGTCATCTGCCAGACAGTTCATAAATAACCTGTAGGCACTTCATGGAAAGCAAAACCATGCTTTTATGGAGATCCTTTACCACTTTTGATCGCTTAGAGCAGAGATCCGGGTTTGATTCCGAGAGCCCTATTTCGAAACACAGACTAAAGGCCGTAATATACGTTGCAGGTTTCATCACTGTGAGTTTCCAAATCTAGTATACCCATTACACACAATCTGCTTTCCAACGAATAATCTTCCTGCAGCTCAATGGAAACAGTATCAAAGCACGAACGTTGTTCAAGTTCAAACAAAACCGTTGAGAAAATGTCGATTCACTGATTCCTTAGTCTGGACCAGGCTGACGCATACGCTGTGCAATATTTGGGAAGTTGGGAAGCGCAGAACGCCAACTAACTACACGATTGTGCTCTGCTCAAAAAGCCAACTACACAGTTGCTATCTGCAAAAAAGAAGACGCCCGATCAACAATATCAAACACGTTTGCGCATCACATCCAAAATAAACTTATTTAATGAGAGGTAAAGACCAAGGTTTGATCTACAGACGTTTGCATGGAAATTATAGCATTATAGCATCAAGCCAAAAGCGGAAAGAGTTAATAGTAGCTTAAAACACGTCAATTAAATCTGGTCGTCTGAGTGTTGGGATTCCTGTTTAAAACAGTTGGTCATATGACGCTTCTTTAGTATATCCTTTATCGAATTCGAGTAATTAAAAATCTTACTCATAGAATTAAAATTCTTTTGAATTGGGAAGGAAATAGAAGACTAGTGGAATTAAGAAAATTAGCAATCCTTTAATTTAAGAACAATTTTTCTCTCTCTGATCCACTTCTAAATAAATAAGAACTTTGAAAATACACGAGAAATTGCAATCAAGAAGATAATAGAGAATAAAGAAATTCATCCCTAAGTTTTTCCTTTTCGTTATGATTTAAAACCGCTACCTTAACCTGCATCTGGAATAAGATTATATTTTCAGACAGCAAAAGGTCAGAAAATCCTTGCTTACCTTTCGAACTCCAAGATACTCCCACATGAAAAACGATGCTATGCAAGAGTGAAATATTGCCTGTTATTTCCCCTTTCCGCAAAAGCTCCCTATGCGTAACCACCTCCGCTTGGGGATGGGGAATAATCTGACTCCCCCTCCTCTTCCGCTACTATTTTAAAAACAGAAACCATGATGACCATAAATCTTCTGAGGTTTTTTTTGTTTTTTTTCCCTATTTGTGTATAGTTGCAGCATAGCATGCACCGACTTTGGTTTCAAGCATGAAAATTTAAGGACCGCATTCGCATGGGAAAGACTTTTGTGCTTATGTGAGGGAAATTTGAGGGAGTGATTTGTTTATTAGAAGAGGAAGAATGTGAATCAAGCTGTGGATTTTAGCTTGTTTCAGTGGTAAAGTTGTTTTAATTTTTTTCTTGTATTGTAATGGGCATTTATTTTCTCTACTGATGGAGTATCTATACTTCAAGAAAAGCTACAGTGAGTACTTTGTAAATCCAACGCGTGTATTTTTACTCAGCTGCTTTTTATCAATATTTAATCGCACATTGTGCATAAGATGACTCTATATACTCCACGCAAAGCTATCATGAGTACACTGTCTACGCAATGAACTATGAGTGCATTTTGATTCGTCTGGTTTTTACCGATATTTAAATGTACATTTTGTGCACGGTGACAAATGATAATACTCCACACAAAGCTAACACAATAATCATACTTTAAGTAGGTAGTGATTTCACTTTCCGTTTGTATGGTATTTTTTAGACAAATTCTAAATTCCTGCATTTTTATCGTGCATGCAATCACTTCTCTTAGTGCTACCAAAATTTTAAAGCCAGGTAAGTCAATTAGAATTGTATGAATATAAAACCTGCATATTATCTATTTGATGCCACTATGATGAGTAGCAATATTCAATAATGTAAAATGAGAACACGTATTTTTTTACGCTTTACATATGTCCTGAGTACACTTCAAAACATATTTTCATCACCAACACTAAACATACTCATTTTTAAGCAAACATTTCAAAATTTATAATACGTAGATCACGCATCATTTACGTATTTCCTTAAATTGTATCAGAATTTTTTCTAACTGAATATGTGACTTTAAATGATATTAAAAAAAAGCTTCATATTTTCCACTTCATATAATGTTGTCTTTATCTTATTGTCCGCTCGTATGGACTTAACGCGGTTAAAATGAGCATGATTAAAATAAACTGTGTTAAAATAGTTAACTGGACGTTGTTAAGCATGAATTTGCATGGTTAAAACAGGTACATATGTAGAAGCGGAAGATACAATATATCTGTATACATACCGTTAGTATATGACATCTACATATATAGTGTTAGTATATGATGCCTGCATACATCACGTTAGTATATAATATATGTTAATTCAACAGCTCAATGCTTAATGTCTCCATAATTTTGAATCCAGACACGTCTTTGAACTCTAAAATAGTCAAAACCTTGCGCACACTCTTCTTAATGTCATATTAAGAATTAAAAAATACGAAAGTTTAGTGCAAACAAATGGCAACGTCTCTGTCTTTATATCTTCTTCACTCACGAAACAAATCATGCTAAGCCATTCTTTCTTTGGATTCTTCCAACATTCTATCTTATGAGAAACAGCGTACCCATCATCCCCACCCTCTTCATTTCTGCACATATTAATGTTCTGCCCATCTTTATGTATATATGATTCGGTTTATTCTCCCAGCGCGACACCGACACGCGTCACCCCTTCATTCAATAAATAAACGCCCCGGTAACATCCTTCAAAACACATTACCGACCCTTCTCGACTTGGTACAAAACATGTCCGCTTTTTAGCTGTGAAAACGGCATTACCACGCGTTGTAAAGGATTTAGCTCTTTCAAGAAGCATTTTAGCGTGCCAGAGAATAATGGATGCCGTGCGTGTCTTGGAGTTCACGGAGAGCATTACCTCACGCCTTCGTTGGTGTGGCTCCCGTGAAGGATTTGAGGTGGAGACAGCAAATTTGTCCTTCACGTTTGCTGCACAAATGTAGATTGCAGTGAGGAGTAATTTGCAGGGATGGTGTGTAATGGATGTTGCGCCACTGAGAAGAGGTTGTTAGGGTGGTGATTTCTGGGGGGAGATTGAGATGTTTCCGGGAGGAGTGGAAGATCGGTTTCATTTAAGTTGAAATTCACTACTTGGCGGGAAAGGTATATAATCTCCCATTAAGCGAGAAAGTGTTCACTTTTGGCCATTTCTTTACCATTAGACATGTTTCGCAGTTTTTCGCTGTTCAGTGTGAAGTAGGTGGTGAGTTGATCAAGGTGTGCAAATTATTTAAATAACGGAAGGTTTTAAAATTTTTCTTGTGAAAGTTTAGAAATATTCAAGAAATCGGAAAAAAATCTCAAACCTTTACATAAATCTCTAACGTACACTATAAAAACTTTTTCGTTGAAAAAATTGTTTAAATCCAAATTTATTTTGTTAGAAATTTATTATAAAAGAAATAATAAAGAAATCTTGCCGCAGAATGTCAATAATGCCCTCTACCCAATAATATGCTCCTTATAAAAATTGACGATTTTTGTATTCTATAGAATTTTTGATTGCCCTTATTATACTTTTCTATATTTTAAGTCGTCATAGGACTGCTAATGGCTCATATTTTTTCCACCTTTTTTTTAAAAACAAAATTATATGTTTGGCTGAGGTCGATCTCCATGAGACCCCCCCCCCCCCCTCCCCCTTACCCTTCGCCTTATTGTGTACTCCTGGATTAGAAATATTTGATTTATCCTAGAAAACCTTTCAAAATAATCTGTATTCCATTATGAAGATATGCATAAACCATGTAATTTATATATCCAAACTATTAAAATGTAAAAGCTCTAAAATGTAGAAGATATAAAATACAGAAATTTTGCAATAAACTGTATAGTCTGAAATTTTGCAATAAACTGTATAACTATTGTTCCGGCAAGTATATCTGAAGAAAGTAGTTGTAATTCGAATGATAACCACAAGTTTTTCATGCTTTAATTATTATTATTTGCAGACAACTTTTTCTATCAACTATATTTTCAGTTTTTGCTTTCGCAATAACTCATTAGAATATAAAAACATCCTATTTCTATGTATCATAGCAATACATATAGACAGTTTGCATAGTACTACTGAAATATCCAAAATTCATTTTATATACTAATCATTCAACCTTGATTTTTGAAAATCATGATACATTTCACTCAATCAGTGACTGGAAAATTTTGTTTAATATATATCCAACATTTTATTAAAATATATCCCAGCAAAATGTTTAATTTTTTTAATTTCAGGTAAACACTAAATACTTATATAACAATTTATTAGAAGTTTATCAATAGTAATTTTAATTAGATTTTAATAACTTTGTAGTTTTTTTTTACTATTAAATTAATAAAGGTTAATTCAAATCTCTACATTTCATGCATTTTGGATAACGCTATTTCAATTTCGATGTCAATAGATTTTATTTAAAAACATTTCAAGACTCCATTTTATGAAATCAAAAATGACATTTATTTAAATGCATTAAACATGCTGTATGAAATTTAATGCAAAATAAACCTGTAAATTCTTAGTGTATTCCCACTGCCTTTTAAATCATTCGCAAATGTTTTCATGCCCGCATGACTTATGCATTTTCAAACAATAATCTCCAAAATGCAAGAAAAACTGCATCGATTTCTGTTTATACCTCGGAAGTGCCTCCTTTGATTTTTGACTGTAATCTTTTATTTGTATTTTCGTTTTGTGTAAACTCGGCGATGTGCCGGATAATTGGTAATTATTTTTTTACCCTCCGAAATCTGGTAGGTTTGCGAATGCTGGAATTAGCAAGTTCAATTATGTTAACGAGCCTTCCAAAAAGCTAAAGGATTATTTTAATTTAATAATCTTAAAGTGTAATCCACTTATAATTCAAATTCAATTCAAAATTAGCGACGATTCCTCCTGAAAGCAAAGATGAAGTTTATACACAAAAAATAAATAGCGATGAGCAAATAAATCTGGAGAAATAAGTTATTACTTTTTGTACCTGGAGGCTAAGAGAATTCTCCACTTTCGAAGAATGGAAACTATTTACCGAAGGTAAAAAGAAACAACAAGGTTTAAAACCCTCCACCAGTACATAAAAGCGGATTTTATTCTTCCTAACTTTGGTTCATTCCAGCCTTGTTTAGAAAGCAGATTACATTTTTGTCGTGATAATAAATTTCGATTTGGAAAAATGGCGCAAAAAATTTGCAAATAATGTACCAATTCGAACTCGGGTTTAACACGGTGTTATAGATGTTTACTTACAGGGGAAAAAAAGGAGGAAAGCATGCGTTTAGAGGGACGAAGTTGCGAGTGAAACTTCTGACATTCGCTGTTTAGAAATGTGCAAACATCCTTCGAATTTGCTTGTAAATGTTTATTCTTGATAACTGAAGAAACTGCAAAAGAATAAATGAAATTTTTCCGTTTACATTGCCTTCAAAAAATAGTTTTCATAGTGCTCCGTGTATTGATTTTGTAAAATTTTAAATCATACTGTCTTCATTAAGAATGTTTCATTTGTTGAAACAGGGGGAACAGATGAAATCGTAAAAACTTACATATGAGTTTCAACGCTAGCCTGACATTCAGCTTTCACAGGAAAATGCATTAATTTTTCCTTTACTCACATTTTTCCGTCTTACCTCACCTCTGTTTCTAATTTTTTTTTTATTTGTTTGTTGTAGTTTTAAATTGAATACTGCCGTGAGCATTTCACAATATCTTCTCTTTTAATTCAGAAGGTTAATGTAAAAACTTCCTCTGGATCTTGAACAGAACGGGTGTCCATAACGCCAATCGCAATCTCCCGGTAGATAACGTAAGGATTGTTGTTCGATCTCGAAATCTATAAAAACTCGTGAAATATAAGAATTAAAAAATACTGTCGATATTTTTATACAATATTTTATAATAAAAAAAAGTTATGTTGGACTCAATTTTACGCCTTTCAATTTTACAGAATTCAGAGAATACCTATGTTATACAGAAAGACCAACACCTGGATAATCGGCACCTGGATAATCGCATTATTTAATGTCCTTTGTTAAAATAATTTTATTTATTTTCTCTAACACCTGAATAGATAAACTATTTTCTTTTCACACCTGGAACAGCTCAACTTTATTTAATTTTTTAATTGTCATAATATTATTTATTTATCTAACCTCTGATTAATTCAATTCTGTTTAATGTACTTAGTTGGTAATAATTTCAATCATTTCCTTCTGGCGCTTGGATTGATCAACTTTGTTTTATTCCTTTATTTTATATAATATTATTTACTTTATCTCACTCCTGGTTTATTCAATTGTATAGTGCTCTTGGTTGATGGTATTTATAGTCTTATGATACCTGATTAAATCAACTTTGTTTAATTACCTAATAGCCATATACTATTTGTTTTATCTAACCTCCAGATAATTCAGTATTATATAATATCCTTAGTTCATAATTTAATTTACTTATTACTGATATCAGAATAAATCAACTTCGTTTAATCCCCAAATTCACATATTATTTGTTTTATCTGAACTCCGGTTATTTAAAAATGCAAAATATTCTGTATATAGGTATTTATTTTCTTTTAATACGTGATTAAATAAACTTTTCTTAATTGCCTAATTATCATTTTATTTATTTTATCTGATTTTCGGATAATTCAATATTGTTCAATGTCCTTGGTTACGGAATTTCATGTATTTTCTCCTGGTTCCTGGACAGATAAACTCTGTGTAATTTCTAAAATGACATATTATTTATTTTATCTCACATACGGGAACTTAAACTTGCATAATATCCTTTATAAAGGTTATTAATTTTCTGCTGGTACCAAAATAATTCAACTTTACTTAATTACATAATTGTCATACTATTTATTTTATCTAACCATCGGATAATTTAATATCATATAATGTCTTTAGTTTTTATAATTTTATTAACACTTTACAACATAATTGAAAGTGTTTATGACTTTGTTCATTCTGTCTGTCTGTCTGTCCGTTAGCACGATAACTGCCGTAAAAATGACTTTATCAAAATGAAATTTTAGTATATTGTTCAGATAGTCTGTGGAACCTATGGGAATATAAATGAATAATATCGCCCAATTAGTTTTGGATTGAATCCGGATTGAAAAAATGAAATACATTGAACCCAATGGGACCTAATTTTTCAAATATTTTTTAAGCGGATTTAAAAATGACTTTATCAAAATGAAATTTTAGTATATTGTTCAGATGGTCTGTGGAACCTATGGGAATATAAATGAATAATATCGCCCAATTAGTTTTGGATTGAATCCGGATTGAAAAAATGAAATACATTGAACCCTATGGGACCTAATTTTTCAAACATTTTTTAAGCGGATTTAAAATTCACAAATTGCTTCAAAAGTTTTAGGAAATATTCAAATTATCCCATAATATATATGAAAAAAATTTCAGCAAAATATATTCAGTAGTTTTATAAATAAAAATTAAAATAATAATTACACCTTTTATATGAAGAGATCACGTGATCATTATATGAAGAGTTCCCGTGACCCACTTCAAAATAAAATATGGCGTCCATCTTGTGTCAAAATCGTGATTTTTAAAGTTCTTTTTAATTCATATTTAGTGTTGTAACCGTCCTAAAACCGCTTTATTTTTGCTTAAATTCTGTGCATCTTCATACTGAAACAACGCAATTACAATATATTTGAGTTTAAATGATTATCAAACTTTGATTATTTCTACAACGAAGCCTGATTTTCACTTATGGAAAATGTAAACACCAAAAGATGTTATTTGCTTTCTCCTGATACCTGTGAATAGATCAACTTAGTTTAATTCCCAAATCCACATATTGCTTATTTTATCTAAATTCATGATATTTCAATATTACATAATGTCCTATACAAAAACATTTATTTTCATTTAGCAACTGAATCAATCAACTTTGTTTAATTCCTTAATTGCTATAATATTTATTTTATCTGACTTTCTGAAAGAGCTTCTTGAACGAACTTCTTTTTGAGTAGATTTCAAAATTTAGCGAAAGCTAATTTTGGCGGGTTATGCCGATTTTATTTTTCGAAGATCCACCAAATTCTAGTAGAGTAAAATGTTCTACTAGACTAAGCTGTGTGCCAAATTTTAACTCTGTAGGACATCAAAGAAGTCGAAAATGTCTAGGTTGTCTGGGACATTAAAAAAATTGAATGCCATCAAATAAATTAAAACAGGCAACCATCGGATATGACGAGTTAAATAACAACTATAATTTATCCCAGGTAGCATACTAATGTTGGTCTAATGTTTCCCTACCACATTTTCGTATGTGTGTATATTTTTTTTAATCTGACCTCTGATTATACTTTGTTTAATATCTTTAGTTGGAGTATTTAGGCATTTATCTTCTTTTCATGAACTTCTTTTCAATCCATTTTATGATCAACTTCGTTCAATTCCATAATTGTCAAAAATTTTATTTATTTTATTCTAAAAAGCGAATTATTCCATATTGTAAAATTGCATTTCAGTTGAAGCCAGCTCTTTTATTAACACTTTGCAACATAGTTGAAAAGTGTTTATGACTTTGTTCATTCTGTCTGTCTGTCCATTAGCAAGATAACTGCCGTAAAAATAACTTTATCAAATTGAAATTTTAGTATGTTATTCAGACGGTCTGTAGGACCTATGGGAATATAAATGAATAATATCTCCCAATTAGTTTTGGACTCAACCCGGGTTGAAAATATGAAATACATTGAACCCTATGGGACCTAATTTTTCAAACATTTTTTAAGCGAATTTAATAGTCACAAATTGCTTCAAAAGTTTTAGGAAATATACAAATTATCCCATAAAAAATATGGAAAAAATTTTAGCAAAATGTACTTGGTAGTTTTTTAAATAAAAATTAAAATAATAATTACACACATATTATATGAAGAGATCACGTGATCCACTTCAAAATAAAATATGAGATCCATCTTGTGTCAAAATCGTGATTTTAAAAGTTCCTTTTAATTTATATTTAGAGTTGTAGCCGTCCTAAAACCGTTTTATTTTTGCTTAATTTCTGTGCATCTATATTCTGAAACAACTCAATTACAATATATTTGAGTTTAAATGATCATCAAACTTTGATTATTTCTACGACGAAGACTAATTTTCACTTATGGAGAATGTAAACGCATAAAGATGTAGGATGAGTTGTATAAGAATTACTGCATTTCTTTAACACAAAATTATTTAGCTCCTTGAGTCTGAAATATAGCTGATATGAATGAAACATTCATTGATTTTACATAGAGAACAGACGATTTTATAGCAGACTTTTTCGATGAAGTTTTAAGCATAGAATTAAATTACGTTTACCTCCATGGTTTTAAGTTTTTAAATAAAATAAATTATTGTAGTATTGTGATAAATGAAAAGAATAGAATAAAAGTGTGTGAATGAAATATTTACAGCTTTTACATAGAGAGCCAGGAGATTTATATTTCAATGACGTCATTTGAATAAAGTTCATTTTTTTTTATGAAGTTTTAAGTTTTCAAATGTAATAAATTATTGTATTTTTGTGCTAATTTTAAAAATATTACCACTGAATGTATCACATTTTAGAGATGTTTAAATCAAGCGACTTATAACCAATAACTTAATACCAAGCGACAAATTTCGTAGATAAGTTACTTTTAGATTACCCTAGTGCTGATTAGATTTTAGTAGATTTCGGAAAAAAAAGAACCATTTATGTGCGAATTACTCCGCAAAAATTGTCAAAATCTAAAATAAAAAATTATTCATAACCGAATATATCAATTAAATGCTTGTTTTATAAGCAAATTTTGACGAAAAAAATAATAAGACCAACCTCATAACTTTAGTTCTATCCGTTCTCAAGATATTTTAGGTTTTTTCTACAAACTGCAAATTCAGTGTAATTTCGCTAAATTATCAGTGTTATTCTGCGCAATTAAACACAATTTAATTAAACTATGAAAGAAATAAAGAGAAAATGAATTTTAGTCTATATAGAAAGTCTAAAAGAATTGTTTTTTACGACAATTTTCGATTTCCAGATTTTGATGCCATTATAGGTTTTAGACTCTCCTGAACACGTTTTGACTATTTTTAGAGTGACGCCCGTAGTCGATTTCTTTTTTACACGATGGCTGCCATAAATATTAATGGATTTTCATGGAAATTATAAAATCAACGACATAAAATCATAGATAAAAGGTCATTTAATAAAATCATCGTGCAAGACATACATTGCTTTAATAATTCAGAGCGCTTTCGGGTATTACTATACCCTTCCCTTCATCAGTGGCTATACGAAACGGTAAACGTGGAATGCTTATATGAAGACCAGATTAGCAGACAAATTTGCATAAATAAACACAAAATAATGGTAGTACAAGAAGGCTATTAAAAGTAATCAATTACAAATACAAATTTAGGGGGTTATACCTAAGAGATTTAATTTAAACAGGTGGTAAATATTTTACAAAGAAAAGACACAATTCAAAAATGTAGCCAAGTACAATTACAATAAACTGATGTCACAGATAACTGTGAAGAGGTTTGACATGCATAGTTACATAAAATGACATGCATAGTCATAACTTAAAATTTGACATGCATAGTCATAACTTAAAATTTGACATGCATAGTCATAACTTAAAGTTTGACATGCATAGTCATAACTTAAAATTTGACATGCATAGTCATAACTTAAAATTTGAACAGGATCGAAATTACAAATGGATTCACGGTAGATATAAATAACCAAGGATTCATAAAGAAGGATATTACGTGGGCTATTACAACGAATTAAAAGGAAGGTTTTTTCAAAAACGGGCTGAAAATTCTTTTTAACAACACATTGGGTAAGAGCCGTATAAAGTTTACCATTCCTGACGTATTACCATTCCTAAGCGGATACCAACAGTACGTTTAGTACTACCGATGTAAGATTTATAGTCATTATCAGGAGTTAACAGAGATATAACGTACACCCACCCCGTCATGGCTTTTAAAGTAGTTAAATATAAGCATTCCGCGTTTATTGTTTCGTATAGCCACTGATGAAGAGTATAGTAATGCCTAAAAGCGCTCTGGATTTTTAAAGCTATGTACGTCTTGTAGGATGATTTTATTAAATGACCTTTTATCTATGATGTTATGTCGTTGAGATTTTATATCTGGAATTAGAATTGACTGATGCCACCTTTATTAAATATAATTTTTTGAAATTCGAGCGAAAACTTCGAAATTTATTCGTCATATTATATTTTTTTCATATGGCAGCATATGATAAAATTTGGTACAATTATAAATTGAAGGGACTATTTATGGCTCAATGATCGCAAAACTTAACAATTTTAATCCTCGCAATGAAAAATAGCGGCGATACATTTTTTTGTGTTTCTGACAACATTAGCCACCTCTGGGAGGCAAGTTACCCCCTAAGGTGGTACACATTGTCGACCTTGGAATCAATCGAAATGTATTTAAACCCTTTAAAGTGAAGGACAACATGCTATAATTATGATCATTTGGCCCAACGACACAAATTTTAATTTTTTTTTTTACAAAGTTTTTTTTTCGGAGATGGGGAGGGGTGACAATCTACTTAAAAATAAATTCTGGTATGAAAAAGTCGAGTTGAACCATTCTCCATTTAATTCATTTTAGCTTAAGTATCATACAGTAGCTTAAAGTTCCGCAGGTAAGAGTCTTTCGTGATCCAAATCACGGCAGATGTCAGGATTACAAAAGTTTATAAAACATTTATATCTTAAATTATACATCCAAAATACCTAATGCCACACTCCATCAAATATTCATAATTTAATTTACTATTTTCCCATCCCTTTATAGCGTCCTATGCGAAAAACTACAAATATATATCATCACCCGCGATTGTTATGTTCACAAAATTATGTTTTCAAACAACCAGCGGCAATCATAACAGTAACCAGATAGAAACTTTGTGTTTTGTTGCATGGCAATCGCTACGTTCCCTACACCCATCAATTAATGCTCGCCAAATCACTACTCTACAAGAAATGGCCTGGTCTATTATATCCCTACTCCTTTTTAATACATATCTATATACAAATAGCTCATGCATACCTATCGATCGGTGGTAACGTTTACAATATTTCCGTAGCGATCAATGACTGTTTGTAGAAATGTACAGAGAGAAAAAAAATCTGTGGGGCGTAGAGGCGGAAATCTGTCCTGAGGGGCAGAGAAATGGAGCGACCGCTTTGTCGAACGTATCCATGAGTACTCGTCACGCCACCTAGCGTGACATGTCGTCGTCAGGGCGAACTTTTCGGATGGTTGTAAAATGTTTTAGTAATCATTAGTGAATATATACCTGATATTTTGCGGGTGCAAATTGGTTATTTTTTAGATGAGGCTCGTGTGAGTTTGATAAATGTGTTTTGTTGTAACAGCAGAATTGTTTGATTATGTTTCTTGAACAAACTTTTCGGGATAGAGATGATCGAATGTCAGTCGATGTAATAAATTTTATCAAACTTGGAAAAGATTCGAGTATGATCCATCTCAGGAATGAATACCGAAATCCTCCGCTGATGCTACATTAAAATGTCGGCTTCAGATTATTATTGCTGAAAAAAAAATTAAATCTTTTCAGAAAAGTGCAAAATGTAAAATATTTACAGTAATACAAAAAAAGTATAGCAAAACTCGAGCTTAGTCAATGTCACAACCTTCTCATACATTGACATTCAACTATTTGCAATCTTATCAATTGCGAAACTTTTCAGCGAGCACAATCTAAGTTTATTGCACAGAATAGTGGTATCCAGAAGATTATACAAATAAATATTAGAAATTTTAAATATCTAATCGAACTTGTCTGAATGGAGCTGGAAGTTATAAAACCTATTTATATATTTTAGAGAAGGTGGAATTTTAATAGGGAAACCCATATTCCCCATAAGGAAGCCCATCATGAAGGAGATGGCTCCTTGTTGGACTTTCTAATAGAATCTTCACCATACCTATGTTACATTTGATTAAAGCAAGGAAATCCCTGCACACCCCTATTTTCTCACATCTTGTTGATTGAAGATGTTCTGATCGATCACAACTTGTTGATTGAAGATGTTCTGATCGATCACATCTTGTTGATTGAAGATGTTCTGATCGATCATAACTTGTTGATTGAAGATGTTCTGATTGATCACAACTTGTTGATTGAAGATGTTCTGATTGATCACAACTTGCTGATTGAAGATGTTCTGATCGATCACAACTTGTTGATTAAAGATGTTTTGATCTGATCGAATGTGTGGCTAATCCAGCAAGCCAACAGCCTTAATTTTCTCTTGTTCAATATATTTAATTACTCAGACATGGGTTTGTAACCTTCAGCAAAAGAATTCAAAGCTAAAAAAGTTCTCTGTACACAGTAAATCAGTATCTCCAACAATTATCAATACCTTCTTCATATATTCCATATAACTCAAAAAATAATTTTTACGTCACACCTGCCGGATATATATCCTTTGTATAATGTAATTCCTTCATTCTTTATAGTATAAATTACAAAATTGTTTTATTTATATTCGCAATTGTAGTTGCAATTATTTTTTTACTATCTCAATACCTCCTAGATATATTGAAATAAAGTCGTCCTGTGAAAAACCTGCAATGAGGATTATATCAAATAATTTTATTCCCAAAAGCATTTTCCTCCATTGCAACATATTCCATTAAAATACCATTCCTTTAGATTTAAATATCTCAGAAGTGTCGCATTGTACTGCATTGTTAAATCAAAACTACGTTTATACTCAGGATTCTGGCACAGAATATTTGCTCGAATAAACCCGTTTACGTTACCTGTTATACCCCCGCTTTGGCAAATAAACCTGAACGTACATTTTTAAGAGCTTCTTATGTGGGAGCGACCACTTCACGTGAAAACCGCGACGTATGCCATATTCACATTTTCTACCCTATTAAAATACAAAGGAGGCGTGTTTGCGGTGTATAACAGTACATGATACCTCTGGTAATAATAGCATGAACTGAACTCAGATTCCGTGACTGTGGTGTAACGGAAAATTTTCATCTCAGAGAATACTTTAAAATGTGTATTCTGGTAAAGAACTACCTTTTGATATCTTTCTGGTTTCCTAAGGAATTATATTAGATATTTGTCTAAAATTTCCTTCAGTGTTGATATTTTAAATTTTCTTATTCTCTATACGAGTATAGAGTTAAGATCATCTGGATTATAACATTTATTTGTATTATGATAAATAAATGTTATAATCCAGATGATCTTAACCGGGGCTAAGAGACTTCCGAATGAAGGTGCGAAAGCATCTTCTTGGAAGGCGTATGACATAGAGGAGGGGGGGGGGGGGTAATCCAAGGTAGTATGTGCCTCTTAAATGTTTATCATTATTACTATTACCTTCTCATTTGATATGAAGAAGGTGAAGAATCCCAAGTATGAAGTTCACTGCTATCAGAGGAGATGTGAAGAGCAAGTTCGTCAATTTCAGGGTAGGTATGAATATCAGAGGAGATGTGAACACCAAGTTTGCCAATTTCAGAGAAGGCGTGAATATGAAGTTCACTGCTATCAGAGGAGATGTGAACATCAAGTTCGCCACTTTCTTTGAAATGCAAACGCACAGTTTCCAATTTTAGAGAGCATCTGAACATGAAGTTTACAACTTCGTGTTTACACGCCCTCTAAAAGTGTAGACATGCAATTTACTAATTTTCAAGAAACATGTGGACATAAAGAACACTCTCTCAAGGAAGGGGTGAACGTGAGAGTCATTTTCAGAGGAGTTATAAAATTAGAAAAGCTTAACAACCTTTGTTTAAGAAAAATAATATAAAAAATAAACAAGGGAGGACATTTTTTTACCCCATATAATATACCAGATGGATAATTGAAGCCTTCTACGTTCTAAGACTGATACTGTCAGTTTCTGGAGATTTTAGCAAAATGAGACAAAATATTTTCGTGGTGTTATTGCAAATATCGGTTATTACATGCAGACGAGCATATGAAAAGTACGAAATGAGTCCATTGATGTTGTGGTCTGCAATAAAAGTGCGATTTTAACCTAGGAAAGCCTGCTAAAGGCAGGTTTTGTGATTATGCGATATGTAAACATGAATTGCACTACTTTCAGGGGAGATGCGAACATGGGCATCAATTTCTGTGAAGGCGATAATGTTTAAGACCTCTTGTTTAAACGAATTGTTAAAAAAAATAACAAGTAAATATAAAAACTTCGTTTTGGGGGTAAAATCTGTTATTTATAACTCACCATGAGCAACAATATAAAACGTCAGCCAAAGGGATTGCCAACGTTTACATTAGGATTGCGGACGGTTACAATAATAAATACACTGGCATAAACCATTGCGCAGTGTAAACTTGACAGTATATAACTTATGATTATCACGTGTTAAAATTTTCTCAAAATAAATAAATAAATAAATAAAATAAAATATATATATATGTGTGTGTATATATATATATATATATATAATGGTCAAAGAGTTTAAATATAATAAACCAAACATGTAAAAATAGTAAGTTTAATAAAATTTTCCTTAATTCATATATTTAACTTAGTATATATATATATCAAATCATCCACCAACAGAAAAATACATTCAATGAAGATTGTACAAAATATTTCATTCTTAAAAGAACATCGTCCATCACAATAAAGATACTTCTATATTCCAGCAATATTCCCGTAATACATTTCCTTAGATTTAAATCTCTCGGAAGTGTCACATAATGTAACATCTTTAAATCAAACTGCATGTGCATTCTGAATTCGAAGTGGATTTGCTCGAACAAACCCAAGTGCGTTACCTGTTATATCCGTTTTACCAAGTAAACATGTCAACACACTTTTAAGAGCTTCTTTTGCGAAAGCGACTACTTCACGTAAAAACCCCAGGCGAGCTACGAATTTACGTTGTCTACCCTATTAAAAATACAAAAGAGGCTTCTTTGCGATATATAATTGTACAATAAATGCATACATTGAGGTACACTTGTTGCATATATTTGTTGTAGAAGATTTAGTGACAGTGCTTATCTCTACGTATCTTAAAATAATTGGAGTGGAGTTGCAAAACCCTATCCGACTGTCTCATCTGTATTCCTTGTTGTTTTATCGTAATAAACAGTATCAGAATAAATTAACTAAAGAGTGGCTCAACTCGACTTTCTCGTACCAGAATTCATTTTTTTTTAACAAATTTTACAAGAAATAATCTGAAAAGTCAGTATCGTGGGTTCAAATAATTACAACTATAGCGTGTTATCCTTGAATTTAAAACGTTTTAAAAATCTTCCGATTGATAACATACTTGACAATGTACCTCCACGGAGATAATGACGTCACGAACAAAACAAAATTTGTATCGCAGATATTTTTCACAACAGTAATTGAAACTATCAAATCTCGTGATCATTGGAGCCTTAAATACTGCTTTTTATGCATGATTATGTCAATTTTGCCCTATGCTGCTTTGTTAGAAAGATATGATGAGGGCAGCACATGACTTTCCCTGCAGACTTACATACACGTTCTCTTTATTTTAATTAAATTTAATTCACTTTTATTTCAAGTTTCGTTCTCATTTGGTAACTGGACTTATTTCAAAGGTGGCGTAGAGAAAATACGAAAAAACTACAATATCTCGAGAACTGCTAGTCCTAGTGCAATGGGGTTGATCTTAATATTTTCTCCATTAAAAATTACGTATGCATTTAATGGATATATTTAAGCATACGTAGTTCTTACTTTAGATTTTGACGATTTTTGCGGGTCATTTCGCAAAAACGGCAGATTTTTATTTTTCGAAGAGTATCAAAATCTAATCAGCACCAGAATAACCCACAAGCGACTTATCTACCGAATTTTGTGAAATTCGGTTCATTAGTTTTTTTTGCTAGAGTGGATACAGGCTTTTATGAGCCATTTTGAAAGAAAAGGCGGGTTCTTTTATCCTAAATCGTACCTAAAACTAATCAGAAACAGATTCGCCCACAAGTGACTTACCTACCAAATTTTATGAAATTCGGTCAATTAGTTTTTTAGTTAGAGTGGATACAAAATCTGCACAGCCACACAGACACACAGACACACACGCTAACACAAAACTAACGCAAAAACTAAATATCTCGAGAACGGCTAGTCCTAGTGTAATGGGGTTGATCTTATTCTTTTCTTCATTAAAAATTACGTATAAAACAAGCATTTAATGGAAATATTTGAGCATACGTAGTTTTTTTATTTTAGATTTTGATGATTTTTGCGGGCCATTTTGCAAAAAAAGGCAGATTATTTTTTTCCGAATTTTACCAAAATCTAATCAGCACCAGGGTCACCCACAAGCGACTTATCTACCGAATTTTTTGAAATTCCGTCCATTAGTTTTTCATCTAGAGTGGATGCAGTCTTTTGCGGGCCATTTCGCAAAAAAAAAGGCGGGTTCTTTTATCCCGAATCATACCCAAAACTAATCAGCACCAGATTCAGTAGATAAAAATCTGCACAGACAGACACACACACAGACGTCACGCTAAAAATATTTTTTTCGTATTCTAGAAGTCTCGAAACGTGTAGATCCGTCGAAAACTCGAGTTGTGATTTTCGGTATGATTCCAATACTTTCCCTATACATTACCATGTATTGCAGAGAAAGTAAAAATATTAATTTCGAATAAATTTCGAAGTTTTCGCTCGGATTTAAAAAACATTATATCTAGTTATAGATTTTTGATAACAAAGACGGATATAAAGTCCGTGAAAATCCATTAATATTTGTGGTCGCTATCGTGTATACAAAAAATCGAAAACAGACATGAGACAGACAGAAGGACATCATTCCAAGAATAGCCAAACCGCGTTCAGGAGTTTCTAAAACATATATTGGCATCAAAATCTCGAATTCGAAAATTTTCCTGAAAACAATACTTTCTTTATACTATGTTACACAGTATAAGAAAGTAAAAATGTATCTTTTCGTGAATTATCATTAAATACAACGTTGTTTCATCACTATCTGGAAATTATCCATTTTCTCCATAGGAAACACTATTAGAGAATTTTAAATTTTGAATAATTTGAATTCTAATCATGAGAGTTACTAAAAACTCCATCTAGGTCTAGTTTCTTTTACATAATGTATCCACAGCAATTTGTGATAAACATAATTACTTAATAAGTAAAATATGTCTATTGTCGAGTAATTGATAAGTAAAATATTGTGAAAACAATTATTATTGATAAGTAAAATATGTCTATTGTCACTGATGTTCTACATTGGGCATATGATATTGTAAATAATAATTCTGAAAAGAATAATATATTTGTCTCGCATGTGTGTGTGTGTGTGTGTGGGTGTGTGTGGGTGTGTGTGCGTGATACTACAAGAGCATGATAATTTCTCATGCTCTTGATACTTTTTCTTTAAGACTATTCGCAGCACGGTTAAATTAAATTACATTTCAAATAAAATGTAAGTAATGAAATATCTAGAATATCTGTAATTACTCACAAAACACGAATATATATGTTTGTCTGTTTATATATATACAGAAATGCCCTCCAATTTTGTTCCAAGGCTTAAACACAAGCCCATTCTGACCTATTCAATAACCCAATTTCTCCCAATACCCAAATTTTACTTAAAAGCACACTTTCTATAAACAAAATGATCATTTTACACATTACATTAGCAACACAATCAATTTAAGAACAATACATATATCCCCAATACCAGAAATCATAAGGAAAAGTAAACAAAGAATGTAACCATAATTCTTCAAATAAATTTCCTCCACGAAGATGGGAGGGAAGCGGATTAGAGAGGGAAGAACAATTGCCGATAGAAACTTGTAATTGTATATCCCAGTAAATGATTTATATACTAACCCTCTTAATAACAGAGGGGGAACAATGGAATTTTATCCAATTGGACTGAAACAATATCCTGCGAACAAATGAGCGGTAAAATGCCCAGAAAAATCCATCATTGTCTTACCGCTTGCTGATAAATGAAGCTGACGTACCAACGCGATAAGATGGGATGTAGCCTAACATCTAATCTAACGTCAAATGATGAACAGGATAAATATATTGCTCAGAAATATATACACATCTAGGAACTATGGTGTATACATTAATATTTTTCAGAATGGTGTTTGTTCACATTAGTATTTTTAGAGATGACGTACCCAAATGGGGGGCAAATTCGATACTCCTCTTTAATTTTCTTAAGCAACTATAAATTACTGTAATTCTAAGGAAGTAAAATTTTAAATAAATTTCTCACCAACTTTTACTGTTTCTACTTTCCCTACATGAATGCATAGTATATATAAAGGGAAAGGATTGTAATGGGGGAATCAAAAATTCCACTCTTTGATTTTAGAAGATAATGTGAATCAACCAATTTTTCAATGGTGTGTATGAATCTGTAACAACGAAAAATCTTCAACAAATTAGGTAGATCGAATGACATTTGGTACAATTTTTCCCATCAATACTCGTCAAAACCCAATTGATTTTCAAAAGAATGGGATTATGAGAAGGTCAATAATGAACTGGTTCACAACGTAAATTGTAGCATAAATCAAGCATGCGGACGTTTTGGAAATAAACTGGATTTCCTTCTTCAGTGCAAAAAGTCTGGACCTGAACACACAAATAAGCACAAGACTGCATTTGGCCAACTTAGTCTTGTGCTTATTTGGGAAAGCATTGTTTGGCCAACTTGAAATCGATCATCCGATTCCTCAATAAGGCCAACGGAATGTTCTGTGATTACTTGACTTAAAGATTTCTTTTAAAAAAGCGAGTGAGATCAGGGGCATTGGTTCCCTCACTCTAACTCATTTTCTCGCACATTATCTCTCTTATTTTCACTCTCATTCTCCCTCATTCTTTCTCTCTCTTTCTCACTTTCATTTTCGCTCTCTTGTACTCTCATTTTCTCCCCCCCCTCTCTATCTCTCATTCTCTCTCCAACTCATTTTCGCTCTCTTGAACTCTCATTTTCTCCTCCCTCTCTCTATCTTTCATTCTCTCTCCATCTCATTTTCTGTCATTCTCTCTCCATCTCATTTTTTCTTTCCTTCTCATTCTCTCTCCCTTTTTCATTTTCTCTCTCTCATTCTCTCTCTCATTCCCTCTTCATCTTGTTTCATGTCATTCTCTATCCCTCTCATTCTTTCTCCCTCTCATTCTTTCTCCCTCTCATTCTCTCTCCCTCTCATTCTCTCTCTATCTCATTCTCTCTCCCTCTCATTCTTTCTCTATCTCATTCTCTCTCCATCTCGTTTTTTCTCTCCCCCCCCTCTCTCTCTCTCCTACTCATTCTTTTATCTCCATCTCATTATCTATTTCTCTTTTCTATCTTCCTCTCTCTCTCTCTCTTATTTGTTTTCTCTCACATTATTTTTCTTATTTTTTTCTCACCCTTCTTCTCTCCCATTTGCTTGTAGTAGTAGCGCATTTTTTGCAATGGCAATTCCATTCATATGTGCTTTTATATTCTTGTAGTTGCAAACGCGAAAAGTGCATATGAGAGTAAAACAGGAAACAAGTACCACTGCAAAAGATAAATTGCATCCTCCTTGATTGATTTCTCCTCCTTAAGTTGCGAAAGGAGGGGACGGCTGCTATCGATAAGCGGTCGTCATTCTCTCAGCGGAAAGATTTATCTTACGCTCTCGCCCCCCCCCCCCTCTTAATAACCGGGAAGAGTAGAAATAATCAGGAATTTCGTTAAGCAGAACATAGATCATGTATAAGAATCAGCCAGAGTTAAATATCGAGGTTTAATAGCGAAATGTTTATAATTGGGGAAAAGCACGATTATAATAACGTTGTTGGACAAATTTTGGAGTATAACACATGATATTCGCTACAAATACATATTTCCATTTTGTAAGAAAATAATAAGAAATATCTGGAGTAAGGAAGCTCAACTCAAATTGTTTAAATATTCATGTTTCTTATTTTTTCTGTTTATTTGAATAATAATCTGTATCACAATAAAGAAATATGTATCCTTCTATGAACTTTGCTAGCCATTCATTTAACAAAATTAAATAAAAAATCTTATTTCTTTCTTCAAGTTGGCAACAGGTCCTGTCAATTGAATGGACTTGGCTGATTTGGGATAATGTTAATGTATACGATTTTCATACTACAGGTTTACTCCCATGGAGTAGTTGCAACTATCATTTTCCGGCATGTACTATACTATAAAATTGTTCCCCAAAATTACAATTTTTACTTCGTCATGCTATAGAATATATTATAAAGTATTGTTTTCACGAAAATTTTCGATTTCAAGATTTTGACACCACTATATGTTTTAGGGTCTCCTGAATATGTTTTGGCCATTTTTAAAGATATGTTCGTCTGTCTGTCTGCGATCAATTTATTGTGTAGACGATATTAATGCACAAGCACACATATTAGTGAAATTTTACGAAACTTTATATCCAGCTTTGTTATTAAAAAATCTAGAACTAGATAGAATTTTTTTTTAATTCGAGCGAAAACTTTGAAACTTATTCGAAATTTTATATTTTCCTAACATGGCAGCAAAGGACAAAATATAACATAATTATAATTATGCATAAAAGAAGTTATTTATGACTCAATTATCACGAAAATTAAACAGTTTCAGTCATTGTATTGAAAAATAACCTCGATACAATTTTTGTATTCGTGACGTCATTATCTAACCCGAGGGGAGGGGAGGACGTTACCACCTCGAAGGGGTACAATGCCAAACTTGGTATCAATCGAAATATTTTTTTCAAACCTTTTAAAATGAAGGGTAAAGCATTGCAGGGGCAGCTGCCCCTGGCCCCGCATCAGAGAGGCCCTAAATTAAACAATGGCAATGTCGAAAAATTAACGACTGCTGCCTAAAAAAATGTTTGCCATCGGATAAGATCTGCCCAGCGGATAGATTTATTTTTCAGATATATAGGGGAATTAACCGAACTAATTTAGCAACTTGGCTATGATAAAAAAAATTGCCAATAATTTAAATTCCATTGAAATATGTATGTATACCTTTTCTAAAATGCAATTATATTTTTGAAAATATTTTTGTTCATTCCATATAAATCGAAAGGTGAAGGGGACCCAAGTGGAATGACTGTCCCCCAGTTATGCAAAGTCGCCCCAGTTATGCAAAGTCGAGTCCTACTTATAGTATTGTCCACGGGGCAAATTCTAGCGGAATTTTAATTTCCCCCTGGGGAGGGGGGAGGATTGAGAATTTCTGATGATTTTTCCAACCTTGGCAGAAGTCTTCCCCAGTGACCTAGACAGCTTAATCTTTGTGCACTTATAGTATCGACCACGGGATAGAACTAAACAGAACCGGATTTCCGATTTCTCGGATGGGAGCAGACAAAATACAGCAAAGACATTAAAAGCTCCATGTGTCGAAGAAAGATTACACTTCACACTTATTGTTACATGACAGAAACAATAACGGAGCCAATTTTTGATTAAGTCGGCGATTTTCGACGCTTAGTAAGATAAATTGTTAAACAAAATAAAACATATTAAAAATATACAACTAACTATTTTAAGAGTTTTTACTATCGTTGAAAGGTTAAAATTCTAGAAAGGCATATCTATCCTATTTTTACTTTCTCGTACGTATTGAGAAAGTATTGTTTACGTAAAAATTTTCGATTTCGAGATTGTGATGCCAATATATGTTTTAGGACCTCCTGAACAGGTTTTGACTATTTTTGCCCGTCTGTCTGACAAACAGCGGGCGATTTTTTGTATACACGATAGCGGCCACAAATATTAATGGATTTTTACGAAACTTTATACCTGGCTTTGTTATAAAATGTCTAGAACTAAATAGATTTTTTTTTTCAAATTCGAGTGAAAACTTCGAAATTTATTTGAAATTTTATATTTTTTTTAACATGGCAGCATAGGACATAATTTGACATAAACATGCTTTAATTCTTAGGGGACCAGTCATAATTTTTCATATTGTACCAAAATCTAATGATCAATTAAATCGTCCTTGTGATGTCTCATCCACTCATATACCGACCTACATATACTTTAAATTAAAATGGTTTGCTGATGAAAAAAAAAAATCCAACATCCTAGTAGAAGTAAACAATTCCAACGTAACCCCTATTTAATTTGTACAATTTTCTAACTCCAAAAATATATCACTGTAGCAGAATGAAAAAATATATATATAAAGTAATGGACAAATAATATTTCTTCTAAACGATACTCTAAGACAAGCGAAACCCAATTCTAATCGAAGATTTATTACTTGCTTTTTTTCTCCTTAATAAAGCACTGAAAGATTTCGTCCGTCAAAATTTTATTTATGGTTTCAATACAATGGAAATAGCGAATGGATGCGTTAACATGTAATGAAAACCAAAACTCCGTTTTTTTTCCATCGATGTCGGAAGGATAAAAAGAAGTGAAAAAATAGATCTAAATTTATTGCTTTTTACTTAAATGACGATTAAGATTGTTGAATGTAGTCGCTGGGACCTCGAGGAAATATGGGCCTCCGGATATACTTGTTATCATTTTTTAGACTTTTTCATAAGCATGGTGACTCTTCACAGTCACAAAATCTGCCAATAGCAGGCCTCCGAAAATACTTGTTATCATATTTTAGACTTTTTCATAAGCATGGTGACTCTTCACAGTCACAAAATCTGCCAATAGGAGACCTCCGAAAATACTTGTTATAACTTTTTAGGCTTTTTCTAAGCATGGTGACTCTTCACAGTCACAGAATCTGCCAATAGGAGGCCTCCGAAAATACTTGTTATAACTTTTTAGACTTTGTCTAAGCATGGTGACTCTTCACAGTCACAAAATCTGCCAATAGGAGGCCTCCGAAAATACTTGTTATAACTTCTTAGACTTTTTCTAAGCATGGTGACTCTTCACAGTTACAAAATCTGCCAATAGCAGGCCTCCGAAAATACTTGTTATCATATTTTAGACTTTTTCCCCAAAGCATGGTGAGTATTCACAGTCACAAAATCTGCCAATAAGAGGCGATTCCGACACTTAGAATCACGCTCCCAATGCAAAGATCACCATTGGCTTACCGAGACTTAATAGACTTCGGGCCAAATCAACGATAGATACGGACAGCAAGAACATTTGATTTGCTGGAATTGTGAGAACACCTATGGTGACTAACGGTTATACTGCGGAGAAAGCTTCATATTTCTTTAAGAAATGAATTTTCTTTAAAATTGAACTCGGCTGTTCAGGGCTAAAATAGTCTTCAGAATCAACTTGGCCAATGAGAATATCTCTCTACTTCAGAATTGTAGTTTGATGCCGCCTAAACTTTTCTTTGATGGGCTAGAACTTATTATTGACTAGGTGCCGCGGTAAGGGTTAAGGCGACCCTGGTCACCACAATAATTCGCAAAATTGCGGCAGAAAGTAAGTTTTCTTACTATCCGTGCACTTATCAGCTATCTCGTGGTAAAGAGTGCTAATAAAATACTGAAGAGCTCTAATAAAAGACTAAAGAGCGCTAATAAAAGGCTATATCTAGATCCACCAATGCTGATCGATGCAGTTGTAAAGTGATTTCAGTTTTGATTGTTATTTAAGCAATTATAGGTAAGAAACTTAGTTCTGCACCGGCGAACTTAATTGCCATTCACAACTTAGACTTTGTCTAAAAATTGTCATTCCCATAGCCAAACTTTAATATTTTTACCTAAACACGCCACCGATACTTAGAATATTGAATCGGTGATATTGCCAGTTCTACTAGAACTTAGTGTTTTTAAGCCAAAAGCCATCCACCTTTTAAATTTGAAAAATAGCAATATCGCCAGTTCTGATGAATTTTAATGTTCTTTGCCAATGATTCACCATGAATTTGGAAATTAATTTTGGAAAACCACCAACAGAGGACACCTCTGTGATACATGGGTGCTGCTAAATGCAACGACCGTTCGATCAATGGGTGTCTGCCTTCTTAATCCGAAACCATTTTTGTAGACTTTAAGGGCGAAGGTCTAAACTTAGAATTCGGAACTTCTCATCCTCTCACCATATCTTATTAGATGTAAAAAATCTGATGTGGGCAACACATGACTTTCCTTATATAATGTAATGAATTTACTACTTTTACATTAAAAAGATAGGTTGTTCTTATAGTAGATACTAATATTCTTTCCAAGATATTGAATTTTCGACAATTAGTCGTCATTTTCATTGATTTAGCGTCATTTTTATCCATTTGGCGAGATTTTCGTTAATTTGGCAATATTTCAAAAATTCGCCAAGTTGGCGACATTCCGCCAAATTCGTCACCAAAATCTCGCCAAGCGTTATGGACGAAGAAATAAATTATTCTTACAGCAAATAAATGCCTATTGGCGTTCAAATACAAAAGTATTACACAAAGTATCTTTTTCCATGAATGGAACGAGCTAGATCCACGAGAATGGTGTCATCTAATTTATCGCATGGTATTACATATGAAAAGTGAACATGTTTCTCAATAGGAAATATTTTTTTTTTATTTTATATGACTTTTTGATAATTTTTTTGAAAAATGTGCAATATCTCGAGAACGGTTCATGTTAGCGTTCTGAAATTTATGTCAATCGTTTTTTAATGAAAAATTGCATAAGAAATGTCTATTTTCGTAACTTTATTAGTGGTTTTGATTTTTTGACGATTTTTTCAAAATTTCATTCCAAAATTTTGTGGGGGTTCTGAACATTCGATTGCGTATAAAAACAATAGGCTTCCAGTGTTTACGGATTGTGATTTTTGTACCAAATTTGGTTCCAATCGGTCCATTCGTTCGTCAGTAATCGTCTCCACAGACTCACTGACACACACACACACAGACATCACTTCAAAAATGTTTGATTCGTGATCAGGGATGCTTGAAACGTGCTCTCCCGTCGAAAACTCGAATTCGAATTTTCGACCCCGTCACAATACTTTCCTTATACATTATGTATATAAGGGAAGTAAAAATCAATAATAGATGTAAAAAAGCACTGTTGACGCAGCAAGAACCTTGCTCCGCCAACCGGGAATTGAACCACAGATCTTCGAATTGGCCTGCCGATTGAACTACTGGGATGGAATTGCAAGCTGTCATCATCGAAATGAACTCTGCAGATGTTTACAATCAAATGTAAAGTTTGCACACTAATTTATAGCATATACAAAGGCGTATATAGGGTCAGTTTGAGGGCCATAATCCCCCCCCCCCCTTTCACCATTTACTGAAAAATTACATTAAGTTCACATTGACTGCAAAACATCTGACACTGTAGACCTTTTCTATCGTCTATCTCCCAAAACCTCTTCTAAGATCCTAATTACGCCTATACTTGTGCAATCAATCTTTATTTAGATGTTCGACCTTCAAAATCAGTAATACGCTTCTGACGATATTCATTTTTCCTGTTCATATTATTTATCTATATCTATATCATAATAAAAATATGTATCTTGCCTAACTGATAGAATTCAAGAAGCATCTCTAAAAAGGTTTTCATTACGTTGCATTAACAATGACTAAAAATAAAAATACAAGTATCAATTTTCAGAATTATTTTCTAGAAGCTATTAACTTCTTGTATTCCGAGACATATGGGCTTTTATTACTCTTCTGGGAGATGAAGCTTTTAAAATATCTTACCTGAGAGCAGAGAAAAATTGATAGAGAAAAAGTTATCGTGCTGCCATCTATTGACGCTTTGTAACAATAAATTCAGTGAGTTTAACAACGCTGTGTCTTCTTTAAAAAATGATGTTTTTCATAAAGAATACAGGAACTATTGTATTTAAACAAAAGTTGCATTTATAGAATTTTGTGTTAAATTTGTTATTTTTCTGGAAAATAATTTAATTAAACATAAATCTGTTTTTAAATTTTATACATGTGTCTATATCTCAATCACAAAGCTCATGAAGACATTTTAATCATTTGGACTGATTTAAAATGTTTTTAAAACTGGGAATGTTGGCCACAATAAGCAGTAGTTCTTTTTTTTTTTTTTAGATTTTATTTTGGATTCGGTTCCACGAAACAGTGTGAATTTACTAGCTTCCTCAATACTCTTTTTACATATTTATTTTCCCTATCATTCCTTTGAAATTTTTCAATTTTTATTTTCTTCCTTTTTATTTATTTTAATTTCTTTTTATTTCATTTTATTTTTATCCATTTGTTATTATTATTATTTTTATTATATATAGTATATATATATATATATATATATATATATATATATATATATATATATATATATATATAAAACTGAATATTTGCTGGATATTTATATAAATTACCAGCAATTTATATAAATATCCAGCATATTTAGTAAATGGTATTGTTAAAGAGTTTGGATTAGCTGAATATTCATGAATTATCTTCTTTGTATCTTATGTTAGCCAGACATCAACATTCTCTTGATTTAACATTACATTGTATTTACATTCCCCTATATATTAGCCTCATTGTTTTCGATTATAGGACCCATATTTTGTAGCCCTTTTGTAGCTCTTAATGTAGAATATCACCTTTTATTGCCTTTTCACATTACTGTTATTTGTTACCCATGATTGGCAACGACACGATTGGCAACAGTAAATCTATAATTTTAAACTTTGCAAATGGCAACACTGGTCTCTTCATTTTAGGCTCCCTCTTCATTTTGGGCTCCAATGGTTAGCACACTTGCCGTTTTTTATTCCAGTCCAATGAAAGAAAAGTGAGAAGCTGCAATATTAGTGGTTTTATTATACTTAATCAGCTTTTTAGAATTTATAGATTATCTGATAAAAAATTCCATGCTATGCATATAAATAATCTCAAAATTACCAGCAATTTATATAACTATCCCTCTTATTTAGTAAATGGTATTGTTAAGAAGTTTAGATTAGCTGGATTTTCATGAATTCTATTCATAGTATCTTATATTAGCCAGACATCTCCTTTCTCTTGTATTATTAATACTTTCTTTTTTACATCCTCTTCAACATCAGCCTTACTATTATTAGTCCCACTTTTTTGTAGCTCTTTTTGTATATTATTACTTTTTCTTGCCTTTTCGCATTACTGTTTTTCATTTCTTATGAATGTCAACAGTAGACCATTTCTTTTTTCTTTGCGAATGGCAACACTGGTCTCTTCATTCAGGGTTCCAGGGTTCGACTGGTTCGGGAATATGCTGGGCATTTTCCACGTATTCATGTTTTCTTTTATTTTTCCTTCTTTATGTATGTTGTCCAAGTAGAAATAGTTTATAGATAGCTTATATCTATTTCTTCAGAAACATACATTTTTTTGTGTATGCTTCGTCAAAATACTTGAACCAGAAGAGGAGTTTTGCGAAGTAAACACTTCCATTTTTTAAGGCCTAGCCCTTGTCTACGTGTATAGCAATAATGCTTGATGTTTTATGTTTTTCTATATTCGTCTCCATACCATTGAAATCTGTTGATTTTTTTAACTTAATGACTCGCAATCTGTATTTTTTTTCCATTTGATTGAAGATTTGCTGTTTCATACTTTTATTTTGTATGAATTTTAGAAAGTTAGGTTTATCGCGTTGCAGCTTCTCACTTTTCTTTCATTGGACTTTCAAACTATTATTATATATATATATACATATATAATATATATATATATATATATAATATATATATATATATATACATATATATAATATATATATATATATATATATATCGCCATTTTTTGTGGGGTTTCAATTGATTGTTATCTATTCTTAATCTCTTATCTTAAGCTGATTGTTATTGCCTATTCTCATTTTTGCCGAGTTTTATTTTTATTTTTATATACTTTTAATTGTGATTTTTGAATCCTAATATTCTTCTCATCCCCCTTTCCATTGTAGTGATATGTTACCTTCTCTCTTCATCCTTAGTCTTGGCCTATAGTTACTCATTTGTAACAGATATGCTAGAGATGGGGTTTTTTGTACATACAGTAGTTTATGCATTATTTTCGATTAAAATCCTTTAATTTTTATTTATATATATATATATATATATATATATATATATATATATATATATATATATATATATATATATTAGTGTATTATGAGTTACTACATACATTCTAACTTTGGATTTAATAATTTATTTTTATATATATATATATATATATATATATATATATATATATATATATATATATATATATATATATATATATATATATATATATATATATATATATACAGGGTGTCCCAAAAACATTGATCTCGACTTTTATTCCTTAAATATTGTTCTTAGACATATATAATAAATTACAAAGTTGCGTAAAAACAGTTCAGAATTTTATGAAATCGATTAAAATTTTCAAGGAAATTAAATTTTAAGAAATGTAAAATTTAAATTTTTATACGGCCCCCGTACAAAAACATTTCCAATGAGTAAAATGTGCCCTATACACTAATAAAGTGATGTACAAAATTTCAGCATTTTATCATTAAAAAAATCCCAGAGATATGAAAAGACAAAAATGCTGACTTAAACCACTTTTCGATACATCGACATGAGTTCTCAGAGGGGAAAAATCGTGTCGACGGATCACGTTTCAGGGGTCATACACAAATTACGAAAGAAAACTATGATTACATGAATAAATAATAATTTTGCTATTTATTGGTACAAGAGTATCTACACTGTGTAGAAATAATAACTTTACACCAAGATTACAAAGCTTGTTAAAAATGTTTTCCATCCATGCCAAAGATCCATTAAAGATAAGAGGCAGATATTATTTGCCTATGATACATTTCTGCGTTGCGTCATTTATACTCTTGCTGTAAACATTTACATTTTAATTTGTGATTAATCCCAAACCAACTTTGTTTAAACATATCTCTGGGACTTTTTATGATAAAATTCTGAAATTTTGTACATTACCTTATTAGTGTATGGGACACATTTCACTCATTGGAGATGTTTTTGTACGAGGGCCGTGTAAAAATTTAAATTTTATATTTCTTCAAATTTAAACCCCTGAATATTTTTATCGATTTCATAAAATTCTGTACCTTTTTTTACGCAAACTTTTTATTTATTATATACGTCTAAGATCAATATTTAAGGAATAAAAGCCGAGGTCAATGTCTTTGGGACACCCTATATATATATATATATATATATATATATATAAAGCTGAGATTAAAAGTATGCATCAACATTTTAACAACTCATTTCAGTGCAAGTTTAAAAAATCATGGGTGTTTTCGGTTAAGAAAAAACAATTAAATACAGTTTATGCTATTTTCTTAAAACTAAATCTAACTAATGAACATTTTAATCATATTTTCTATGATTTGCTCATTACTAGATCAAAATATTTAAAAATAAAACTTACTCATTTTCATAATAGTTGTTCTAATTCTTATTGTGCAATATCTTTATTACATATATATATATATATATATATATATATATATATATTATATATATATATATATATATATATATATATATATATATATAATATATATATATATATATATATAATATATATATATATTATATATAATATATATATATATATATATATATATATATATATATATATATATATATATATATATATAATATATATATATAATATATATATATATATAATATATATATATATTATTATATATATTATAATATATATATATATATATATATATATATATATATATATATATATATATATATATATATATATATATATATATATATATATTATATATATAATATATATATATATAATATATATATATATATATTATTATTATATATATATATATATATATATATATAAGCATCCCATTTATAATTCTATCAATTTTAGGAATTCATTTAATCGGTTTCATCATTTACTGCCTGTTAAGGATTTGAATGTTACTAAGACTTTTAAATACAACAAGCCTATTGGTAGAACAACTTTTAATTACAATGAAATTTCACAATCTCTATCAGTCGATAAAGATTCCTCAAAAAATTTGGATAGTGAATGTATTTGTAGTGTTGATAATTATGCTAATTTTATAAATCCACACTTAGGGTATACATATTTACTGGAGACTTAGCCATAGTTAAAGATAAATTTTGAAGAACCTTAATGTCATTTGGTACAGAATTCAGGTTACCTTCTTGTAATAATTCTAATAAAGTCTTAAAATCAATAAATCTTGACCTTGATAAATATATTTATGGATTAGCTTCTAAATATGCTCAGCCTTTAGAGGCATTTAATATGTGGAAATTTACTATTTTAAAGTCTATTAAAAATGCCATTTGGAGTATCAATTTATCTAGATCTATATATAATATGGATAATATAAAACACTCTATACAAGATTTACATAAATCTTTTGTTATTACTTATGTTGATAAAGCCTCTAATAATTATGCTATTATCTGTAAAAAATTCTATATACAATATCTGTTAGATTATTTAAAAAATAATAATCTATTTAAACTTGATTCAGACTCTGTTAATAGTATCAAATTGAAAATTATCAATATGTATAGTGATTTAGATATTAATAATAAATTTTTAAAATTTCCATATATTGTGCTTATTCCTAAATTTCATAAAAATCCTATTCAATTTAAAACTGCAACTAGTGGGTATAATTCATACTCTACTACTGCTAGTAAATTATTACTAAATTATTTAAATGTACTAAATTGTAATTTACATGATTCTACTGATAACTACATTATTCTAAATAATAGTAAAGAATTAAAAAATAAATTAAGATCACTAGGTAAAATAATAGGATTTCAAACTTTTGATTTTAAAGATCTATTTAATAATATTAAGATCACTGATCTTTATGATGTCATATTAGCTTCATATAATGCCTATATTACTAATCATTCTCACCTACCTAAATTTACCAATTTTCCTAAACTTCTCCATTTTGTTCTTTTCAATAATTATATTTTTCAAGGTAATAAATTATACTTACACATCTCAAGTGTTCCACAAGGTGGCTGTAGCAGCAGTATGTTAGCTAATTTATGCCTATATCATTATGAAAAATTCTTTACTTCTACAGATTATAAAATTTATAGATACGTAGATGATCTAATTTGTTTAGTATTTACTGATAATTATGTCATATAGATTTCTATCCGGATAATTTGGAATTAATACCTAATGAAACTACTATTAGTAAAAATATTAATTATTTTGATTTAAATCTAATTATGGAACCTACTAATGGGATAGTTTCTAATTTATATGATAAAAAAGATTTTTTTTAATTCAATATTAATAAAATATTACCTTTTAATTCCTGCAACTCGATTCAATTGTTTAGAAATATTATGCTTAATCAACTTTTTAGAATTTATAGATTATCAGATAAAAAATTTCATGCTTTGCACTTAAATAACCTCATAATTACCAGTAAATTATATGAATATCCAGCATATTTAGTAAATGGTATAGTTAATAAATTTCGATTAGCCTAAATTCTTAATAATCTCTCCTTAGTATCTTATTTTAGCCTTACTTCTACATTCTCTTGTTTTTACATTACAATATTTTTTCAACTTTCTATTTTGCAGCTTTTACTGTAGAATATCACATTTTACTGCCATTACGCAGTACGGTTTTTATTACTCACTTTGGCAACAGTAAATCTCTTCTTTACACTTTATCGAATGGGCAACATTGGTCTAGTCAATTTTTGCTCGTCACGTTTGTACATTAGAAGTGTATATTAAGATATTTATGTTTCCTTTCTATTTTTTCAATCTTTATGCTTGTCGTCCTAATAATACATGTTTATAGATAAAATCTATCTTGTGTTTCAGAAACAAGCATTGCTGTGTTCATTTCGTTTAAAATATTAGGACTTGATAAAGAATTTTATCGAAATGAACTATTAAGTAACTAAATTAAGCTAAGCTATTAACTAACTTAAGCCTGGAGCTCGTCCAGGTACAAGCTTTAATTCTTGATTATTTTGGTATTCCTTTTTTCGATTCCTCTCCATTGACATTTGTTGATTATCTTTAGCTTCTTGAACTGTGATATGTATTATAATTTCCTCTTTATTGTTGAATTTCATTTTATTTCATTGTATTCTGTAGGCTTAAAAATATTTTTGAGATAGTGTATTATGAGTTACTTCTTCCATTTTACCATTGTATTTACTATTTTAATATTTTATATATATATATATATATATATATATATATATATACAATATATATATATATATATATATATATATATATATATATATACAATATATATATATATATATATATATATATATATATATATATACAATATATATATATATACGATATATATATATATATATATATATATATATATATATATATATACAAATATATATATATATATATATATATATACAATATATATATATATATATATATATACAATATATAAATAAAAATTGAAGAATTTTAATCGAAAATTATGCATAAACTACTGTATGTACAAAAAAACCCATCTCTAGCATATCTGTTACAAATGAGTAACTATAAGCCAAGACTAAGGATAAAGATAGAAGGTAACATATCACTACAATGGAAAGGGGGATGAGAAGAATATTAGGATTCAAAAATCACAATTAAAAGTATATAAAAGTAAATAAAAATAAAACTCGGCAAAAATGAGAATAGGCAATAATAATCAGCTCAAGATAAGAGATTAAGAATAGAGAACAATCAATTGAAACTACACAAAAAATGGCGGTTAGTTCGAAATTGCATTCTCATCAGGACAGCCATACAATTCGAAATATATATATATATATATATATATATATATATATACAATATATATATATATATATATATAAATATATATATATACATATATACAATACATATATAAATATATATATATACATATATACAATATATATATATATATATATATATATATATATATATATATATATATATGTATGTATATATATATATATATAATACAAATTATTTTATAACTCATGGCTACTAATAGCGGTTTAGAGAGATCTGTCAATTAACCAGAATTAACCAGGTGCATAGTTAAGCACATATTCATTTGAACGAATTGTGAAATATTATTTTATTGGCTTGCAGTTAAATATATAGCTGTGTGACACAACTAGTGTATCTATAAATTAAATAATTCACATCCTTAGTCTGTAAAAAGACAGTCAGGCGTTGAAGCAATTATATTTTCCCTATATAATTATCATTTCATATTTTTTATCCAATGAAATGATATGTAATATAATTACTATTGAGCCGAAAAATTATATTTATAGGACGAATAAAATAGTAATTATCATGATCTGTTTCGAGGCTCTCGAAAGAATTCCAATACCGAAATGGAAATAATGATTATCACTCCAAATCTATGACATTCTTTCTCATTGATTCGAGAACGCCCCCATGATCTCCCCGGGCCCCCCCCCCCCCCGCTCACACACACACATCCCACCCCGAAGAAGAAAAAAAAATATTCGAAATAAAACTGTACAATTCTTCAAAAGAGCAAAAAGAAACACACTTCTCCATCTCCTCCCGTATTCATTGTTCTTTTCAATCAACTTCTTTCACTTCTAAGGAACTCCCCGTATTTTTACGTGAAAAAACGGAAAAAACTGAAAAAAAATACGGAAAACAGACCCCGAAATCTCGGGTGATTCTGCAGAAATCGCAAGAGTGAAATGTTTTTCTAAACTAGCATCGATTTCATTCTCACTGTTATGGAATTTTTTTTCTTCTACTTCCCTTCTACGCCCCCCCCCCCCTCACCTCCTTCTATTGTTTTCTGGATCACTTTTTCTTTGTCCGCTAGGGGGGGAAGCCTATGTTTTCTCCTCAGTAGGTTATTAGAAAAGTAGTTTTTTCCCCGCCCTCCTGCTGTTTGCTTGGCAATTAACACCGAGTCAAGGGTTAATGGCCTATAACTGCTTTATCTAGCTACTCTCTCTGTGTTCGTTTTTTTTTTCTTGCCCTTCCGCTTTTTAATTGAAGTCTCAAACACATTATCTTTTATGGGTTACCTTCGATTATTTTATGACTTGCTCGATGGAATCAGCAAGTAGATATTTTTAACAATGGTATTTTTTTTTCACAAAGCTACAAATGTAATTCAGGGTTGATAAAATAATATTCTATTTTTTTTTTTCAATGTTTTGATTTTTAATCGTAGAAAAAAGTTATTTCTCGCCCCCCCCCCCCTTCATTCTGTTTTTTAAGCTGATCTCATTGCGTAAAATAAAATAAACATTTCCTCGATGTTTACTTTTGAAAACAAATCGATAGAATTTTGTTAAATGGGACACTGGATTTTGTTATAATTTTAAGTAACTTCCCAGTTCCTGCAAAAAGGATATATATCTACTGATTAATTGCATTAATTAATTGGAATTATCGATAAATCACATTTATATTTACACTTGTCGAGCTTAAATTAGTGAGATTCTACTGTATTAATATTTGAAGGCTAACACATGTATATTATGAAAGAACATTTAGGGAAGGTTTTCTTTAAAAATTCAGATTAAAAAAGCATAAAAATATCATGGGGGAAGTTGGAATACACAAGGATGGGAGACTCTTAACAAAAAATTCGTGCAGCCTGAGCCATCAAATTTTAGAGGGCCTCAACATATATTTTAATAATAATTATTTTAATGCTGAAATGGTGTTAACATGGAAAGATATCTCTGGAAATACTTCGATTGAAACTTGAGTATTCCAAAAAGATATTTTACTTTGAATATTCTGATGTCAATTACACTTTCACGAAACTCAGTAAACACTTGTAAATATATATATATATATGTGTGTGTGTGTGTGTGTGTGTGTGTGTTTACTGAGCTTCGTGAAAGTGTAATTGACATCAGAATATTATATATGACATCAGACTAGCAGGCGTTTCACCTGCGTTTCTCTCTCTGTTCGTTATGGTCGGATTTCTATTAAACGAACTTGCACCACCGTCCCTTATGAAGTTTCACTTAAAAAAATATATACATTTTTATTATTTTGTTTAAAAACTTGTGAGTTTAATATTATTCGGAATAAACTTGTAATATGTTTAGCTTTCTGCAATAAAATGGTGTTAATAGCTATTTTCTAAAATGCACAGCCCACCCCAAAGGACGCGATATCCCAGTGGTTAGCGCGCGGGAATTGCACTCAGTAGGCCAGGGTTCGATTCCCACCACTGCCAAAACTGCCTCCGTGTTCACGCGGAGTACAATCACGTTAATCATGTGGATCCGTAAGTTCTTCCGAGCGGTTGGTGGTAGGGGAAGGAGGGTACGGTCCCTGTGGATGCCTCCCCCACTGGGTTCCGGTCAAAATTCGGTGGCACTCCCCGGCCGTCCAAACTGTTACCTTACACCTTTCTGGTAGGTCGGACGGTCTGGATCTCAACAACAACACCCCCCCCCCCCCAAAAAAAAATAAGCACAAAAGTGAAAATCAGGCACAAATCAGTAATGGTTGCAATAATATATTCCAAATTTTACAGTAACATAGAATAGGGCTCTGCCTATTATTTACATACAAAAAATAAATAGTTTCGAATATATACTCACATTAAAAAGAAATAAAAAAAATGGAGAAAATTGCAGGTCATAGTTTTGAATGTGAAATGTCTGCCAATAAGAAATATGACTTCCTCTAACACTAATGCAGACTTGGCAACAATGATTCATGCCCCCGATTAAGCGTTCAATAATGTCGGAAAGCAGTAATCGCTACTCTTGTATGAGAGCACGTAGGAGCTCTTGGGTAATGTTTGGAAGGGTTTGTCGAGAAGCTACAGCTCTCCCGCAAGCATTCTATACATGCTCCATTGGATATAGGCCTGGGGAATACGCTGGTCACTCCATTCGCTAGATTCCCTCTGTCATCAGGTAATCGTTCACGATACGAGCTCTATGTGGACGAGCACTGTCGCCCATAAGAACAAACCCAGACCCTATTGCATTCGCATGAGGATCAGGATAGGGATCAAGGATTTCGTCGCGATACTTTTGGCCAGTCACAATGCGTTGAGAAAGCAATGGAGGTCAGTACGTCCGCCGAAGGATATCCCAACCTATACAAGGATACCACCACCAGAAAATGAGATGCGTTGGATGATGTTAATCGCTTGATGCCGTGTATCAGCCTCTCTTCACAAAAAAATCCTTGGATCGTCCGACTACAAAGCGAATCTGGACCCATAGGTGAAAAGGACCTTGCTCCAATCGTCTATGGTCCAACTGACGTGATCCTGACACCATAGGAGACAATCTGCTCTGTGCTTCTCTGACAATGGAACACAAATGGTTGTCCTCCGCGCATAAAAGGCATGCAATCTCCTTCTCACAGTTGCAACGGATACAGGTCTATCTGTAGCTGCAGCGAGGCTTGAACATAGAGCAGGTGCTGTTGCTTGCCTGTTGGGTCTGACCAATCCCAACCTATACAAGGATATCCCAACGAAGGATATAAGTAGCAGTCATCGGAAGATGTTGTAACTCGAGGACTACCCGAGCCTGGTCTTTTGCTTATTGTTACGCTGTTTTGGAATTGGGTCCATAAGCGTGAAATCATAGAATGGTGAACTCTGTAGAATTCAGCAACTTCTCCAATAGATTAGACAGATTCTAACCCGCCCTTGGCTTTTCATCGCTGACCATCATCTAATCGCCTTTTTTGGGACATATCGAATGAAATGGCTATTTCGGATTTTTACCCCCAACGTCTGTACTAGTAGAAGTAAGGACGCACAGAAAAAACACCTGCTTTTACCAAGAAGCTGATTTACGTATTTGGCACGAAGTCAATTGCTATTATATACGTGTTTCTATATTCGCATATTGTACTTCATGTATATAGCAAGTTTCGTCCAATTAAATTCATTCGTTTGCTCGTGATTTGAGAATTTGTATTTCGTGTTTATTTTTTGGAGGGGAGTGTACTTTGAAGTCTTATAAAGCAGCAGCTTATCAGTTATGTTTTCATATATAATTGCACGTGGTTCCTAAGGGTTAAACTGTTTACTTAACCCATTGTGTATTTGTATGTGGCGTGTGTTTTATTTTTTGTTTTCTTATATTCTCACAGTAATAGGGGTTCAGTGGTATGACACATGATTGTCGAAGGATATGTGGAGCGAAACATGATTATCAAGGCGGACCGCAGTACGACCCATGATTATCAAGGGGTCCCCGGTACAACACAAAG